>CM076572.1:1166229394-1166561921 GCA_034641835.2 Pinus albicaulis
CGGTTAAACACCTGCCTTCTAGGTAACTGAACGGCGATATTTTGTACTCTGTGTTTGGAGGACTTCGGACTTCGGACTCCCCACTCCCCGCACTCCCCACTCCCCACTCCCCACTCCCCACTCCCCTTCTTGAGTAGCTGGGTTTGTCTTGAATATTTCTCGATGGACATTGGCCTCGCTGGGAGAGGTGTCTCCGCCCTCGATCTTCTCACCTTCCCGTCTTGGGATCATCCCACTCATTTCCAAGGCCTTCCAATCGTTGTGACCTTCCCCAGAGTAATAAGCCACCGCACTCATTACCACATTGGTGTCCTAATGTCCACCACAAAGAAGTGATCACTGGGTGATAGGTGCCCATCGTCACCATAACTGCACACACGAGCTAATGCCATGGTCTCGATTCTGGGACCAAACAAACCCATCGAAGCTCTCCGTGGGTATGCCTCTCCGTGGCGACCATCTGGGCATCGATGAAGGTTGTGGGTGGCCCCACTGCCGACTAGAATCGAGACACGTTGTCCCCCGCACCGTCCCACGTACGCGCAATGTCGATGACATTGGGACCCTCGAATGCCGCGAGAGCTCCCCCGTAGGTGCAAATGATGCCCCCCCGCACGGTGGCGGTGGCGTAAAGCGCACTGCTACGTACAACACTCTCTCCTCGCTCCTCATCATCCAACTCATCCTTTCTCCACCGCTTCTCTGAGAAGACCCTGCTGAATGCCGCCGTGCCTTTCCCCGCCGTGCACTTGTGTCTCCGTGTGCCCATGGTTTCCGGGCGGAAGCACACCGGCTCGTCTTCGGCCTTTCCCAGCCTCATCACTACACTCTGCTCCTCGTCCGGATTCGCTCGGGGAAGGGAATCGTGTCTCCACCAGCCGGAAAGCTCGTCAGATAAGGCGTCGCGAGTCTCAGCAAGACATCTTGTAGGTCACGGCCTCATCGACAGCATCCTGGCAGCTGCTTGTTCACCTGACCAGACCGATTGCGGTTCTGGTTGCCTCTGCAAAACATCGATCAACCGAACTGACAAAGTCAGCACCATCACCGAAACCCTGTGTGCCCGAGACAAGTGCCTCCGCACTACCTCGTCTGCTTGAGCTTGGTCGCGCCCGAGGAAAGGCCGATCCGGGTCCTTTCGATCAAAACGTTTCACCACCCTCTCGTAACCAGACATGTAGTCACTCTGTGGAATGCCCTCGTGTTGGTCAACCCATGAAACCACCGCCTGGGGTCTTCACCCTCTTCAGATGTACGGCCCATCTTAATGGCCTCCTTCTTCCAGTATCCGGTTAAGCTGAAAATAGAGGTCTAGTTTCTCCACCAAGACCCTGGCCGGTGGTCTTTGGTGACCCATCAACATCGGTAAAAATGAAATTTTGTTAATGACGGTTATTATCACGGTGGGGGAACCCCCGTCCCTTATTTCGACCGCGAGGCTTACTGCCGCTTGAACTGCAGATATTGATTGGAAAGGGGAGAGCATCTAAGCACCTCGTCCATGCTTCGCTAACCGCAAACCAAATCGCATGAAGATCGAGACCCTATCGTTTGGTGCCGTTGCTCCACTTCTCTACCGTGAAAGTAGGCATGGTAGGTCGCGTGTCCATGAGACCCGCCTTTCCGCGTCGTCACAATGGGAATAGCATCTCGTGTGCAACTAGACGTTCGATCCTTCTCACCGAAAGGCCCCAAGGGGCTCTTTCTCGTCCCTTCTCGCAACCTTCTTAGTTACGTCTGCGGCATGAATGCATCCATCTTTGCATCCATCTTCTCACCAACTTCTCGTCCACTTCTGCAAGCATGGCCTCCATTAGGATTCCTCCGTTCGCTCGAACCGTAATCGCTTCCCCCGAGGAGACTGGCGACCCCTTTGTGTTACAGATTGCTAGCACCAAGGCGTCGGTTTTATCTAAGTTTTGATACCACCGTAATATCCCCAAAGGGAACAACCGCAATGTCAGTAAATACACCAATACGTATATAGGAAATGTAATACCTAACCGCATCACCGAATCATAACACATGTGAATACCGTAAATCGAGCCATTTTTATCGACTTAAAATACAGAGAGGAGTACAATAAATCGTAGAAAGCAAGTACCTATCCTTGCCTCAGGCAAGTGGAGACCTTCAACGTACAATGATCGCAACAAGGACAAACACTGCTATTTCGCAAGTCAAGATGAATCGTTATCAAAAGGTCAAGACCGCAAAACCTCCACAATAGAAAACGTTGTCTTCGTTGAAGGATGTCACAGAAACCCTCCGTACAACAGATCGCCCACTGAGGCGAAAAACGCTCGTTGAGCCCGCTTCTCCAAGTCCGCTCCTCGCACGTCATTCCACCAAGCAGATCTGCCCCCGAACACCTCGTATCCGGGCGCGCACCGAAGCCTCCAAACCGATCCGCGCTCTTCTCTCTCGATCCTGCCCTCCCTACCGTATCCGCCACCAAAACCCCGCATCTATACTCGGATCCGAAGAATATCTCTTCTCGCATCTGCTGCCTAGGGCCGGATCTCGATGTTAACCCTTCGTATCCGGGACTAGACTGCCAACAGTTTCTTCGCATCTGCAACTCTCTAAGTCGACCTAATGCAAAAACCCCCGTATCCGCAACATACAAGACTAGATTCCCCACACAGGACTAGATCCGCGCATCTATCCTTCCCAAAGTCGACCCAACAACAGCCGTATCCGTAACCCTTACCTTTCGTAAATGGAGCCGCCGTCCTCACTTGTGGGCTGGTCAAAGGCTCCTTCTCGCTCCCCAAAACAGTTGTCACAATCCCGAATCGTTGCCTCTCGTACGCTCGTCTCCTTCCTCTCCCCCGCAAGCATCGCTCCTTTCCGCATGAGACAGTCAGTCTTTCTCCTTCAAGAATCGCCGTCCTTCCTTCTCTTGCTCGCGCAACACAAGAGGGCGTTTTCCTCCCCGGGAGACAAGCTTCAGAACCGTCGCTCTCGCCGGAATCGAAAGACAAACTCGTAAAACCTACTAGGGCTGGCATCAAGTCCCCTCGAAGCTAAGGGTGAAACCGTAAAACCTTACTGTGCCTACCTCCAAGTCCCCGAGGCTAGGTGAGATCTCCGATCGTGAGACACTTCGTGCACTAAAACATGCTACGTGCATCGACTAAACAACTTGCTGGCCGGCGTACAAGAGTCCAGCCTATCAATAAGAATATCAAATCATGGATGATCAAATGAGGTGAGCTTCCTCTCTTTATAACATCAAACCCCTCTTCCAAAACTTAACTCACCCCGGATCTGCCAGTCTACCTTGCTAGCTCGATGCTTCCTCATCATATTCACGTGGACCCCTAAGGCCCTCTAAGTTACAACGTCAATCTACTAGAAAAAGAACACTTTATTATAAAGTGAGGTGACTAAAGTGAGGTGACCCCTCTTATTTCTCACTTTATTTATTATTTCTATCTAAAGCAAGAAAATAAAGCAAAAATGTAATATTCCACTAGCAAAGCTAACGGGGAATATTGCGTAATATTTTGTTTTAAAGAAGAAATATCAGAGAATATCTTGTAATTTTATTACCGATTATTGATATTTCGCATGCTTTAAAGCTTTAAATAGGATTATGATTGTACCATGTCCAAATACTTATCATCGTGATTTTTCTCATTATTGCATGCATAATTGTCATCTTCATAGCCTTTAAGGAAATTCTAGCATGCAAGCCCCATAATTAATCTTTTGGTTAAGGAGCTAGCCTATAAGTGTGTTAATCAACCTTAATACTAAATTAAATTTCCCCTAAACCTGCCTCTCTTAAAATCTTACTAGCAAACACTAGGTTTCAAAAATAGATCAAAGGTGTTATTTTATTAGATAAGGGTGGCTTTAAAATGTAGGATAATTTACATAAACTATGTAAAAAAGCAAAATCTAACACGAATTTGTCTTGAATAGCCTAAGGGATGACGTCATCTCTAATTATTGTTTTTTGTACACACATTCAACAACTAAAAACCATTTTAATGGCATTTGCCTTAGTCTCTTAATGGAAACACTTTGTTCCTTTCTTGTTGAATATCATTTTAACGCTATTTCTAAGTTTGCCCAATGCTACTGCATGCCCTAAAATTAAACATCACTCAAACCCTAACTTATAGCAACTTGCCATTGGTTTAACCTTATAGAGCTTGAACCCTAACTTTGAATATCTTGGTCATCTTTGGCCCCTGTCACAAAGCCTCTACCTATCTCGAGACCTACAAAAAGCCATCTTACGAATAGTATTAGAATACCTTGTATGGCATAGGGAGGCTTCCCTTGCTATTGAACTTCATTAAACAACAAAGAAGAAGGTTGTTAAGGTAACAATGGAAATTTTTTCCTCATCACGCTATGGGGTTTGGCCCCTTCCCCAATGAGTCCATTCACCTCGACCTGCTAGATTTTGTGGCACAAGCCCATGCAATACTTTTTTGCTGCGTAACAAGAAGATCAACCTATTTGACGAGATTAAAGGTCCCTAAAAGGAAACCTCCACAAAACATACCTTACCCATAGAATGGAAAACAACTGCTAGTTTGAGGAAGATGCCTTCATGGTACATATTTTATGTGCATTGTTTATATTGTTTGACTCGCACTCATGGCTTCATGGCACATTGTTTATGTCAAGCTAGGGTGTTGGAGTTTGGGTGGGCTTGGAAGCTTGCTTCGAGAGGAAGAAACCCACTAAAAATGAGTTAGTTGGGAAATTTACCCAAAGTCGAGTTTTAGTCTAAAGTAGTGGGCTTGGAATCTAAAGAAACCAATTGTTTATTCTAAAGGGTAAGAGAGAGTAAACCCTAAAGATCTATATATTCCTAAATCAACCGAAGAGAAAAGTATAAATAAAGACCCTAAGAAGAGGCAATATGTTTAGACTCAAGATGTGACCGATGTGCGGAGCAAGATAGCCCTAAGGAGGTCGTGGATCTTAAAGAGAGAGACATATTCGAAGAAGATGAGGAGTATAGTCTAAGGAGGCCGAGTGGAATGTCTTGCAAAGAAGAGGCTACAACCATGGAGATCGTGCAACATCTCCTATGGGTGGAAAGAGGTCCAAGAGTAATGGATTGAGTTCTACAATAGTCATGGAAGCACTAAGGAGGCCGAGAGGTACAAGGTACCAAGCAAAGGGTTTTTCGTGGATCCTAACTAATGTCGTGCAGCTTGTTTGAGGTAAGCCACAAGCCATCCGAGGGTTTTAGTATCCGCTCACAGTCGCACCTAGATAGGATAATTATGGTTCTATTCTCACGCAAAACCATTCTTGTGTGAATACAAGTTAAAAGGAGAGTCAGTAACCCCTCAACGTAGCCGCAACTCCTAACGAGAGGAACATTATGGTCTACATTCCGATTTGGATTGGTGCCCTAGGGGAAGTCGAGCTTCTTTTTGTCAAACATGGAGGTTAAAGGACTATCAAATCAAGGTTTGTCTCCGTTATTCGAAGAGGCTAACCTTCAGCTTGTTTGTACCAAGAGGGGTAGAATCCCCAGAGCTTGTTGCATGCAAGCTCTAAATGCTCTACGATGCTAGATAATGCCTTAGATCAAGTTGTAGCTAGTCCATATTAGGTCGCAAAAAGAAGGAAATAGTTGAGAGGCCCCATAACCTCGAGGAGGACGAGCAGAGGTATCTCACCCTAAGGAAGAGGCCACTCCAGGGTTTTATTCTACGTTGATGGTCATGGAGAAGAATATCAAAAGTTTGTTCATAAAAGGAGCTTTGGGAAGCAACGTTATGGATGATTATACAAGGATTTGATGGGAAAATCCATAGTGAGTAGTTAATAATAGGGACTATAAATGTGTGTATTTGAAGGATTAAAATGCATCGTGATTAGTTGGTTGGATAGAGATCTAAGAAGAGTGCGTACATCGTGTGAAGGAGGCAAAGGACATCCAGCTACATCAAGGGAAATAAGGACTAAACGTTTGGTTACATCAACAAGTAAGTCATGTATTGTGTTCTTGTTGTTTTGGGCAAATTGAAAGTCAATAGGGATCTTACCTCAAGCCGCAATTTTGTATAATATGTATACTAGTTGTACTAGTGATATGAAGGGCAATGATTCCCCGGTATGGGATCCATAATGATTCTTTTATTAATGGACTATTAAAGATCAAGCTTTGGGCTCAATATAACTGTACTTTATTGATTCTCCGACGTAGATTTTGGCCGTGCAAAGCACATGTTAGTTCCTAAAGTGTTTGTGTGCTTGGCAAGTCATACACTAGGTATAGGGCCTAATAAAATTTCAACATGGGGCAAATTATTAAGTATTTTCATTGGCACATTGTATTTAGTTACAACATGTTATCGTGCATCATTCACCGCATATTATTCACTAGGAAAGGATTATTTGCACATAATCCCATTAATTGAATTGAAGAATTTCCCAATTGAAAGGTTGGAAGACTCACATATCCATGAATACAAAGGAGGCTTGCCTTACACGTCTTCTCAAAGCTCGTGAGTTGTACACTTGTCTTTGTTGATCTTAATTAACTCTTCTAGAAGGCCACATTTTAAGGTGGGGTTTATAATTGGCAAATCGGGATAAATCTTCCTCGACAATATACCTCATCTAGAGACACCTAAATTTCCCTTGGAAGCACTTAATTTGGTTAAGGAAAAAAATAATTTTTTGAAGTGAAAAAATAGAGTGGCACAAAGTCAACGCTAACGTAAGAGACCACTAGCCTTCCACCGACTATAAATACAAGTCAAGGTGCCCTCTTTTTCTTCTAGGAGATTTGGATACATCTCAAATATTGCAAGTTCCCATCCACACACGCAAAGAGTAGAGAGGACAAAATGCAGATATTGAAATCGTATTTGACAAACACTTTTTGACCAACATTGACTTTGTTTATTGGGCATAGTTTGAATTGTTTTTAATCTTGGCTTTTGGACTATTTTGGAAGACTTAATTTGGCACAAAGATCAAGTGAATTATCGACTACTTTGACTCGGATTGACTTCAAATTTGCAATTAGGTTTCAAAGAACCTTTCACTTTTGACTAAGTTTGAAGGAGAATTTTGGGACCTGCTTTTGATAGCATTTCAACTAGCTCCGGAACGCTCACATTCTTTGATCGTTGATCGAGTTCCCTTGGAGGACCGTTGACCATTGATTCGTTGACAATTTGATGTTGATGTTGTTGTTGACAATTGGAACATTGTATTGTTTGCTGAACATTTTATGACAATCTAATAAGAAGAAGAATTTGAAAGGGTTTTCCCATTTGGGGAGTTTTCCTGGGTTCTTGAACATTTTTTGTGTCACTTGTCATCGCTTCGATTGCCTCTTATTGTACATCGTATCTATTCATTGTTCTATTCACAATTGTTATTAACTATCAAGATTGAATTTATTGCTAATAGAAGTTAATAATTGGTCTAAAGTGACTATGTAACGATATAAAAGAGTCAAAAAGTAAGTAGGGTTGTTGTTACTACTATTTGGAATATTTGACTTGCTTAGAAGCCATATTCACAAATGCAAACAAATAAGAGCAATGGTAGTAGGAAAGAAAACAAGAAAAGAAAGTGACCCTCTATCCCAAAAGATAACTTACCCTCTATGAAATGGTCACACTATCTTTAGTGTCCCAAATCTTCTTTACAATACTCAATGGCTTCATCAACGCTTCTCCACCTTCTTAACCTCCATGACGTTACATTTAATCTAAACAAAATGATAGAATATAAATAACAAAACGGATGAATGAAAACAAGCATAACACCATATAATTATATACTAGCAACAATGTAAATTCCTCAATACATACCTCCATCATCTTTGCTCACCACACTCTTGGAATTTGACCCAACAATAAATAAGGACAAAACCAAGAAAAATAGATAAAAGATCACATAAGAAAAATAAATATCAAGCTACAAATTAGCATGGCCATGCTCAAAAAAAAAAAAAAACATAAAAGTTAAACAAACAAACAAACAAAACCACAACAATAACAAAAGATGCAACCAACAATAGTAAAAACACAACAAAAATAACCAAAAAATAACAAGCAAATAAAGGAAACAATAGATGGGGACACCGAATCGCAACCCCAACATGAGTCATGGCTAGCTAGGAACACCCCGCACACCAAAAAAAATGTTATATTAAATATACAAAATATTGTAAAGAAACACAGCTCGTATATCAAAATATTTTATGAAAAATCTTAATTAGAGACCAATATTATGAAGTAATCTTATGCACTAGAGAGTACAAAGTTATGCAAACACTAAAAATCAGCCAAATCATATCAAATCATATGGATATTGCACCAAAAATAACTCACTCTACCTTTTTATTTTTTGCACTCTACTACAATACCTATCTCATAAAGATATTTCGTAGTTTAATTAGTGGTCCTCCACATTCCATTCCCCGCATTGCACGCACTCCGTCAAAATTTTATGAAAAATATTAAATACACACAAAACGTTGTGAGGTATTATCAATTAGCACTAGAAAGCACATTTATGCAAACACTAAAATCATAAAACTTTAAATAGATATAGAAGTAGGATCATATATACATAGGTAAATAATGGATCATATATGGATACTTTCTACGCAAAAGAGAAATCACCTTATCTCTCAGTTTACCTTTGCACTCTACCCAAGCTCTCCTTACAAGTACGTAGTTTAGCTAGTGATTTCCACACAACATATTACCCGCATTACATTGTGGTCAACAATTAAATAAAAGGAAAATAATGTAAGATGCCCTAAATTTAAATGCACACACATGTAGCCATACATATCACTCAAGCTTTTCCTTAACCCACTACATCTTTTAAATTATGGGTTGTTAGGACCTCACCCTAATTTCCCACTCATTGTACCAAATAGAAAAATCAAAATAGACACTTATGAATAACAACATAAAATGAAAACAAAATGTCTTTGCTAATATTATGCAAAATTACATCTTATGCAATCACCAAAGATCATAATTCTCGCAACAAGAAAAGAGAAAGGAGAACCATTGTATTGAAATGAGAAGATATCTTCAAACTCGCTTTTCTAGCTCCACATTCTCCTACACATTCACAAGTCTCTCACACAAAAATATTTATGCAGTTTCATCAATGCCGCTCCACCTTCCTTTACCTATATTTGCAAAGCATTCGTTATATAAATAAATCCCAAATAATATAATATGCATTCAATTATACCTTCACTATAGTGCCTCAATTATAGAAAGATATTCGGGGAGCCACTGTATAATCTCGCATTACTTGATCCATTGCATCTAAATTTCAACAAATGTACAGTGACATAATAATGAATCTCAATAAATGAGCGTAGTAAAATGGGCATCACAAACATATACTTAGTAACAAACAAGTAGGTTCCCCTTACACATACCTCGACCTCGCCTTTTCCCACAACACCTATAGATTCCTACACATCTCCAAGTCTTTTTACACAAAAATATTTTTGTAGCTTTACCACGTCCCTCCACCTTCCTTAACCTACATTTGCATACCACTCATTATATAAAGAAATCTCAAATAGTATAATATGCATTCGCTATACTCTCTCGACATCGTGCCTAGCATCATGTATCTGAAGAGTTTCAAGAGTGGTCCTTCACCTTTCTTGATTTGTATTGCATCTAAATTTCAATAAATGCACATGATATAATAATGAATCAACAAATAACTTAACTAAAATGGACAAAAGATAACATATAATTTAGTAGCAAACAAGTAAGTTTCCTAACACATACCTCTTTCGCCTTTTCCCATAAATGCCCATAAATTTTCCACAGCACCTCATTCATCTTTTCGACACCACACTTGTGGACTCCTACACATGCCACGTTAAAGTCCCACACAAAAATACCTGTAGTTTTATCAATGCTCTCCACCTTGCCTTTACCTACATTTGCGTAACACACATTATATAAATAAATCCCAAATAATATAAATGCATTCAATAATATCTTTGCTATGGTGCTCATATCACACAAATACACTTGCATAACACACATTATATAAACTAATCCCAAATAATATAAATGAATTCAATTAATCTTTTGTCAGGTGTTTACATCACACAACATATGCGTAGTTTCACCAATAGTCCTTCACATTTCTTGATTTGTATTGAACTAAATTTAAACAAGCATACATGATATAATCATGAAACAACAAATGAGTTCAATTAAATGAAGTAACAAACAATTAAGTTCTCAATTTTGTCTTTAATCTTGGTCGTGTTCAACTTCCTAAGTACTATGTTCATACATCTATGGTTTTAGTTACCTAATGATTGACGATTTAGACTTGATCTTGATAGGTTTTTGACAAAGTAGTCCACATCACAACAATAACATAAATTTTGAGGTCATTTCCACCTCCTCAACACAAAGAGTAGAAGGCATTATCCAAAGGCAAAGAGAGAGATAAACTTTGATGGTGTTACTCTGCCTCCTTAGGAAAGATGTTGTATCATTTGAGTACTTCACATCTTGCTTCACACTCCGAGGAACCTCAAATGTTTGGAAACGTTGAGCCCTTGATGCTCAAACGTTGAGCCCTTTGAAGTAACAAACAATTAAGTTCTCAATTTGTCCGTAGTATTGAAGTTGGGTGCCTAAACTCACGCACGCCACCGATGCATCTATGGTTTTAGTTACCCAACGACCGATTGATTTAGACTTGATCTTGATATGTTTTTGTCGTGTCCACATCACGGTCAGAGAAATTTCTTGAGGGTGATTTCCCACCTCCTCAACACAAGAGATAGCTAATATCCCATACAAAGAGAGATTGACTCTTTGATGGTGCAAAAGATTTCACTTCAGCGAAAGCTATTAGTTGTCTATACTTCACATCATGCTTCACACTCTCGTGAGAAACCTCAAATGTTTAAACGTTGAGCCCTTGATGCTTAGTGTTGGAGATATTAATGATTTTCACATAGTCATGGAGGAGGTAAATCCCTCTCGCTTTTATACAGCGCATCCCTATCATTCAAAACCAAGGGTCTAGCAACAATCACGAAATGTTACGACGCAAGTTCCTAGTTACGAATGAAAAGACCAAAGATGGAGGCCTACCTGGAATCCAATCCTACGATCTGAAGAAGAGAGCGTTCCCGTTCCTCAACCTCGGCAGATCACGATCCTCCACGATCTCCGCGGATGGACACCTGCACATGCAAGAAACAAATAGATACAAGCATAAAATCTAGCATATGCAACTATAAACATCAGTCAGAAAGGATATTACTCATATTAACATGATGGAAAACAGAGTGGAACCATAACCGTAATCATCTATTAGATAACAAACGAAGAGAGATTACAACCAAGTTCTGACGTCGTGGTCTCCTTTGGATGGGTCTCCAGTCGTTCCCGTCTCACAAAGCTCGCCAGGGAAAGGGCAAAACCTCTCCAGAGTCTCTCGACGATGGTCTCCTTACTTGAGTCGGCCTTAAGGGAAAAAGAGGGCTCTTTACAGCACAAAGGCTCTTGGGAATATGGAGATTCAAAGCTTAAGCACTTCAAGACTCTCAGCCTTTCAGCCCCTTCATCAATGGATGAAGGCTATATTTATAGAGGAGAGGAGGAGGTTGGGATCCCTACAATAGTGGAAGGGAGGCCTTATCCTTTGGGAGGTTCCCCATATGGTGGAAACAAGAGGCCAAAGGAGGAAGGCCGTGGTTATTCAGGCGAAACCACTCCTGATGACTCATCCACGAAGTTGTTGTAATCGAAACTTCGCCTCCTTTTTTAAAAAACTTTCCATAAACAGAGTGGCGCGGGTGCAACACTGGGACAGAGCGCCAATTGGCGCGGGCTCAGTGTTAATTTCCCCCCATTGGCGCGAGTACATAACGGGCTACCAGCGCCAAGGCAAAAACAGGTGTTTTTATGGGTCTGCTCAGGAAATGATCAACAGAAGGAATGTTGTCCTCATGGAAAGGGATGAAATGATGGTATTTGCAAGGCATGACACTGCTTATTGGTCACATAAACGACCCTCCAATGGGCGAGATGGGAATTGCAGGGACGGTGACAAATTACTGTGTAACAGATGCCCCCTAAAGCATGAGGCCCGAGAGAGAGAGGGGTGAAATGCTTTACGAGAACATGTTCAATTGAAGGCCCGCCGTCGGAAAACCTGCGCAGAAAGATACAACTGATATCTCAAGTACATGATGTATATGCGGTATGGGCGCAGCCATCCGAAACAGAGTACACTATAATCCGGATCCAGGGTATGGGCGCAGCCATCCAACGAGGATCAAATAAATAGACTCAGGTATGGTCGCAACCATCCAATCAGTGAGCCATGTACATAATGATAATAATCCACAATTGCAGCCTGGATTACAACAGACACAATCCAGGGTCTTGCGCTCCATCTCGACCCAAATAAAGTACAAGTTCAAGCATGCGAATATGTGAGCTGAAGTCGAACATGCAAGAACATCGTCTAATTACCAGCCAATGATGAGAGTTGTTAACAGACGCGAGAGGAACCACCAATAATGACAATGGCCCTCAAGGTACTACAGGTACAATCTACGGCGTGTGAATCAATGAGCTGGCGTCGAACACCCGTAGAATCACTCGATCGGAGGCCAATGATGAAAACCCCACGTCAAATGCGACGAACCTGCCATTGAGGCATGCAGGCTCCAAGGTACCATAAAGGAGTCTCTAGATCAACTTCCTGGATAATGAGCTGAAGTCGACAGGAAGTGACCTTGATCGAAAGTGGGCCATAATGTTTCCCACATCATCGACACGAGACAGAGGAACATGATGTTTTGTTGTGAATCAGGATCGTATGAGAATCAGAGGAAGGTTGATATTCGCAGAGGCCAACTTCTCTTGAACATATAACGACACAAATAGTGGTTTTGGCAGCATATTTGACATCAACGGATCAGAGGTCATGGTGACAAGGCAATGAGCAGAGGAGAGGTCAAAAAGGATCACCCAAACCCACGGAAGCAAGTGAAAAAACGAGATGAGATGTCCCCAACCGGACACGAATGCAAACAAGTGCCATGTTCAAGAGCGACATACTGCCGACACGACAATGATGATGGTTCCATTTTTCCCCCACCATTTCGGTGAGTACCTCTTTATTTTTACACAAGCTTGAAGAGGATACCATATGCTTGTCATATAAATCCATCCTTCGGACGAATCCAATCTAGTACATTTAACGAGCCCTAGGAAGGAGAAACTCGAGAACGTCATTTCGACTGAATCCAATGTGATTAGGGTTTAACGAGTCTGACAAAGGAAGAACTCGGCGTCTTTTCATGTTTAGAGAGTTTGAAAAGACAGCAGAAAAGTAAACTCCAACGGTCCCTTTTCGTAGATAGTTCCTTAGATCCGAAAAGGTAGAAAACAATATCCGAGAAAACCTCCTAGTCGCGATAGGCTAGGGTATTCCTTTTTCGTAAATAATCTATCCCAACCCGAAAAAGGGGTAAACGTATACTGGGTAGATGTCGATTCGTGTCCACTTTAATGAGATCGAAACGACAAGGGCCTCGGCAATCTTTTCATGTTTAGAGAGTCAGAAAAGAGTTGAAAGTTGACTCCTCCTGGAGGAACGAGTGGTATAAAGGGAAGCAACTGGTTCCGGTAATGATGGAACTACTCAAAACAAGATAAAGGTCAAGAGGCTGGCTAACAAGACCACTCATCGCAGCGGTTCCTCAGGAACGGGTAAAACAACCAAGTGAAGGCATATGATCGGCCAAGCAGATAGTGACGATGGAGTGAGAAAACCAAGGCTCATCTGGAAAAAACGGGCTAATAAAATGGCAATCACAAGGGGTAAAATGGGAATGGTTTCATTTTTACACAAGCTTGAAATCAAAAAACTCTGCTGGAAGTTGGTTTCGTTTTTACACAAGCTTGAAACAAAGATAAACTATGCTTGAAACCGGTTTCATTTTTACACAAGCTTGAAACGGAAACAAACTATGTTTGAAAAAGTGAGCATGCCCCCCAGCATGGTGACTCAATTCGAGGTACATGCCCCCCAAGCTTTAGTCCATATGAAAGGCAGATGGAGTGAAGGTTCAAATTACGAGATCAAAAGACTCGACTGGTATTTTACGAGAACTTATCAAAGACTCGAATTGAACAGGAACGTGTTTCATTATTTTAATGAGGTTGACACATTAAAAGAACTATCCTCGGACACCCTTGTTTCATTTTTTTAAGGAGCTTGACACAAGACAAGGAACTATGCTCTAACAACCTTGTTTCATTTTTTAAGGAGCTTGACACAAGACAAGGAACTGTGCTCCGACCGACTTCATCATAATGAACAAGAAGTCAGCGCTTCCAAGAGTTCCACTCCTGATGGAAGGAAAACATCCTGGAAGTCAAGACCCAATGCCCCCAGTACCTGATGCACGACGGCATCATCACTGAGCACAGGCACTGTAATATTCCCAATTAGCCTTGCTAATTGGAATATTTCATTTTTGTTTAATTTTGCCGCTTTAGCTAGAAATAATAAATAAAGTGAGAAATAAGAGGGGTCACCTCACTTTAGTCACCTCACTTTATAAAATAAAGTGTTTTCCTAGTTGATTAACGTTATAACTTAGAGAGGGGGCCTTGGGGGTCCACATGGATATGAGGGGAGGCCTCACGCTGACCCAAGGGTAACTGCGCAGGCCAAGGAGAGTGGAGGACGCAGTCAAAGTTTTGGAGGGAGTTTAGCACTATAAAAGGTGGGGTTCTCACCTCATTTTGGTATGCTTGATTTGATATTGATATTGAGAGCTAGACTTCTGTCTGCTTCAGCACGCCGGTTGTTTAGTCGTGTCCGTTAGCACTATTTAGTAACCGAGTGTCCTGTCGTGAGATCTCACCCCAGCTCCTGGGGACTTCGAGGCCTCGCCCTAGTAAGGTAATTTTCTCGAGCAACATCCTTCGCCTGGGCAGGTCGCACAGCTGGGTGAGATTGGAGAGGAGGGGAAGCCCTTCTTGAGACCGCGCATCCGTGAGGGAGGACGCCGGTCTAAAAGAAGGAAGGACGCGCATCTGGGCTTGGCCAAGGCGGTACAGACGCATCTCGGAGGCATTGGCGGGCAGAATCAGCCTGGAGGACGTGTATCCGAGAGATCTGCACTGGAGAGTGCAAAACGAGGGGGACAGCATCGCATCCGGCCCTCGGGAGGATGGGCGCATCCGAGGAGACAGCCCGCGCATCTAGCCTTGAGAGTGCACATCCGGAGAGACAGCATCGATCCGCCCTGAGGATACAAGATCTCAGGAGATATTGTTAGATCCATGTTTCTAGATCCGAAGAAATATGCGAGATCCGGCCTTAGAGGGGACAGACCCGGAGTGATAGGACACAGAGTCCGGAAAGGAGGATCCGCATCTGCGCGTATCCGAGGGAGAGAGAACGCAGATCCGGTCAGAGGGATAAAATGATCCGATGGCGCAGTCCGGTGTGTGAGATTTGGCGCGTCGTTGTTCCGCCCTCGAGGAGTTGATATTGCCATCCTGGGAGGTTCTCAGGGCCGCATTTCATCTGCGCTTTTCCTCACCGTCACTAGCAAGAGACAAATGTTTACTGTGAGGGTTTGAGTGATTGAGATCACCATCTTCATTTTCGCCCACATGGCCTATTGTGATTCCAACAGTTAGCCTCTCCATAGCGATCAATGGGGCCCAGGACGTTGTCCTTGCCTATACTCATTATCTCGTTCGAGAGGGCTCTACTGGGTTTGTAAGACAGGGTGCACTCATTCTCGATTATTTTTGTACTTCTATGTATTCTCGCATTAATAAAATGGTTGAAGTCACATTCTATATGTACTTGTTCCATGATCTGTTCCATCATTGTATTTTCTATATCCTGTCACATATTTCTGCACACCAAGTTATTTCTGGGACACATGCTGGCATTTCGTACACACTGTCGCCCACCGTGATCTATGGCACGAAAGAGATCATACGTACAATAAAGTGGGCTGGTGGCCACCGTAAACGCGTCAGAAAGGCCAAAATATGAAGGTCAAATTTTGAAGCTTGGAATTAGGGAAAACGCTTTTCCGTTTTTCAAGTCGGACAAGATCACCTTCCCAAATTCCCCGGAATTTTCTCGAGAAGCCTGTCGGGTAACCCCGAGGTCGGTTGCTGTTAAGATGGTTTTTGGCGGTGCGTTCGTGCGCTCGAGAAGCTCGTAGGCACCTAGCAGTGTACCAATGGCTTGCAGCATACCGAGGAGATGGGGGACAAGAAGACAAATGTAGAGACAGATCCGGTTTCGATGGTTGCATTTTTTGCAGTAGCATCGTGCCTTGGACCGACATTCATGAAGGCTCTCATTCAAGAGAGATTATGTGCAGTCTTGGGTGACAGCATTAGATTCCGTGATCATCACCAGGCACAGCACCACCGTGATGACCACCTCGCGCCCAGCGTATTTCATTCGCTCACGTTGGCGTTCAATGCCGCTCGGCAAAACTCGGGTGAGAAGCCGGACATCTATTTCCAGCCTTAACCGTATGACGCAAATGTGAGGCCATTAAGGTGGCAACATCGTATCCGGATGGTGAGGTTCGTGATTGGTGATCCTAGCGGGATGGTGACACTAGGGCATTCTACAAAGTTGACGGCACAGCCGAGCTTACCTTGAGGGTGGTAGAGCGTCGGACAGAGGGATCTCGGGAGCAAGATTTTTGCCGGGAGGCCGACTCGCCCGGTACCCTCAACGGGAGTGCAGACACACATTTCGCACTTCTTGAGGATTTCATGGATGGCACCCCGATTTATCTCAGCCTTGCCGGTCACATGTTTGTGGAGGGCCGCCGTAGCCACTTCGTGGCTCAGTCCGGCCATCGGTGCCGCTACTCCCCTTCGAGACGCCATCGCCAGTGTTCCTCGGACCTCACAGACGTCTTACCTGTGACCCTGGACACCTTGTCCTCGCAGGACAAAGCCCACCAAAGGTAAGGACACGAGGGCCTCCGCCCTCCAAGGCGAATCCTCGTGACGAGGCGCTTGATGATGAGGCCGGGAGAGAGTCGAGGAGGAAGTTGTTGTAAGCCACCGCGGTGAGCCATGGGCACCGCACGCCGGTGTGTGCGTGTGGAAGGCACACTTTATCGAGGTCTTCTCCGAGAGCAAAGGAGAAGAGGATGAGGGAACACAGATTGCGAGGGAGTTCGAGGATGCGACCTGCAAGACACAGACTCACCATCATTAGAGACCTCCGACCCGTGCTTTCGTTGATATCGTAGTGGGAGGAGGTAGAGTCACCCCGCAGAGCCACCCACCGAGGTGACGCGGGATCGGGAGCCATGTCCGAGTTCCTGGGGTGAAATAGCAAAGACACCACGTATGGGTGAGGTATCGGGGAGACATATCCATTATCGATGAGGCACAGACAGAGGTATTTCCGACATGGTCGCGGCACGGGGGCCGCAGACGAGCCGCCTTGGACCACCGAGCCGGAGGGAGGCGGCCGCGCGCACGGGAGACCATTTTTGTCACAGACCGTGGAGTCGGAGGGTATGAGAGTGACTTGTGTGCCAAGTCGGCGGCCGTTATCCGCATTTGGGGAACGGGGCTCGGATTCCCCGATGGTACAACCAGAGCACGAGGGAGCGCGATCATCCCCCTCGTGGCGCGGCGGATGGGACTAGCAAGATGAAAGTGGGTCATCTTTCCTATTAGAGAGAGAGAGGCAGAGCTAACTCCAGTCGTCCTTACATATTGACTTGGATAATGGTAAGGAGACGATTAGAGCGTGGGCTGCAGGCCGTTGTACCCACGTGTTGAGGTTGGATGGCGAGTGTGAGATTTTGAGTTGGCACTGGCGGGAGCGGTGAATATGGACAAAGAGGAGGCTTCAAGGAGAGATCTCACCGGAGATGCACTTCGACACACCATGGGGTGCAATGACTTTCTTCCTTCTCACAAGAGCAACAGAAGATGGTGGACATCTTAGGATGGATAACATCTCTCATGCTTGTGTTGACATCCCTTGAGCCATACACATCATGATGGGAGGTTTTTGCCTACCACCTATTTGATTCTTGATAGGGTCTCATTGGTCCTTGAGAAGTTTATATTTCAAATCCCATGAAGTGCAAAATCGAAATTTGATTTGGGAGAGATGGTAGCCCTCATGGGGAGGAGTACCGTGATGAGGAGAAGGGAGGCATCCACAAGTGATTGAGTGACAGATGATGAGCAAGGAGCTAGGAGGCTACTTGCAGACCGTGCGTCAGCAACAGAGGTTTGGTCACACTGTTACTTCTGAGGAGTTTGGCCATCACTTGTACTTGCGTATCTATGATACCGGCAAAGAAGAGGTTTTCGTCGTTACTGTTACTTCCCGAAAGAGTTTGGCCAATACTTGGCAAATACCTTCTCCTAAGAGTAGGAGGTTGTGGAAGAGAAGCGATGGATACTATAATCATTGAGCAAGACAGAGTATGGATGCATGGTGTTGATGTTACTCATATCATTCATTGTGTCTTCCTCACATGAGCGGTACGATGGAGGTATGGGGAGGCAAACACACCCTTGTTGCTTTCGCTCGGGAGAGCAAGGGTGCATTTGCCCCCACACTTTGCATGATGTTACAGGAGGAGGAGATGGCACTATCTCCATGGCTCCGATGGGGAAGCACTTCCACCCTTTGGGAGGTATTCTGTTTATTGGCAAAAGATTATTAGAGGAGTCTTCGACAAGGAGCATGTCAAAGAACGTAGTCTGCATCGACAGAACTCATTTGCATGAGCTTCAAAGGCGAAGTCACAGCCTCTTGGGAGTAGAACATTATGGATGGAGGTGCACAAAGAAAGATATGGTGGATCTATAACCCATAGGTCCCAGATCACGTCATATTTGTTGCACAAAGAGGAGGGAATGATGAGGAGACATCTATGGCATGTTCTTCTTTGGACTTGGGTTTCCAAGCATGAGGAGGATTACCTTTCTTGCACCACATGAGACCTTCGCATTTCCTTCATTTTGCCTTTGATCATGTCTTCATTTGCCGATATAGATCGTATCCGTAGGAGGCTTGATTATGAGGTCCCAACATGAGTCGAATGTGCCTTTGAGTATCTTTCTCCGTACCACATGTTCTGAAGGAGCATGGGGAGGAGGCATGGCCACCACTAATACATATGTGTTCTCTTTTGAGGTGGGCCATGAGATTGACATTCATCCATTGCATGGGCCTATGGGCAAGTGTTCTCTGCCTTATGTTGTTGTCATATTCACTCATTTACTATCCATTAGCAGATGTGATGAATCTTGAAAATACTGTTTGCCACACTTTCTTCTGGTTGTAGTGATGAGACTACGTTGTATCCTCGTGAGGAGATTGTTTGCATTATGTATCCCTCAGCAGAACCCCGCAAACATCTCATTAGGGTGATCCAAGATGACCATGTCATATTCTTCATGGATGGTTTGTTTTAACAACTTGTTTCTGGCTGACAGAGAACCTTCTATGGTGGATTGTTTTTCACTTTGCTACCGGAGGGCAAATGATTTTGAAAACCCCGCATCGCATAGACTCTACACTTGTCACGAGGAGAGAAGGACAAGAGTGGGGTAAGCTGCATGCTTGCCAAGTTCATATTTTAAACTTCCACCCCGTCATTTCGCAGCTTCGAGGTGGAAGGAGGTTTTCGTGAGTTGCCTTGTTGGGAGGTGGCTCATTTTGTCCGGATGATTGCTGAGACGTGAGTGATCCACAGAGGGAGATATTCCCCAGTTATATTTTACCACATGCCTGACTGAGAGAGGCACCCAGTTGTCTACGCTGGCGGCCGCCCACACAACACAGATGCAACATGTGCTAGCCAAATATGGTTTTCACCATAGCGAGTGAGCGGGCACCGAGCCATGGGACTTGGGCTATTATTGGCCATGGTGGCGATGGGGACCTTGCATGTGATTGTTGGTTGGCCGGGTATCATGAGAAATCGCTCGGATTCCGGCATTGAGATATCCCTTCGTATCGTGGTGACAGTGAGATAGAGAGGTTTCAAATCGGCACATTTTGCAGACGGGCAAAGAGCATCACCAGAGAGCAGCTTGTTCAAGCATTGCTTCTCGAGCATCACAATTTTTTGCTTCCGATGAGGATGCCACTTGGGAGAGCGAGTGCATTTACAAAGATCCACTTCCGCCTAAGCTTGAGGACAAGCAACGTTGTCGGGGAGACTGTATTATTCCCAATTAGCCTCGCTAATTGGAATATTTCATTTTTGTTTAATTTTGCCGCTTAGCTAGAAATAATAAATAAAGTGAGAAATAAGAGGGGTCACCTCACTTTAGTCACCCTCACTTTATAAAATAAAGTGTTTTTCCCGGCTGATTAATCTATAACTTAGAGAGGGGGCCTCGGGGGTCCACATGGACATGAGGGGAGGCCTCACGTCGACCCAAGGCAATCGCGGGCAGCCAAGGAGAGTGAGGACGCAACAAAGTTTTGGAGGAGTTTAGCACTATAAAGGTGGGGTTCTCACCTCATTTTGGTATGCTTGATTTGATATTGATATTGGAGAGTTGCATCATCGCTCAAAGACGCCGGCTGTTTAGCTCTGGCTCCTCACAGTGACCGTTTAGTGTAACCGAGTGTCTCCGTTCGAGATCTTCACCTCAGCCTCGGGGACTTCGAGTGTCGCCCGGTAAGGTTATTTTCCGTATCACCCTTAGCTTCTGGGACTCCCGAGCGTCGCTCTAGTAAGGTAATTTTCCAGTAACATCCTTCGGGTCAGCAGTAGTCGTCGGGGGGCATTTTCTTGGTGGAGATTTGGAGAGGAGGAAGCCCTTCTGAGACCCACAGATCTGTGAGGGAGGACGCCGGGTCTAGAGAAGGAAGGACGCGCATCCGCTTGGCCAAGGCAAAAGGTGGACGCGTATCCGGGGAGGCATTGGCGTAACTGGGCCTGGAGGACGCAGACCGAGAGATTCGGGAAATTTTTGGAGAGGCAGACCGGGAGGATGGTGTGATCGCATCCAACCCTTGGAGGATACGTATCCGAGGGAGACATTGCGTATCTAGCTCGAGAGTGCGGGGACCGGAGATAGCATCGCATCCGGGTACCCTTGGAGGACACAAGATTCGAGGAGATATTGTTAGATCCGTGTACCCTAGATCTCGAAGAAATAGCAACAGTATCCGGCTCTTAGAGGACGCATCCGGGAGGATGGTGGACACGGGGACCGGGAAGGAGGATTCGGGGACGCGTATCCGAGGAGAGAGAACGCATCCGGGGTCAGGGAGGGACGCCGATCTCGATGAGCAAGAGTCCGGTGTGAGATTTGGCGCGTTTTTCGTGTTCACCTCGAGGAGTTGATCTTGCCATCCTGAGGTTCTCAGGCCGCATTTCCACCCCAGCCTCTCGCGCCCTCGTCACCAGCAAGAGATGTCATTATTGAGGGTTTGGAGGATTTAGACTGCCCATCTTCTAGTCTTCGCTCTGCTGCCCATTGCATTCCGGTGCCAGAAGAAATTTCTCTCCACAGCGTATCTTTGCCAGCCCGCCTAGGGACGTTGTCCTTATTTGCGCTCATTATCTCGTTTCCGAGAGGGTTCCACCTTGCTCAGTGCGATAGGTGCACTCATTCTCGATTATTTTGTACCCCCTCTATGTATTTCGTATTAACAAAATGGTTGTGAAGCTTTCCGGCATTCTACATGTACTGTCTCCATGATCCGGTTCCATCATTGTATTTTTCGAGTCCGTCCGGCATACTGGGTATTACCGGTTACTTTCGGGATACACAGTACCTGGGTAGGCACACACAGCGACCTCGCTATGGGTGCATAACCCGGTGACAAAACCAAGAAGGGGGCGATGGCGGGGACCGCCTGTCACATTAGGACCAAAGAACGAAAGTCGATCAATGGTCACAATCCGTCCTTCATGCGGAAAACAAGACCACACGAAAAGGAGGAGACAAGTGCTCCCATGGCACAGGTGTAATCGCGCCCAAAAGTATTGAAACTAAGCGGGGCCTGGAACAAACTATCACGTCCATATGATTGTCACCTCCCAAAGTAACAGTAACCTTGGAAGGATCCCTAAAGGTTGACTCGTTCTTCTCGTTAAATGCCACCGCATCACAGAATAGGCGTGCTTTCGCTATGAACCGAAAGCTTGCCGTGGAAGTTGAGGATAGAATACTAATGCATGCGCCTTTCGTCTATAATGGTGTCGGGTACAACCAAACCAAAAGCCGTACTATGATTCCGAAAGGCACATAAGACGAAGGCGCATCCCGAAAATCGATTCCAACTGCATAGCGACCAAACTACTGAGGCTACCATCGAACCCAGATGGTCTTCCGGGTGTTACCAAGAAGAAGGAGCATCCTCCACGACCTCCATCTCGAAGGTGGGAGGGTATCCTCCTGCAGCCTCCATGGTGGGAGCAAGAGGAGCAGCCTTTCGAGGCACGGTGGGATGAAGAGAATCTTTTCTCCAAGTCCGAAGAATCAAGAACCGTAAGGACATGGGGTGTGAGATCCACTCTCAACGGAAAAGCACCGTGTACCGCGTACTTGCCGTTCAACGATCCCACGACCAATGGTTGGTCAGTGACTCGAGCTCGAATTTGACTTCGAGGGAGAGGGATCGACCAAGGATGACTCTTTGGACCAATCGTAGGACTCCACCGGTGAGGACTCGCTGCAGTTGTTTGTAACCAAATGAAGGTGTAGAAACAACCGAGTTGTCCAAAACTCACTTGGCTTCATCCATATAAGGACAAAGGTGTGAATGGCATGGTGCCCTTCACACAACTTACGTGATTGCGGTGATCTTACCCTCGCTTTCTTAGGAGCCTTATCACACTCGCTGAAGATGTGCCTCTAACCCCGTTCTCAAGTCACACCCGTGGGATTTTGGCTGAAGCCGACCATGCTTCGAGCACCTCGGGGATGCCAGTAAGGGCTTCCCGAAGAATATGGTCTCCCGTGCACAACATGCAAGGGAACTTGACTTTCCGTGAGGGCTCAAGGTTTATCAAAAGGAGAGATTTCGGCAAATGAAGGGTCGCACTTTTAGCTCTCTCGCTATCGATTCTTCTTTTCTTTGTCTTTCTTCTTTCTTCTTAACCAATTGGTTACTCGAATCCAAAGCCACCAGCGAAGTAGAAGAGGAGGACGCAAAAACAAAGTGGCAGGAGAGGTCCACCTTGGAATCAACAGATGTTGTTCAGTGAGGAACTCGATTGAACAAGAGGTCGACATTCTGACCACAAGAGGTTGGAGAACAAATCCACCAGCAACCCATCAGCTAATCTGTGAAGGGATAATGTTACATAAGGAGCACCAACATTTCCAAAAGGAGGAAAAGGACCAGATTCCCATTGGAGGATTCTTGGTTGGTGAAATTTAAAAGTTGCCATTAGAAACGATCTTCGAACAACACCCCAAGGAAACTAACTTTTAACCAGGAATATTTCTCTGCAAGTGCCATTCTTAAAACATTGAAACTATAATCCTACCGTTTCATCTTTTAAGAGTCGAGAACCGCAAAGGTGACTCTATCACTTGTATTGGAAACAAGCGTGAAAGGACAAGCGCTTGATGATCCTTTTCAAATTTAAAGAGTCGAAAAGTTAATCAAAAATGATCATGAATACTAGGCAAAAGGGTGTACCAAATAACTTGAACCGTAATATACACCTTGGTTTAAGCGACGAAAGAGAAATCAACCAAGGACTTTACGTACGTGCAGTAATCTCCCCAATGTCAGGTCCCGTGTATCACGTATAAGGCGAGACCTGCCTCCTACCGATAAAAGCGATTTAGAAAACTCAGAGGATCTTCCCTTTATACACGCGATTTCGCATTTATAGCAGAACAAAGTAATACCGTTCAAAGCCAAACTAAGCGAACTATTGCTCGCTAGGTAAGTTTAAAGACGCCCGAACATCGTCTCAGCTCAGACCTCTAAAAATGTTTCGTTAAGTTTCGAATGTCGCCTAGGGTTAATTGAATAAATTTTAAAGTTGATCTTCGATTGCTTCAATTTTCAAAGTCTCTATCGTATGTAGTGCTCCAAAAGACTCCTAAATGCAAAGCTACATGCCACGTACCTGGGCATTTCGTTTTATGAAACTAGTTAGAGAAGAGTTGAGAGCTTTTACACAAACGAAAATGACTCAAGACAAACAATGAGATCTCAGAATGCAACTAAATGAAATTGGAAAACTTTTCTACCATTCGCATCACTAATCACTAGCAACCGAAAAGATTACAATTTGCACTAATTCAACCAAAAGTTAACAAGAGATTTTTTTTTTTTGAATTTCAACGTTTGATAGCTAATATGCACTAAACAAACCGAAAAACAAAAGGAAACAAACTTGAGAAACGATATTCGAGAGAGCAAAATAACAAACAAATTTCACTCAACAACACAAACAATCGTATCCCAAATCGATCAAAGTCTCTCAAAACCAAGAAAGATCAACTACTTCAATGGGTCAGCAGGATCTAGGCCCACAAGACCAAACCAACCGAATGCTGAAAGAGCAATCACCCAAAAAATCGCAACAAAACAACAAACAACTACGAAGAGGATGTGGAGAATCAACTGTGAAGTCGACCTAGACAAACTAAACAATTGGAAACTTCAAGGAGGGTTTTATATACTAAGCCACTAGATGCCCTAGGGCTCAAATCATGAAATCGATAGATAAAAGCAAACAACCAAAGGACAAAGAGGTGAATTCTCAACAAACAGACTCCAAATACACCAGCAAACAGAAAATCAAGAAGAAAAACAACGACCAAAACCCAAAGAGTCAAAAATGAGGAAACTTAAAAAACCTTACAGAGGAAGGACTGTATGTACCGAGGATCAACGTCAGTAGCACCAAGGCTAAACAAAAGCAACACATTACTGGCGAATCGTCGAGCTAAAAAGCTGCTACTTACCGAGTTTCTCAAATCAAAAAAGAAAAAGAACTACTCCACATCACATACTAAGCAAACCAAGAATAAACAACAACAACAACCCAACCTTAAGGCTCATCAAGCAAGGAAAATATAAAATAATCAAATCTAGACAGTTGAAACTTAGAGATTATCCGCAAGGAGTCGCCAAATTGTTGAGGAGGGGTAAATCCCTTCAAGGGACAAAGAGGGTGATCCCTACTAACTCTCAAAATAGCACTATAAATAATGCCAAATGTTACGACGTGTTCCTATTACTTAATGAAAAGACCAAAGATGGAGACCTCCACCGGGAATCCAATGCCACATCCAATAGAAGAGCATTCCTGCTTCCTCAACCCTCACAGACTGGCCCATCCTCCACGCATCTCTCATGAAAGTGGAACTACAATCGTAATCATTCATTAAACAACAATCCAGAGAAGAGATTAGCAACTGTCAGCCTGGATTGTCATGGGTTCTCTCTGAGCGGGTTCTGCTTGCTCAATGCCTCAGCAGCCGCTGTGGTGCAACCTCTCCAGTCTCTCGACGATAGTTCCTTACTTGAGCCTGCCCAAGGGAAGAAAGAGGGTTTCACGGTTAACAAAGGCTTTGGGGAATTTGGAGATTCAAAGCTTAGTAACTTCAAGACTATCAACCCTTCACCTTCATCAATGGATGAAGGCTATATTTATAGAGGAGAGGAAAAGGTTGGGATCCCTACAATAGTGGAAGGGAGGCCTTATCCTTTGGGAGGTTCCCCATATGGTGGAAACAAAAGGCCAAGAGGAAGGCCGTGGTTATTCGCCTCTAAAACCACTCCTCGATGACCTGTCCACTAAGTTGTTGTAATCGAAACTTCGCCCTCCTTTTTTTAAAAACTTTCCATAAACAGTAGTGGCGTGGGTGCAACACCGGGACAAGAGTACACCAATTAGCGCGGGCTCGTTGTTAATTTTCCCTCATTGGCGCGAGTACACCCGGCTACCGCCAAGGCAAAAACAAAGGCTTTAGCTCCGTCATGAAATGATCAACAGCATGAATGTTGTCCTCATGGAAAGGGATGCAATGATGGTATTTGCAAGGCATGACATCGCTTATTGGTCACGTAAACGACCCTCCAATGAAGCAGAGATGGGAATTGTAGGATTTGTGACAAATTACCTGGTAACAATAGCACATTTGTCTTTGTTTTTTATATGAGATTGGCTTGTAACCCTTTTCTTGTAGAACACTCAAAAGTGAACTTCAGCGTAGTAATTTTGGTGAGGAAGGAATAATTATAAAGGTGCCTTCCCCTACTTCTACTTCCATCATCACACATGTAAATTTGGTCTTCCAAGAGTGTGACTTGTTTTCTTATTTGCTACATGGGAATCTTGTGATGTTTCTTGTTCTTGGATGTAATTTTTGCTTGGAGACACTATTTTGGGATTGAAAGAAGAAATATTGCAGAATATCTTGTAATTTTATTAATCGAATATTGATGTCTTTTCATGCTTCAAAAGCTTTAAATAGGATTACATCAATCCATGTCCAAATGCTTATTGGTGATTTTTCCTTCATTATTGCATGTAGAATTGTCATCTTCATAGCCTTTAAGGAAAACTTCTTGTTATGTTTTATAATTAACTTTTAGTTAAGGAGCTAGCTCATAAGTGTGTTAATCAACCTTAATACTAAGTTAAATTTCCTAAACCTCTCTCTTAAACGGCTAGGGCAAATGCATTGTGGTTTTAAAAATAGATTTCAATGTAAGGTGTTATTTTATTACATAGGGTTACCAAAATGGTATACCTATATAACCATGTAAAACCAAAATCTAACATCACAATTTGTCTTTGACCACCTAGAAGGTATGACGTCATCTCAATTTATTGTTTTTTGCACATATCTAACAACTCAAAAACCATTTTTACCACATTTGTCTTTGTCTCTAATGGAAAACATTTTCTTCTCTTTCGTTCAATATCATTTTAAGGTTATTTTTAAGTTTGCTCTTACTGCGATTGCATGCCCTAAAAATTAAACATCACTCAAACCCTAACCTAGCAGTTCTCTGTCATTGGTTTAACCTTATAGAGCTTGAACCCTAACTTTGAATATCTTGTCATCTTGGCCCTCGCCAAAACCTCTACTATCTCGGCACTCAAAACCATTCAAGCATTAGTATTAGAATACCTTGTAGGTGGCTTAGGAGTGCTTCCTTGCTATTGAAATCCCATTAAACAATGAGGAAGGTCACATAGTAACAATGGAAGCTCTTCATCATTTGCTACATATGGGGGTTTGGCTCCTTCCCCGATGATTCCATTCACTCTGACCTCGTTAGATTTTGCGGCAACAAGCCCATGCAATACTTTTTTACAATAACAAGAAGATGAACCTATTTGAGGAGATTAGCAGACTAAAAGGCAAATGTATGGCATACTTTACCCAGTGGAATTTAAAACAATACTAGTTTGAAGAAGATGCACTGCAGTAGATATTTTACGCACATCGTTTATATTAATGGATTTCAAGACCATGGCTTCATGGTACATTGTTTATGTCAAGCGAAGGTGTTGGAATTTGGGTGCAGCTGGGAAAGCTATTTTCCAGAGGAGGAACCCACTAAAAATGATGGTTGGGAAATTTACCCAAAGTCGGAGTTTTTGGGCCCACAGAGGGTTTGGAAACTAAAGAAACCAATTACTTATTCTAAAGGGTAAGAGAGAGATAACCCTAAAGCATCTAGATTTCCAAATCAATCCAAGACAAGTATAAATAGAGAGCCCAAGAAGAGGCTCAATGTTTAGACCGAAGATGTGACCTCATGTGTGGAGCAAGATAGCTCCTACAGGCTGCCACTCCTTCGTAGTGTGTCCAAAATCTCTCTCGCACAACGATACTCAATGTCTCCATCAATGCTTCTCCACCTTTCCTTAACCCACATTGCATTTAATTTAACAAATGATATAATTATGAAGCCAACAAACGAGATAAAATTAAAACAAGCATAGAACCATATAATTATGTACTAGCAAACAATTAAATTCCTCAATACATACCTCCATCATCTTTGCTCACTAAACTTTTTTGGAATTTCACCCACAATAAAGGTTGTAAAGACAAACTAGAAAAAATAAAATAAAAGACCACATAAGAAAATAAAATATCAAGACACAAATTAGCATGGCCATGCTCAAAAAAAAAAAACATAAAAATTAAACCAAAAAAAAAACCACAACAATAACAAAGATGCAACCAACAATAGCAAAAAAACAACAAAAATAACTAAAAATAACAAGCAAACAAAGAGAACAATTGATGTATAACGATTTGCGATCCCAACATGAGTCGATGGACGTGAGGGCCCACCCCTCGCACACCAAAAAATATTATGTTATATTAAATATACAAATATTGTAAGAACATGAAATGTATATCAAAATATCTTATGAGAAATCTTAATTCTAGACCAACAATATTACAAGTAATCTTATGCACTAGAGAGTGTTGTGGCAAAACACTAAAAATCAAGCCCTAAATAGATAAAGAAGTAAAAAATGTTCTATTTGGAAATGAAATGATTACTTATCAAATCATATATGGATATTGCACCAAAAAAATAACTCACCTCTACCTTTTCTATTTTTTGCACTCTACTACAATACCTATCTCATAAAGATATTTTGACAAACTTTTAATTAGTGGTCCTCCACATTCCATTATCCGTATTGCATTGCACTCACAAAAATTATGAAAAATGGCTAAATACACACAAAATGCTGTGAGGTACCATGAATAAGCACTAGAAAGGATCATATAATAGGTAAATAATGGATCATATATGGATATTTACACCAAAAGAGAAATCACCTTATCTCTAGTTTCATTTTTACATTCTAATGCAAGCTCTCCTTGCTGTGCACATTTCAGTAGTTTAGCTAGTGATTTCTCCACACTGCATTATCCGCATTACATTGTGGTCAATAATTAAATAAAAGGAAAATAATGTAAGATGCCTCGAATTTAAATGCACACATGTAACCATGCATATCACCCCTCAAGCTTTTTCTTCCTTAACCCACTACATCTTTTAAATTATGGGTTGTTAGACCTACCCTAATTTCTCCACTCATTGTACCTCTAGTAGAATCAAAATAGACACTCGTGAGAATAACATAAAATGAAAACAAAATGTCTTCTGGGCTAACATCATGCAAAATTACATCTCATGACATCAACAAAAATCATAATTTTCAAACAAGAAAGATAAAGGAGTATCACTGTATTGTATTGAAATGAGAAGATATCCTTGAACTCACTTTCCGGCTCTACATTCTCCCACACATCTACAAGTCTCTCACATGAAAAATATTGATGTAGTTTCATCAATGTCTTCACCTTCCTTTACCTACATTTGCAAAGCATTCGTTATATAAATAAATCCCAAATAATATAATATGCATTCAATTATACCTCTTCACTATAGTGCCTCAATGCCACGTAAAAGATATTCAACAGCTTTCACCAAGTATCCTTCACATTACTTGATCCGTATCACATCTAAAATTTCAACAAATGCACATGATATAATAATGAATCGTGAAATGAGTTAGAGTAAAATGGGCATCACAAACATATAATTTAGTAACAAACAACTAGGTTCCTCATACATACTGAAGATTCATTTTTGCCCACTACACCAAACAGGACCTCCTACACATTTGCAAGTCTCTTACACAAAAACATTTGTGTAGTTTTACCAATGCCTCTCCACATTCCTTAACCCACATTTGCATACCACTCATTATAAAAATAAATCTCAAATAGTATAATATGCATTCAATTATACCTTCGCCATCGTGCTCAGCATCATGCATTCAAAAGAGTTTCAAGAGTGGTACTTCACCTTTCTTGATTTGTATCACATCTAAATTTCAATAAATGCACACAGATATAATAATGAATAAACAAATAACTTAAACTAAAATGGACAACATACCATATAATTTAGTAGAAAACAAGTAAGTTTCTATACATACCTCTTTCACTTTTCCCATAAACAAGTAAATTTCTCTACATACCTCATTCACCTTTTCCTACCACTTGGGGACTCCTACACATATAAGTCTCACATGTAAAATATTTGTAATTTTGTATCAATGCTCCTCCACCTTGCTTCACCTAAATTTGCATAACACACATTATATAAATAAATCCCAAATAATATAAATGCATTGAATAATATCTTTGGTATGGTACTACATCACACAAATACATTTGCATAACACACATTATATAAATAAATCACAAATAATATAAATAGATTCAATTACATTTCATATGGTGCTCACATCACACAAATATATACGTAGTTTCACCAATAGTCCTTCACCTTTCTTGATTTGTATTAACTAAATTTAAACAAGCATACATGATATAATCAAACAACAAATGAGTTCAATTAAAATGAAGTAACAAACAATTAAGTTATCAATTTTGTCCTGGTTATATTGGTTGTGCCCAACTTTGCTACCTGCCACCGATGCATCTATGGTTTTAGTTACCTAATGATTGATTGATTTAGACTTGATCTGCTAGGTTTTTTTCGTGTGGTCCATATCACAACAGAGAAATTTCCCTTGAGGTGATTTCCACCCCTCAACACAAAAGAGTAGAAGTTATACTATCCAAGCAAAGAGAGAGATTGACTTTGATGGTAGCAAACATTTCCTACCTAGGAAAGAGTGCTGAGTTATTTGAGTACTTCACATCATGCTTCACACCAAGGAACCCCCAAATGTTTAAACGCGAGCCCTTCATGCTTAGTGTTGGAGATATTAATGATTTGCTCAATGGACCCAAGATGCCCCAAGTTGGCCCCGACACTATTTTGATGGTAATCACTTGATTCGTATCTAAATGATGATGGCCATCCTTCAAGCCCTAATACTTTTGAGATAATTTAATGCCACATCACACCTTTCTCCTTTTCGTGGAAGGTGATATAGGGCACTTATAAAGGACATAATAAGTGTGAGACTTTGATCGCTTTCACATCATCCATGATGCACTTCCACAAAAGAGTATGAGCACTTATTCCTCACCTCACACTTGAGGGTTTACTCGAGCTCATTTTGAGAGTGACATCACACTATTAGAAAGATTTATTCCCACATGTGGGCTTATATAGCACATTTGTTCATAAGCTAATGAGATTGGTTTCCGTAACCTCTTCAGAACACTCAAAAGTGAACTTGTCGCAGAAATTTTGAGAGTGAAGGAAGGCTCACATAAATAAAGCCTTCCCCTCACTTTCCTACCTCCATCATCACACATGTAAATTTGGCTCTCTTCTAGAAAGAAGGTGACTCTGTTTCTTTCTTATTTGCTACATGGGAATTTTATGGATGTGTCTTGTCCTCGGGATGTAATTTTTGCTTGGGAGACACTATTTTGGGATTGAAAGATGAAATATTGTAGAATATCTAGTAATTTTATTACCGATTATTGATATTTTTTGCATGCTTTAAAAGCTTTTAAATAGGATTTACACTCTGGCCCATGTCCAAATGCTTATTATTGGTGTGATTTTCCTTCATTATTGCATGTAGAATTGTCATCTTAAACTAGCTAGGGCAGCCACTAGGGTTTTTAAAATAGATTTGGAGGTATAAAAAGTTATTTTATTACATGTGGGTAGGCTCTAAAATGTAGGATAATTTACATAAACCTGTAAAACCAAAATCTAACATCACATTATGTCTTAATTGTACCTAGAAGGGATGACGGCCATCTCTAATTATTGTTTTTTGCACATATCTAACAACCCAAAACCGTTTTACTTGCATTTGCCTTAGTCTCTAATGGAAACACTTTGTTCCTTTCTTGTTGAATATCATTTTAAGGTTATTTCCAAGTTTGCTCAATGCTATCAAGATGCCCTAAACCCCAAACATCACTCAAACCCTAACTCGTAGCACCTTTGTCATTGGTTTAGCCTTACAGAGATTGAACCCTAACTTAGAATATCTTGGTCATCTTTTTGGCACTGCCAAAGCCTCTACCTATCCGGAGACCTCCAAAAAAAGACATCTTTAACAATAGTATTAGAATACCTTTTGTAGGTGGCATAGGAGGCCTTACCTTGCTATTGAAATCCCATTAAACAACAGGAGGAAGATTGTTAATATAACAACTGAAACTCTTCCTCATCGTTTCCATGGGCCTGGGCGCCCTTCCCCGATGAGTCCATTCACTCGACTCGCTAGATTTTACTATAACAAGCCCATGCAATACATTTACACTAATAAGAAGATCAACCTATTTGAGGACATTAAAGGTGCCTAAAAGGAAAATGTATGGCATACCTTACCTACAGAATTGAAAAACAATAAATATAGTTTGAGGAAGATGCATTCATGGTACATATTTACGTACATTGTTTATATTGTTTGACGACACCATGGCTTCCATGGCACATTGTTTATGTCGCTAGGGTGTTGGAATTTGGGGGAGCTTGGAAGCTATTTCCAGAGGAAGAAACCCACCAAAAATGAGTTGAGCTGGGAAATTTACCCAAAGTCGGAGTTTTGGGCCCAAAGTAGTGGGTTTGGAATCTAAAGAAACCAATTGTTTATTCTAAAGGGTAAGAGAGAGTAAACCCTAAAGATCTAGAGTTTTCCTAAATCAACCCAAGAGAAAAGGAGGTCATAGAGCCTAAGAAGAGGCTCAATGTGGCTGCATCAAGATGTGACCTCAAGTGTGGAGCAAGATAGCCCTAAGGAGGTTGTCGATCTTAGAGAGAGAGACATATATCAAGAAGATGAGGAGCATAGTCTAAGGAAGCCGAGTGAATGTCTTGGGTGAAAGAAGAGGTCGCAATCATGGAAACCGGGCAAATATCCTATGGTGGAAAGTTGTCCAAGAGTAATGTACCGAGTTCTCGTAGTAGCCGCGTGAAGCACTAAGGAGATCAAGAAAGGCTACAAACCAAGAAAAGGGGTGGTTGGGGGTCCTAACCGATGTCACAGCTTGTTTGAGGTAAGCCACAGCATCCGAGGATTTTAGTATTCACCGGAGTAGTCGCAGACCTAGATGGGGATAATTGTGGCTTTGTTCTACCGCAACCATTCTGTGTGAATACAAGCCAAAGGAGAGCCGCAAATCCTCAAGGGTAGACGCAACTCAAGGAGAGGAAGATTATGGCCTATTTCTACTCTGGATTTGTGCCTCAGGTAGGTCGAGCTTTTGTCTCGCCAAACATGGAGGTTAAAGGACTATCGCAGTTAAGGTTTGTCCGTTATTCCTCGAAGAGGTTGACCTTCGCCTGTTTGTACCACGAAGCGGTAGAATTCTTAGAGTTTGTTGCATGCAAGCCAAAAAGGCCTCACGATGCTAGGGCAATGCCTTAGATCAAGTCGTAGCTTGTCCATATTAGGTCGCAGGAAGAATAAAATAGGTGGAGAGGCCTCATAACCTTGAGGAAGACGGCAGTGTAGTTATCTCAACCTAAGCAAGAGGCCAACGAGGGTTTTATTCTATGTTGGATGGTTGTTTAGAAGCATATCAAAAGTTTGTTCATAAAAGGAGCTACAAAGAATGTTATGGATGAGTATACAATGATTTGAAGGAAAACCATTGGTGACCAGTTGTTTTGGGTCAAGGCAACGTAGTGTATTTCAAGGATTAAATATAACGAGAGTACTAGTTGGATAGAGATCTACATACAGATATTGTGTGAAGGAGGCAAAGGACAACCGCTATATCAAGGGAAATAAGGACTAAAATGGTTGGTTACATCAACAAGTAAGTCATGGGTTTTATTTTTGTTGTTTTTGGGAAATATGAAAGTCAATAGATCTTACCTGGTCGCCGCAATTTTGTATACTATGTATACTAGAAGTTGTACTAGTGATATGAAGGGCAATGATCCCTAGTACAGATCCTTAATGATTATTTTATTAATGGATTTATTAAAGATCGAGCTTTGGGTTCAATATATTTGTGTACTTTATTGATTTCAAGGATGTACATTGCCAGTGAAAGCGCTTGTAAGTTGGGGGTTCCCAAAGAAAACAGTGCTTGGTGAAGCCATACACGAGATATAGGGCTCACATAATCCCATTAATTCAATTGAAGAATTTCCAATTGAACTATTGGAAGACTCATATATCCATAAATACAAAGGAGGGCCTAATTTACACATCTTCTCATGCTCGTGAGTTGTCCACTTATCTTAGTTGATCCTAATTAACTCTTCAAGTATACATTTTATGGTGGGGTTTGTTAATTCTAAGTAACCCAAGATAAATTCTCTCCGTTGGACAATATTCCTGTACTCAGAGAGACCTAAAATTGCCCTTTGGAAGCACTTAATTTGCTAAGTAAAAATAATTTTTAAGTGAAAAAACAAAGAGTACAAAAGTCAACGTCAACCTAAGAGACTAATTAGCCCTCCTCCAATGCCTATAAATACAAGTCAAGTCGCCCTCATTTGGACATCATCTCAACAAGACATTCTTCTTCTTCTTGGAGATCTTTATACATCCGAAATATTGCAGGTCTTCTATCCACACGTGCAAAGGATAGAGAGGACAACATGGAGGAGTAAATAAATTTACCAGTAACCCAACACCCCTCGTTGGACAATATTCCAACGCCTGCAGAGACCTAAAATTGCCCTTGGAAGCACTTAATTTGCTAAGGTAACAATTTTTAAGAAAATCAAAACAACAGGGCACAAAAGTCAACGTCAACCTAAGAGACTAATTAGCCTCCTCCAACGCCTATAAATACAAGTCAAGAGCCGCCTTCATTTGGACATCATCTCAACAGACATTCTTCTTCTTCTTGGAGATTCATATCCGAAATATTGTAGGTCTTCACCACACGTGCAAGATAGAGAGGACAATATGGAGGAGGCCAAAATTTGTATTTGACCAACACTTTTACCGTAGTTGATTTTTGGTTATTGGGCATAGTTTGGACTCGACGATTTCTGGGTTTTGGACTATTTTGGAAGACCGAATTCTTTGGCACAAAGGTCAGAATTTAGCACTTTGACTCGTATTGACTTCAAATCAAACTAGGGTTTCAGCAACCTTGACTTTGACTAAATTCCCAGAGAATTTTGGGACCGTTTTGACAAGATTTTGACTAGCTTGTAGCCACATTCTTTCACCGGTGGGACCGAGCTCCCTTGGAGGATTGTTGGATCATCGATCGTTGACAATTTGATGTTGATGTTGTTGTTGATTTTAACCGTAGTTGACATTGACCAACTTGACTATTGGCCTTATCTTTTGATTTTGGTTGTGTTGTTTTGTTTCATAAGCTGTGCTTGGCTTTGGCTTCGTTGATGATATTGGAACATTGTACCGTTTATCAACACTCTTTATGAAAATCTAATAAGAAGAACAATTTGAAAGGATGTTCCCCATTGTGGGGTTTTTCCCTAGTCTTTGACCAATTTCGTGTCACCCGTCATTGCTTTCCCGATTGTCTCTTATTGTAATATTATGATCTATCGTTTCATCTACAATTGTTAATATCATCGGAAGATTGAATTTATTGCTAATAGAAGTTAATAATTGGGCTAAAATGATTGTAACAATATAAAAGAGTGAAAAGTAATAGGTTTGTTACTATTATTTGGGATATTTGACTTGGTTTAGGAAGCCATGCTCACAAATGCAAACAAATACAAGCAATGGTAGTGGAACAAGGAAAGAAAGTGACCCTCTATCCTAAGATAACTTACCCTCTATGACATGGCCGCTACATTTTCCGTAGTGTCCCCAAATTTCTCGCACAATGATATTCAATGGCTTCATCAATGCTTCTCCACCTTCCTTAACCTACAATGCATTTAATTTAAACAAATGATATAATTCTGAGCAATAAACGCAGATAAATTCAAACAAGCATAGAACCATATAATTTTGCTGCAGTGTGTATTAGCAAACAATAAATTTCTCAATACATACCTCCATCATCTTTGCTCACTACACTTTTTGGAATTTGACCCACAATAAAGGTTGTAAAGACCTATTTAATTTCCCAACCCACCGAACTCCTCTCAAAAAATGAACAAAACTAAGAAAAATAGGTAAAAGATCATACAAGAAAAATAAAATAATAAAATATCAAGTCACAAATTAGCATGGCCATGCTCAAAAAAACAAAAAAACATAAAAGTTAAACAAAAAAAACAAAAAAACCACAAAAATAACAAAAGATGCAACCTAACAATAGCAATAAAACAACAAAAATAACCAAAAAATAAGAAGCAAACAAAGAGAAACAATAGATGGGGACACTCCAGATTCCAATCCCGACATGAGTCGATGGATAGCTAGGAACACTCGCACACCAAAAAAATATTATGTTATATTAAATATACAAAATATTGTAAGAAACCTAAACAAATACTTCAAAATATCTTATGAGAAATCTTAATTAGAGACCAACAATATTACAAGTAATCTTATGTACTAGAGTACAAAGTTATGAAAACACTAAAAATCAAACCCTAAATAGATAAAGAGGCAAAAATGTTCTATTTGAAATGAAAATGATTACTTATCAAGTCATATATGGATATTGCACCAAAAAATAACTCACTTCTACCTCTATTTTTTGCTCTCTACTACAATATCTATCTCATAATGATATTTTAGTAGTTTCATTAGTGGTCCTCCACATTCCATTATCTATATTGCATTGCACTCGTCAAAACTTTATGAAAAATATTAAATAAACACAAAATGTTGTGAGTAAGTATTATGAATAAGCACTAGAAAGTACAACTAATGCAAACACTAAAAATCATTAACTTTAAATAGATAAAGAGGTAGGATCATATAGTAGGTAAATAATGGTTCATATGTGGATATTTACATCAAAAGAGAAATCACCTCTATCTCTCGGTTTACCTTTTGCGCTCTACTACAAGCTCTCCTTACAAGTACATTTCAAAGGTTTAGCTAGTGATTTCTCCACATCGCATTACCTCGCATTACATCATGGTCAACAATTAAATAAAAGGAAAATAATGTAAGATGCCTCGAATTTAAATTCATACATATAACCATACATATCACCTCAAGCTTTTCCTTAGCCCAATACATCTTTTAAAATTATGGGTTGTTAGGACCTACCATAATTTACCACCGATTATACCAAATAGAAATCAAAGAGACTTATGAGAATAACATAAATGAAAACAAAATGTGTTCTAAGCAATATTATGGAAAATCACATCTTATGAAATCACCAAAAATCATAATTTCGCAACAAGAAAAGAGAAAGGAGAACCATTGTATTGAAATGAGAAGATATCCTTGAACTCGCTTTCTCGGCTCTACGTTCTCCTACACATCTACGGTCTTTCACACAAAAATATTTATGTAGTTTCATCAATGCTCCTCCACCTTCCTTTACCTACATTTGCAAAGCATTCGTTATATAAAAAATCTCAAATAATATAATATGCATTCAATTATACCTTCACTATAGTGCCTCACATTACAAAAAGATATTCGTAGTTTCACCATGGTCCTTCACGTTTCTTGATCCGTATCGTATCTAAATTTCAACAAATGCATCGTGATATAATAATGAATCGTAAAATGAGTCAAAGTAAATGGGCATCAAAACATATAATTTAGTAACAAACAAGAAGCCTCATACATACCTCCTTTCGCCCTTTTGCCCATAAACAACAATTTCCCCATACATACCTTTATTCATTTCTTTTCCCATTACACCTGAATCCCACATATCCGCAAGTCTCTTACAAAAAATATTGCTGTAGCTTTACCAATGCCCCCTCCACCTTCCTTAACCTACATTTGCATACCACTCATTATATAAATAAATCTCAAATAGTATAATATGCATTTAATTATACCTTCCCCATCGTGCTTAGCATCGCGTATTCCGTAGTTTCAAGAGTGGTCCTTCACCTTTTTTTATTTGTATTGCATCCTAATTTCAATAAATGCACATGATATAATAATGAATCAACAAATAACTTAAACTAAAATGGACAACATACCATATAATGTAGTAGCAAACAAGTTCATATTCCCGATAAGCATACCTCTTTTGCTCTTTCCCATAAAACAAGTAAATTTCTCCATACAAACCTCATTCACCTTTTCCCACTACACTTGTGGACTCACACACAAAAATATTTTTGTAGTTTTATCAATGCTCCTCCACCTTGCTTTACCTATGATTGCATAACACACATTATATAAATAAATCCTAAATAATATAATTCATTCAATTATATCTTTGTTATGGTGCTCACATCACACAAATATATAAAGTAGTTTCACCAATAGTCCTTCACCTTTCTTGATTTGTATTGAACTAAATTTCAACAAGCATACATGATATAATGATGAAACAACAAATGAATTCAATTAAAATGAGCATGAGACCATATAATTTTGTAACAAAACAATTAAGTTCTTTGATACATACCTCTTTTTCACCTTTACCATAAACAAGTAAATTCCTCCACACATATCTCATTCTCTTGCCCACCACACCCAGACTCGCATCCACTCTAAACCCACACTCTGGTTGTTAAGGTCTTCTTAATTTCCTCACCTATTGAATCCAAAAAATATGAAAAAAAGAAAATAAGCTCAAAAGACATGAAAAAAACAAAATACCAAACCATAAGTTAGCATGGCCAAGCTCACAAATACAATGATATAAGAACCACAACATCAAAAAACAAAAATAAAACAACCATAGAAAAATACAACAAAAATACAAAGATATAGAAGCAACAATATTATAAAAAACAAAATGAAACAACAATAGAAACAAAATCTCTATTAACAATAGAAAAATAAAACATGTTAAAAACTCATGTAAGGGATAGACCCTACACCGCAATCGCAAAAAAGCATCCATGGCCAAACAAAGCCCCGCACACCAAAACAAACGACTATTAAATACAGTCTAGAAAATATTCTAAAATACATTGAATACATATGAAATATTATGAGAAATAAGAAACTCCGTGTCAAAATATGTTATGACAATCTTAAATGCAAACCTAAAATTTCATGAGCAACCTTATGCACTATGAAGCACATCTTATGCAAAAACACCGAAAATCGTAAGGGAGAAAAAACTATAGCATTTGCAACAAGAAATTACATAGCATATCATACATGAATTTTGCATCAAAATAAAACCAACTTCGCCTTTGCCTTTGCAATCTACCACAATGTCTCTCTCATATAAATATTTTAACAGTTTCATCAACATTACCCTAGATTTCTTTACCTACATTGTAATGCATTCAATAATTAAAAAATGACCAATAATGTAAGATGGTTCAAATTTAAATAATAACACATATGGGGCCATACATACTACCAAATATTGACCTTTACGCACTACACCTATGGAATCATGGGTTGTTAGACCCACCTAATTTCCCACTCAATGTACCAAATAGACACTTAAATATATAAGATAATATCATAAATAAACACAAAATGTCTTTTGAGCAATAATGACAGTAATCACTAAAAATCATAATTCCTTAACAAGAAAGGACATGAGAACCATCGTATTGAAATGAGAAGATATCCCCGAATTGCTTTCTTGTTCTACACTCTCCCACACATGCAATTCTCTCACACAAAAATATTCATGTAGTTTCATAAATACCTCTTCACCTTTCCTTTACCTACATTTGCATAGCATTCACTATATAAATAAATCCTGCAACAATATAACATGCATTCAATTATACCTCGTTTATGTATGCCTTACACTGTAAAGATATTCTAGTAGTCATCCCAGTTCCACCTTTTCTTGATCCGTATTGCACCCACATTTCAACAAAAGCACAGATATAATAATGAATCAACAAATTAGTTAAATTAAAATGGGCATCAAAACCATATAATTTAGCAACAAACAAGTAAGTTCCCCTACATATACCTCTTCCACCTTTGCCTATAAAAAAAAAAAAAAAAAAAAAAAAAAAAAAAATTGTTGAAATGTAACTAAGTCTGGCCTTCATAATATCTATTGTAATCATGATTCTATATATTTGATATTAAAGAGAAAAGAAAATGTATCTAAGTGATTCTCGATGCAATTGCTTCATGCCTCCTAGATAAATTTATTTCAGAAGTCAAGCACCCATTGAGTGTTCCTAGGTTTGTCATAGAATTATTAAATAAAATAGTCGTGTTGTCATTGGAAGTGCAAGGTTAGATCTTGTAAATAATCTTTGTAAAGTCAAAAGTGTCACAATGATCTCTCCAGACCTGTCAAACAAGTCGGCCTACAAAGAGGGTCAAGCCCGCATCATGAAGCAAGAATTCACCTCCTCCTAAGAAGCTCATATATATGAACCCTTTTTGACTTCATTTGAGAGACATTCATTCAAGAAAGAAAGAAGTTTGATCTCCCCAAGAAAGAAGCTGGAAGACATAAAAAAATGATGAGGCTCATGGAAAAGAAGAGAAGCAAGATCAAGTTTCGGACCTCTCATGTTAGGTTCTAAAGTAGTTGCTAGACCGAAATCTCAAAATTTGTTGGGTGCCTAAGTTGTAGAAGAAGTTGTTGGGTAAGTCGAAGTTGTTGGGAAGTCGTGTTGTTGCTAGGTCAAAATTGTAGGAAGGTTGGAATGATGGTTGTTGGGTCGCACTGTTGGATCAAAGTTGTTGGAAGTTGTTAGCTTGGTTATTAAAATTATTGGATCAAGCTGTTGGGCTCAAAATTGTTGGAAGTTACTCTTTTTGTCATGAAATAAAGAGTTCATCAGAAGGAGATGTTTTTTCAATTGGTTCGGGATGTGTCTTTGACATGAGTTTCCTTATATCTGGAATTCATCGTCCAATATTCTATAAGAAGACAAGAATTCTTGTGGGTTTTGGCTTCAGTTTGCAACCCACATTTTCAGGTCCTCTTGTCTATTTGATCTTCATATTTAGTAGTTGTTTGATGATGAAGAACAATAATAATCAAGCAGAAAGAAGAAGCCAATTGCTAAGTAAAAATACATCACAAGAAGTTTTCAAAGTAAAATAAATCACCTATTTAAGTTGCACCTTGGATTTTCAACATGGTTTGTGAGCTAAGGTGACTACATCAAGAAGAAGTGGTACCATATCACATCATTGAAGAAGGACAACATAAGGGTCGAGCACAAGGAAACGACATGGAGGACTACAGAAGCACCAAGAGGAGTACTTCTCAATGATCACGCTATCACAAGGAGAAGGACACCTCATGATCCTAACTCCACCAAAAGAAGGCCTACACTTCTAAAAGCATTTTGAAGCCTCCATATTCTACATTTCTACATCCAAAGAAAGCAAGCAGAAGCATTGGTATCATCATCAAAGTAGTTTGTTGGTGACATCCCTATCTCTTTGAAGAAAGAGATCACATTCCAAGCATATCATTCAGAAAGGTTGTCATATTTAAAGAAGGAAGACATCATCAAGGAAGTAATCATCTTCAAGAAGGCATCTTCAATTGTCATTCACCAAGAAGACATCAAGCTAAAGATATCATCTTCAAAAGAGCATCTTCGCTTAATAAGTATCATTATATTTATGTTCAAATCTACCATCAATATGACCTTCATTCCATGAGAGAAACAAACTTGTTGCGTCATCAAATTACCTTGCATGTAAAGAAGGAGTGAGGATTTGATCCTCATAGCACACAAAAGTTATTGGAAGAAAGTTGAGGCTTCAATCTCCAAGCCCTTCTCAAGAGAAAATCAAGCACCGTCAAAGTATATGAAAGGGGAAGTAAGGCTCAAAGAATCTCATAGAATCCATCAACCATTATAAGCATCCTTATGTATCAAAGTTGGAAAAATTGAAAGATATTTATGAAAAGTTGGTAGAATTTTTTTGTAAGTACTACATGAGAAGTCATATCATTGAGAACCGACTATAAAAAAGGAAGATATCTAAGGATGAAGGGGTAGCTCTCATGGCCCAAGGAGGGTATCTGGGCTGTCATAGGATCAACTACAAGAAGTAGGAGAAATAATGTTCGATAAAGAAATGACCATTGTTGTGCTCAATACCATCGACATGAATGGGCAACATTGTATCGAGTATCTATGGAAAGAGCGAACCCACTCCATTCAATGAACTTTGGTAATTATGTAAGATTGAAGAATCTAGGTTATTGCAAAGAGCGATGTTGGATCAAGTGAACAAAAATCCCAAGGACATGGCAAACAGCAGTGACTAGAAATAAAGGGAAGTTTGGAAAGTTCGTATCCTCGAAAAGAAAAAAGCTCGACATGTCAAAGATCCAATGCTATGAATATAATGAATATAGACACTTAAGAGTGAATTGTCCTCAACTCAAGAAGGACAACAAGAAAACAAACATAGAAATGAAGGCAATGTGGACCTGGGTTAGAAGCATGAACCCATAAGAAAGAAATCGTATATGAAGCATCGATCTTACCACAACAGTTCCCCTGCCACATTGTCATAAGCTAATAATGTAGGGATAATCAAGTATGATAGATAAGCCGAAACAGAGACACTACCATAAAAGCATGAAGCATAGTCAAAGTAGAAAGCTAGGTGGTTGTGGAAAGGGCCATTCGATAGAAAGTAAGTAGGTCACATATCTATTCTATACATTTATGCAACCAAGTAGCACCCATATCAAGGATAAAGTCATCTAGCAAGATAGAAGATAAAGAGAACATCATACATCATCGTTAAAAAGTATGATTGCAAAATGAGGATCAAGAAGATTCACCCCTCCTCAAAAGAAGATGCAAGTGTCTCTTAAATGGTCTACTCCACATTATGGGATCTATAGGTTAAAAAAGGATGACGGATGATGACAAAGATGTGCAAAGAGACAACTTAAGGAAGTACTTTCATCCTCAAGCAGAAGTAAGAAGCATGTCTAAAGAAGTCCAGATGGCTGTTTAATAACAGAGGTATGTATATATTTGATAGATAGATAAAGTCATCATCATATGGTTGCGTATATACGAAGAGAATGTTCTATCTCTTGAGCATGACAAAAGAAGAAGAAGCCCATTAGAAAGATACACACATGTAGACAACATGTCTGAACTCTTCACAGATGACACATGACCTCATGGAGAATATGAGGTATAACATTCATAATTCCCATGATGAAGGAACGATGTAGCATCTATCTTGTGGGAAGTAATGCTAAAGAGAAGGTGAAAGAAGATTTCGTGAAAAAAATGTATCTATAGTCAACATAGGATAAGTGCTCAACATCTCGAGAACAAGAAAGATTACCTATGAGACTCTGCTGAAGAAGGTATGAATACCTTTGATAGGCATGTCAGAAAAGTATTGTTTAAAAATAGATTTGAGTGTAAGGTGTTATTTTGTCATATAGGGGTGGCTCTAAAATGAGATAATTACATTCAACCATGCAAAAGCAAATTCAACATCACAATTTGTCTTGAACAACCTAGAAGGATGACATCATCTCTAAAACTAATACACTGTAAGTAAATTTCTTACTAAATAAAACACCTGGCAGAAGAAAAATAACGTTGGAAAGATAGATGCACACACACACAAACAACATTACATCTGGACTAAGTCCCCGGAAAAAACCCAAACGTAAAACCGGTGCAATGGGGTCAAGGCTTTGATTATCATGCAAAGAGTAAATTTGAGTACAAATCTATGGTCATTTCAACTTAGCAAACCATATAAAGAAATAATCGAAAGAGTCTAGGAGAAAAACGACTGTCTGGCGATCCAACACCGACCTTGGCACAAGATGAATCACAAAGGGTGTCTCATTGCCAGCCACTACACTGTACCACGCATTAATGCGTCTGTCAACTGGAATGCCTTTCCTCTGCCATCTCAAGATCAATTGTTGTCTGAAGATTGATTCTCCTAGCCACCAAACTCTCTCTCTCGTTTCGGTAATCGAATCAACTTTTCCAAGAAAAATATGGATCTCTCTACACTACATTAATTAATTACACTTCCCGAGATTAGACTTAGGAAATATGAAAACCCGATTAATTATTTAATTTTAAGTTTACTTATAGGAATTTCCAACAATTTATGGGTATTGGAGACTATGTATCTTATACTACTAAATTCATGCCGTTATTAAATATTACTCCGATGCTACAAAAACTATAAGGTTTGTTGTCAATAAAGATGGAGATGATGTGTTTACTATTATAATTGAAGAAAGCAAAATGCAAAAGTTGAAGAAAAATTAGGCATTGCTAAAGAAGAAGATGAAAAAACAAATAGCAATGGTCCCACTATTCCATGAATAATAGCATGACAACTATCCTAGGAAGTACCTAGACATAGATCTTGGTGAATAATAAATAAATTTATAAGGAAATCGAAAGTCATATTTCATAAGTTTTAGACAGCAAACAAGACAATTGACAATGGTGAGTGTGATGTTATAAATCTCATTGTCAAAGTGAATGTATATATTTTAAATTTTGAGTTAAAGTATGAAGATGTTATGACGAAATCATTTATTCCTTCCTTAGGACATGGAATTATGGAGTGGTTGGCTTAAGCAAAAAAGTGTCTATTCAATGCCCTTAAAGACAATGGCTCCTTGATTTGGAGGACAACTTGGTCTTTTCGAAATTTGATGATGTGCATGTTGTTCCAAACAATGTGGAGTGGAACAACCATTTGAAGATGAAGCATTGGTGAAATAATATCTTTAGTTCCCCTTGGGAACAAAGATGTGCTAGGCATGGAAGAAAGCTATCCAAGTATTTTAGTTGAGTTGCCAAACCTCATGATGATGGGGTTTGTTGTCAATAAAGGTGGAGACAATGTTTTATTGTTATAACTAAAGAAACACTTTAAGTTAAAGAGGAGAAAGGCATTGCATAAGAAGAAGATGAAACACATAACAATGATCCTATCATTCCAAAAACAAGCAAAGGACAACTATCCTAGAACACAACTGACATATATTTTGGTGAATACAAATAAATTTTGCAAGGAAATCCAAAGTCATATGTCGTGAGCTTTTAGGGAAGTCGCACCATTAACAACTATGAGTGTGATGTTACAGACCATCCCACTATCAAGGAGAAGAGACATTTTTTAAATTTTGAGGAAAAACATGTAGATCCTATGATGAAATCACTTTTTTCCTTCCTCGACAAGGGAATTATGTAGTTTGTTTATAAGCAAAAACACATCTACCCATGCCTTTAAACATACAAAGCCTTTGATTTGGAGGACAGCCTATTTTTTTTAAAATTTGATAATGTGTATGTTGTTCCAAACAAGGGGACGAAACACCTATTTGAAGATGAAGCAATGGGTGAAATGAGATCTTGTAGGCCCCCTTAGAAACAAAGATGTGCTGCATGGAAAACAACTACCAAAAGGGTTTTATATGAGTTTCCAAACCATGATGATGGGTTTGTTGTCAATAGCAGGAGATGATGTTGTTACCGTTATAACCGAAGAAGTGCCCCAAAATTAAGAAGAGAAGGCATTGTTGAAGAAGAAGATGAAACACATAGCAAATATCCTACTATTCCAAAAGAACAATGGCATGACAAATGCTTATCCTAGGAACAAACATGGACATAGATTCTGGTGAATACAACAAATTTTGCAAGGAAATCCAAATCATATTTCATGAGTTTTGAGTGATACCGCATCATTCACAACTATGAGTGTGACGTTATAGACCATTCCACTATTAGGGAGTAGACTACCATTCCACCTTTCAAATCTCCAAAGCCTAATCCATTTGATGATGATCAACCCAATGTTGAACAGTGGTCCAAACGATCGAGGCATGATTGTCACCTCATTCTAAGCAATCCACACTATAGTTTCCCTCTCATCTAACTGTGGTGGCCCCATGTCCAAAGATGACACATTAGAGGTTTCTAATGGAATCATAATGATGAAACAAAATTGCTGGAGGCAAAAGATTATCAATTTGGTAATATAATGGAAGATGAGCCTATTTTTAACCACTAATTAGTCTTTTCATCATGTTAATACAAACATGTATGATAGTAACTTGGTTGTTTTAACGAAGAAAATGATTGACTTCAACAAAGGAATGTTGTTTGAACTTCAAACCGAAAGTAACAATGGGCATGGTTCTTCATAGGGTTGTTTTGTTGATTAAAAAGGTGAACCATTTTTCTTACAATATTGTGGCTAACCCTTCAAGTTATTATTGAATATGGGGACAAAGATTTCCATAAGCCTTGATCTAGACCCTTGGGTCAGTTTCACTGTAAAGATCTCATTTTTTATGTCATGGTAAATTTGGTGCCAATGAAAACTCTCATTCCGATGTCAACCAAGAATTGATGAGGAAGCTAGATAGGGAGCACCGAATTCAAAGATTTCAATGTTTCTTTGGTAATCAAACACAAGGGAAAAGGACACTACACAAATGAGATGAGGAGATGGCTACACTAGACCATGGACTTTAATTTAGCAACCCTCATGTGAGATCTTGAGGATGAAATTCTAGAGTTCTCAAGTACCTCGAGAAGGACACTTGTTAATTCATAAACATGTTCTATGCCATTTCGTATTAGGGCACAAAATACCGAAGCAATATAGAACATACCAATAGATCGATGGAAGACAAGCCAAACAGTAGATAATGAATGGTGGCATTACTACGATCACAGATGTTAAAAGCTTTGAACAAAGAAAGTCTCCAATAGGTCATTCGTACAAGCGTACTACATAACCCCAATACAACCCAAACAAAGAACTTCACAAATACACAAAGACGAAGAACACAGCCCATCGCCATCAAGAGAAGAAAATCCTCCACACATTGTGTGTATAATGAACTCCAAGTCTCTCCATTATATAAGCATCTTTGGGGGTGTGTGACACGCCTTAAGACATTTGGAAGTCTATAATATATTCCAAGCCGACCTAGCACATAAGTGGAATAAATTAAAGTACATGTTCTCGCTCTATCCGATCGAGATGATCTTTAGATCAATCTACACCTTCTCCAAAGAGGAATCTAATAAAAATATTTGGGATCGTCATCTCGAGCAAGACAACTCAGTAGTTTGGACCTAGTTGTCCAAATTTAACACTCCCTCGTCAACTAGGAGTACTTCGTCCACCGGTGCAATCCAAACATCGTGCATCATCCCGTCAGAATTTGCTTTACGGGCCTCTTTATTTCCCCTGCAATGTATGGGTCAACACAAAGACATCATACCCTACTGGGACAAGATTCACTCGCAGGTCCGAAACCCTATAGGACTCACAAAGAGTCTCATACCAACTCGAAGTTGGTTTACATGACCAGAAGTCAATTGAGGTCTGAACCTCACTAGGACTCAAGAGAGTCATATACTAACCCGGGTTAGCCTCCCACCGACCCGAAGTCACTTGAAGGTCCGAAACTCGATGAACTTGATCCCAAATCAAGTATGGACACGTGCCATCCCCAGACATAGAAAGTATGGCAATGCTCGATGCGTCCATCGGTCTTCGCTATGGTCTATATTCACATTTCCCACCTCATTGGCCAAATGAGAGGTACTTCCCATGAGTTTGAAACTCCATGGGTAGGATGCATACGAGGTATAGATCGGTAGAGAGTAAACCATCTCAACATCATCACTTGGGTAGAAGCACACCAACTAGGTTCGGCAAGCCCAGCCTTGTGGTTGTTTATAGCACCAAAGCTATCCCCAAAACCCCCTTGGAGCTCCCAAAGCTCATCATCCAACAAGACCCTCGTAATAGGGTTGTTCCATGATTCCAAGATTCTCACGAAAGGTTTAGGAACGTGACCTTCCCCAAGGGCATAGTGAGAATATCCGCGACCTTGTCATCGCCCTATGGTGATCGAGCCTTACGACGCCTTGCTATACCATACTCGAATAAAGTGGTACCGCCCATCAACATGCTTGGATCAATCGTGGAACTCCGGGATTGCATACAAATGAATCCCCTCTAGTTATCACAAAGGATAACGGTGGCATTCAAGACATGATCGACTGAGTCAAGAGCTTTCGCAACCAAGTGATCAATGGGCCATACATGTCGCAATGTATTCGACCTCCGGGGTGCTCAAGGCTACCTACTTTGCTTCTCGCCCTTGGCAGATCTTCTTGTGAAGTAGCATCTGCATGTGCTCTTACGATCCACCACACCGCCAACCCAATTTGCGTCGTTGTATCTAATGAGCTATGCTTCCGATGCTGTGTCTCACCTCATGGTTTATCGTTTACAAAAAGATATCTCAAGAGTTTCTTGGCACCAACCTAGAGAATGTTACGATCAACCATGTGTTGACTCAAAGTGTTCACCGCACAACATACGTCCGGATCGGTGTTCACCAATAACACCGCAGCCCCCATGAGTTGACGATACCAGAGGATTTGCGAACACGGCTCAAATAGTCACTGCCACTCAACTTCTTAAGGTTGGAGTTCCAGACCGGGATGTCGACACCGACTTACACCCACCATACTCGAAACTTTCAAAAGTATTTTTCTTGAGAAAGGAAAATCTTCATTCGTATCCTTCAGACCTCCGAGCTAGCACGTGCTAGGTCCTTCATCTCGAACTTAGCAAACAGCTCCCTCTTACACTAATGAAGGAGAGTGGCCGCACCCTCGTCGAAGAGGTCGTCTACATACAAGACCAAAAATGAGAGGCTTTTTCTAACAACCTTGAAGTAAAGGTTCGCATCAAGACATTACCAGCAGCCTCCACCACTGGTAGTTATCTATCTTCAATGCTTCCTCGGTGTTTGCTTCAGTTCGTAGAGGGTTTTGTTCAACTCCGGCTACAGACATGGGTGTCCCGATCCTAGATTTCGAACCCCAAAGGTTGCTCTACAGCACACCTCTTCCTTCATCGCACCATGCCACAAAAAGCGTCTTTTACATCCATCTAATGAAGATTCCGTCTGCATAGCAAACAAGGGAACAGCGAGATTATAGTGGTGTAATAATAATCGTGCCTTCCTAGAGAAGTCTCAGCAACACATTTTCCCATCGCATCCATGCTTGATCTTATATCGAGGTGACAAACAGCTTCGATCCGTGGTTTAGGAACCATATCCCCACAAGTCATCACCCTCGCATCCTGCGTACTTTGATGCTTTATAGTTTCTTCAAGTGATCCAGCCATATTCTACTCATGGCAAATGATACCCCCGGTATTTATATGGCTTCTTGGTTTTCTTCTCGAATTTTTCTCCTCAAGCCATGTCTTTGAGACATGAGGATCTTTCGTTCTCAAAGAATGATATTAGCTTCCGTATACATGGCTGCATGTACTTCTCCTCTTAATGCCGCCGAAAGAGAGAAGACATCTATTTTAAATGAGGGCACCTCATACACCAACTTGGAAAAGGGTCTTATTCTCCCATTACCAAAGCCATCCAAACAAGCTTGCTTATCGTTGTTCAAGACTCCACAACGTGACCGAAGGTCGCAAAACTTCTCACCACACTTCAAACACTTCAAGTTTATCATTACGCCCGTAATGTAAGACTGACATTATCACAAGCTTTCATCGCAATTATGAATCTTGTAACTAGTAAGTCCGTTATGTCATTGTCATAATGATGTTGACATAGAATCACGCATTACTTTCTTAGCTCCTCAAATTTGCAAACTTATAGAAATACACTATGACCGTCATCACTATCATATCGTTACTTTCAAAGATACCCACACAACCTGTCAAACATCTTGTCATAGATGTACTATCACAATGGTCATGGAGAAAACCGTCAATAAGAGAATATTAAAGTCACTCCCATATGAATGTCGCATGTATCATGAGCAAGATTTATGACGTAAGCACATATGAATCCGTTGCATTCATCCAAGTTACCTGCCATAATCGAAACTTATGTCATGGATACACCGTTCACATATCACCGTATATAATCCCAAAACCTCAAAGAACTCTTCCTTTGTTCATCAAAGTGACCCGTATCTCTGGACAATCCATAGCCTTCTGTACCACCTTACACTTGCTCCGTACTCCTTCGAATCCAACTCCTACTCGTTCGGCTTTATCATCCGAACTCCGCTTCAATACATACCGTTCAGAAAGAAGTCATGATCCCTAAGATCATAAATGGGAATCAAAGATTTAGAATCTACACCGCATCTCTTGTGCCATCTTGTCATATCACATCAACCTTAGTCCATTTGTAGCTCGCAGATAGTACCCCATCAACAATATTATTCGAAACTTTTGCCATCCTCTTCTCGATGTCGTGAAGCACACTAATGGCTTAGCCGCCAATTAGCATGTGAAACATGATAATAGCTTTAGTCGCTAGGTCCCGTTGCTTTTCGTGGATGACACTTCGACCGAGAATTAAAATGTGATTTGCCATGTTAACCAACGGATGCAAACCAATCCTACTCTGTCACATAATCGTACCTTCTTCTTCATTTTCTTCCATTTACCACACAAACGACGAGCATTCTTAAAAACTTTTGAAGATTTTCCCCGCACACGTTGCCCTGAAAGTAAGGACAAGAGATTCTTGTCGATTTGAATAAGGGGAGATCGTGGTGGGCATTTATTAGTTTACATTTTGATCCATCATCAAATATAACCGTCACATCACGCTCACTTTATCTACTCGCCTAGCCAAGCTCCGCGTGCAAATGCCCTTATTCGATGAAGATTTCTAGTGGAAATGTTTACAGTAGCAATTGATGTGGAATCGACAAATCTACTATAACATCCACGCTAACCACAACACCCAACCGTTTCGACGATCATGAAAGAGCACTGTCAACCACCTCAATGTCATCGATTTTCCGTAAGTCTCGAATTGTTTGTCTGGGGCCCAATCCGTGCATGTGCCTTTGAAATAGAATTTCGTAACTTTCAATACTGTACAATTTAAACCTTTGTGTTGTGTAGATGCGTGCAAACTCAAAAGTGCAATTCCCACCAAGAAATTCCGAATCGAACTTCCCCGCCTTTTCATGTCCAGTATTCACCGCATGGCGACCACCGAGCTATTTGTGCTCGAACAATTCTACCGATCAAACACCGAATACTTTCTTACCATCGAACTACGGCCATGATTCATGTTAACTCTGGTGGTCACCGTCGAACAAAACGACCCACACTCCCGCATGTTCCCTCGTGGGCACAGAGGTCGCTACCTCTAAGGATAGCCCTTCGACGCGCATACCGTAACTCGGAAGCGATAACTTCTGGGTTGTTTCGAAAGTGTAGTACCCTACCATTGCATAACAACGAGGAAAATCAAGACAACGAGGCTGGGATGCACGCCACCTTGCACCGCCTGTCATTCTTCGTACTCGCTCGTAACCGCACTTTGCAGAATCGCAATCGCAGCACAACAACCGTTCTTGCACGTCGTACTTCCTTCCACTTCTTGGCAATGAAATTAACACGGACACATTCCTAGCAGAGGCCACTATCTAAACCCTTAAAACGATACGAATCACTCACTCCACGTCCACGGCCAACACCTTATTCAAGAAATGCACTAAAATATTTTACGACGAGACATTTAAAGCAAAATATCTTGCATCACAATTTATGTGACGCCTTTGATGTCAAAGGCGTCCGATGTGTTTCTTGAACAAATTCAAATATAAGTTCGAACGCAAATTTTTCATGGGCTTTTCCAATGATCCGTTTGCTCGAATTTGCCCTCGCCCCGTAGCCTTTAAGCTCGAAAATCTTATCAATTCAAAAAATGCCTCGCAACCGTTCTAAATTACCACCGCTAAAATTTTAGCATTAGAAGACATTGTCGAAATTTTTGCAACTTAAATCCCGACGCCAAATCCTAACCTCCTCGACTTGTTGTGCAAGGATACGCGCGTACTCGCTAAATCTTTTTTGTCTTTCACCTCGCCCGATACCATGTTAATTATGAACATGTTCTATGCCATTTCGGATTAGGCACAAAATATCGAAGCGTAGGAACATACCAATAGATCGATGGAAGGCATGCCACCGTAGATAATGAATGGTGGCGTTACGTTGTAATCGCCAGGATGCTTCTACCAAATAAAGTCTCCAATAGGTTTGCTCACTTGCCATGTCACACATAACCCCAATACAACCCAAACAAAGAACTTCACAAATACGCAACATCCAAGAACGTTGTACCATCGCCATCAAGATAGAAGAAAACTTTCACACATTGTGTGTATAATGAACTCCAAGTCTTCCATTATATAGGCACCTTTGGGGGTGTAGACACGCTCTTTAAGACATTTAAGTCTATATTATATTCCAGGCCAACCTAGCACATAAGTGGAATAATCAAAGTATACAAATGGTCGGTCCAACTAGATGATCTTTAGATCAATCTTACACTTTCCAAAGAGGAATCCAATAAAAAATATTGACTGCCATTCAGCAAAGACAACCCGAAGTTTGACCCAGTTGTCCAAATTTAACAACACTTGTACGTAAGTTCGTCGTATGTTACTCATACACTTGGTGAAAAATCACCTTCAACAATTTTGCACACTAAGCAAGGGAAATTATAAGGTTGGAAATTTATCTTAAAGTTTAGAAACCTTACCGAATGTTAGTCCCTAATATGCAAACTATAAAATGTTTAGTGATATTTTTGTAAAATCTTGAATTTTCCAATGATTTTATGTGTAAGTCTTTATAAACTTATAAACTTTTGCCGAATTTTAAGGTAAAATCATTTTTATACTATAAAATTTGGGAGAAGCAATTTTAGAAATAATGGAAATTGGAAAACTTTTTGAAAAAAAATCATGAAAATAAGCCCACCCAAAAATACTAGCCTCCAAAATTTTACCCGATGTTGAGTCCTCAACGGCGTAGAATTGGTCAAATGGCAACTCTTGCAGATTGAACAGGATCATGATGAATCACTAAAGATAAGAAGATTCCATTAAAGTGGTGGGGCTTTGAGGATAGATATTTCTTGATGATTGTGCCGACAATTTGAAAGAAATGAAAAACCATCTAACCTTAATGAAGCTATATGTGAAAGTAGAATCCAATTACAATAAGGATACATTGTTAGCGAGTGTAGATGTTGAAACAGAGAACACGGAAAGAATAATACAAGAGGAAAGAATTTCCTACTTCTCATTCTCTAAATTTAGAGATGAACATGGTTAAATACTTCTCATCCACAAACTTGATGTATGTTTAGGGTGTTTAGTGATTTCTGTCAGCCTTTTAATTGTGATTTTAAGACATCAAGTTTTGGGCACAAAGTGAGAGAAGATTATCCTCACTGCATTGGATGTGTAAGACATATCAATGCAATTATGTTTTAACAACAAGACAGAGGGGAGTTGGCTTGTAATAGTGGTTAATTTCCATGTTGTTGAAAAACATTTGAGGTGCAATGTGAGAGACCTGCCTTTTTCTAGAGCAACAATAAGACCTTAAACAATGTCTATGCGTATAAATGCCCTATATTGCCAATTGAATTATGGTGCATTTAAAATTAATCATATAGAGTGTTTTTGCATCGTTCCAAAAGGGTTAAATGGTTATTAGATATCAAAATATGTCCAAAAACCCTTAAAAATATCGCATGCTTCTATTGGAATTCCTCCTCTGGGCATACAATGAGCTTCAAAAGGACATGCTTGGGCGGATTTGATCTACTTGCTTTGGATCATCGTGGGCTTGAGTTTTACCCAAAGAAGAACAAAGTTGTCTCCCTTGTGCCTTTATTCAAAGCCTTTCAACATTCAAGTTGACCACGGTATGTAATTATTGTTGGTACGTATAGTCTTTGATAGGTTATAGAACAATGAAGTGAATTTTATAATAGTCCATGATGTTCGAAATTGCCCTTCCTAAGAAGAAAAATATGCTGGAGATAATCATTATACCAACCTATTTCACTCTTGTGTGGAGATGTGACATAGTTGAGGAGTGGCAATCGGGTCAAATCTCTCCACCTATTTATATTTACTTAGTCTTCGCTTGGAGTCGCTGTAAATTCTTCATGATCTTCTTGGAGCATCTTGCTTGGGTTAGGATTCATCCTTTTGCTTAAGGTTGGAGTCTTTATACAATTTTAAAGGAGAGATTATGATGATAAATCAAAACAAATGCAACATTATCTAAAGTGAGTTAATCCAACTTACCCAAAAGGATGGAGGTGTCAAAATTGAAAATAATGAGAGACAACAACAATCGGAAATTTATCATGAGTAAGAGGTTGTGTGATTTAAGGAAATAAGTTATATCCAATGGTTATCTTAGCTACCAAATACAAACAATGAGTTATATCCAATGGTTATCTTAGCTACCAAATACAAACAATGAGTTATATCCAATGCTTCTTCACTCAAATACAAACTCGCACTAGACACCTTTGTCAGATGAGGTTACCAATCAAATGGACCCATATTGTAAATAACATGTTGCTAGAATACATAAGTTGTGTTGGAGATAACAGCATGAAAAATAAAGAAGGTGTGGCCATAGTATAGGAGCGTTGCCATTTGTAAATTCATTGAAAATCGGATCTTTCACTTCGGACTAATCGTTTTTTGTCTCGTGAGGACCATCGGGTCCTCGCTCGTCGTGCTTCAAAGCATCCCGTGTATTGGGCCACTATCATTGCCATACCAAAAGGGATACTTCTCACAAAATCAAAAAGAAATGCTTTCCTTCCTCTAGACAACTAGCAAAAAGTAGATGGAATTCCGTTGGTAAAATGGACATCCTTAGCCGTACCTAAAGATTTAGGGGGATGTAACCAAGAACTTCCCATCTTTCGTCTATCTCTCGCCGCCGATCCTCAGGGAGATTGTCGGGAGAACCCTTCAAAGACTATGGGAAATCGTAACTTATTTGTGGAAAACACCGGCCAATCTATTATCTCCGTGGTTCAAAGAATCGAACAAGTCACACACAAAAACGCTTTCCATTGGTTGGAAGGCAATGGTTTCGCCCTTCATCGGGCACGTGGACTCGCTTGGACAATTGGAAATGGGAAGCCCGTGCATATTGGTTTAGACCCGTGGGCCGGTGCTAGAGAAAACCACAAGCTCTCGAGAATCTTCGCTCATTCTCACGAGAAACGCATCTTCACCATAGTCGACGGCACCGTTGCAATGCCTCGGCTACCTGGTTCAATTGGATGGAAGAGTGCTTATCTTTTGGAGATGTCGCAACCCTTGTAGCCGAATGTCGGTCTATCTCCTCCTTGTATCGAACTTTATCCACCGAACATGGATATCGAAGATAAACTCGGTCTCGGTCGAAAAACGTCAAAAAACGGCATTTACACAACGAAGCTTGGGTACAAAGCTACGATGGAAGAGATGCACCCTCTCGAACTCGTTTTGGTCCAAAACCCTATGGAAGTCTCCCCGATCCCAAGAAAGCCAAGTTAGTTTTATGGGTTTCCTTCAAAACCTATTGTTGACTTGGCATAATCTTCGAGGCAAGGTTGGATAGGCCTGGTGCCGCTGCCATTTTTGTAGGAATGAAGTCGAACTGCTTTCACATCCTCTTCTTCTTGCTCATATGCAAAGATGGTATGGAATCGCTCTTCATCATCTCTCAATTCACTCCACGTTGTTCTACCGATTCCTTTGAAGCTGCCCAAGCTTTTGTGGAAGGATCCGTGCAAGCCTCATTCCGCATTCCTCCTTATTTGCTTATGGAATTTGGTGGGCACGCAATCTTGCTACTCTCTGGGTGAGAAATTTATCCCTCGAAGAGTTGACACGCTATCATCGTGCAGCTGCCGAACATAAAGTCATACCAAAATCCCACATTCCTCAATCTATTTTCTCCCAGTGATCAATCAAAATGAGGCATGGGCATTTTTTGATGGTGTCACGAAGGTTCCCCTCTTAATGGTATGTGTTGTTCTCCATATTTCGTCTAGTTTGAAAATTCCACATTCGGGCCGACCGAAGGCTCAAATAACAAGGCGTAACTTGCGACACTTCTTTGGGTTGTTCTTCATGTGGCTAGATCTAAAGACATCTCATCATTGCAATGCTTCTGAGATTCGAAAATGGTTATTGATCAGTTTCTCAAAGATCACAAATTCGCTTTCCACATCTCCAAGCTCTTCTTTAACATCCATTCATTATCTCAAGGTTTTCATATTTCCGCCCTTACACATGTGAATCGGGAGTTGGGGTCATAAAGGCATTTTACCGTCAAATTTCGCTTCTTACACTTCCTCCCGAAACTATGAAAGAGTGGATACCTCTTCCATAATGGAAGAAATCCATATGCTTCCGATTTTTAGCTAATAACTTTATCAGCTACCGCTGCGTCTATTTAATCGAACCTTGTTGATGATGAGTAATGCTTGGTCAGAAGATCGAACACTTCGAAAGAAGATGGAGGTGATGTCGGTATCTAACTTCTATATTTACTTGCTGGAAAGCGTAATCGGTCGCGTTTAAAACAAATGTAGTTGCAATCAGCCTCCCAAGGAATATTAATTATTTTTGATCCATTAAGGACGCTCTGGAGGTTCTGCGCATGTAAATACCACTGCCTCGAGGAGCTATGTTTAACCTCGTTATAAGTATATGTTATTTTTTATACATAAAAATAAAGATTTTTTCCACGGTGAAAAAAAAAAAAAAATATATATATATATATATATATATATATATATATATATATCGTTGAGACAATTTGTAGGGCCAACTGTCTCTCAACACTTCTAAGATGGCCTTAGAATCTAGATGTGAGCCAACTTGTATTTAAGGGGCTCGAGTCAACTTGTAGTTGGGTTTGGCGGCTGAATAGGGGTGTTGGAAAGGATGGAAATCGAATTGCACTAAGGATCAAGGACAAACCTTACGAGATGGTTCTCACTTGATTTGCAAGAGGGTTATTGTGATTGCTAAGTTTTCACTAGAACCCTTACATCCATTGTTCATTTTTCATAGCATTGAGAGGTATTCCCACGTGCCTAAGTCGTCTAGAAAAATTATGAAAGATTAAATTAAAAATTTGATTTTTTGGAGCATCAAGTCAACCCAGCCTTATGAAAGGATGTGTCCTTCGTGGTTTTTCACCCCATAAGACTTGTATAAATAGGCATCGTGACCTCTCTACTTTCTCCATCAAGCAAGAGCAAGTCCTAACAAGGAGAAATCGTTTTTTCTTGTTGAAAATGTAGCCGTGGTCTTCCGTCTTCCTAAAACGTTTTATTGAAAAAAAAAATTATTATTATTGGAGCATGTTCTTCTGTGCCATTGTAACGATGAAGATATACTCTTTGTAAGCCATACCTTAAATGGCATAAAGGAAGAAAATTATTATTGTTTTGTAAATAAACAAGAGGCTCCACAAGTGCCACATCACTTCAAAAGTGGCCAAGTTAGCTCCAAAGTAAAGAGGAAAATGGGGAATTTGAATTTTCAAATAATGTCAAGTTGGCTTGCCCAAAGACCTACCCATCGGACTACCCAACTATATATCGACATCATTCGCTCCCTCTACGTACAATTCACATGATCTCCGAGATAAGGTTTGCCCTCTAAGCGAAGGCTTTCACGAATATTAAGGGCATCCGTAAGTGAAGTCCATTCCCTCCCTCTCATGCCGTTATTCTCTCCAAGAGGAAAGTCGAAGTTCAAGTTCGAAGTTTTGTGCTGTGTGAAGAGATCCGAGTTTGGAAGGCCGAGATCCTACATTCATCTCTCGAGACCCTAACCGAAGTTTTTTTTTGTAGACCAAAGTGCCATTTGGCACATAATGAAGGTCCGAATCTTCAACTAGGCTTCCACTATCGTATGAAGTCAAAGGCTAATTCTCGCTTTGAGATAACTATGGTTGGAGGTCCGAATTAATCCTAGTTTATTCTCTCCGTCGTAGTTGATGACTAAGTGTAGAAGTTTGAGCTTACACTTCAATCGAGGTTCGATTTATGCTATAGTATTCTACTGGCGTAGTGATTCGAGCTTATACTACCGTGGAGGTCCAAATGATCTAGGTTGAGACCTAGAGATATCCCCCGACCAATGTGCTTCTAATGATCTCTTGGTCAAGTTGGAAGGATGACTAGGCCAAGACCCAAAGGAGTGATTTGGATTTGTAATTGATCTAGCCTCGTGACCCAGTGAGGAATCCCTAAATCTAAACAATAATTCAAAGTATGCTTAGTTGATCCAAGTCCATGGAGAGGTCAAAGTCTAAGGTGTGACCTCAAACTTGTTACATGTCCGACTTCAAGTCGCCATCATGTGCCTTCTTGTGGATTGAAGTGTGAACTCGATAAGGAGCTTTATCCATTGGATATGGAAAAGGATTCTTCTCTTCTCATGATCTTACTTAGCATTGCGTACAAAGGAAATCGGAGGCCAAAGCACTTGTGGAAGCCCTCTCGTGATTAGACGTAATGTAAGTCAATAATCTCTCTAAGATAAGCGGCTTGGCTTCTTTCCCCTTGTGGGGTTTTGGCTCGGTCTTGGATCTAATTTCAGTGTCTCTTATCGGCAATTGTGGATTGTATCCATGCTTTCTCCTTACTAATGTTGATTACTTTCAACTATAATTAATTGATTATAGTAATTAATTTTAAAGAAGAAATGATAACCTCACAATAACTATCTAAAGTTCGTAAAATATTGTTTATACTACATTGTACGTGGATTTCTAACATTTCGAGGTCTACCTTTCTTCATTGGACAACCACCCGTGTGATGGAGGGTTGAGTTTGACAACTATTGACCGAGTTACTTTACTAAGATTTGACCAAGTCAAGTAAGAGTTGACCGCAATAAAGAAGAGTTGACCACAACCACAAGAGTTCATTACAACCGCGTATAAAACGCAAGCCGCAATAGTTGTGTTAAAATTTGGGTACCAAAGGACAAGTGGTTCCCAAGGCTTTGATCTTTTGCCTACTAAAAAGTGTCCAAATTTATTTGTACTTTTTCTCCCAAAGTGACTTTATAAGTGGTAAAGTCAAATCTAATTTTTAAAAGTGACTTTATATGATAAATACATTCTAATTTTAAAGTGACTTTCTTAAAGTCAATGAAAAATTAGAAAGTGAAAAAGTGACTATGGAAATAAAAGGCTAAGTGGGTTTTTATTTAAGCCTATGAGTTAAAAAATAGAAAGTGAGAATTAAATGCAATATTTATTTTCATCCCCAGATCTAAATGAATTCAACCATTAGATCTTAGGGTTACCCAAAAGGTCACTTAGGGTAAGAGGGGAGAAAAAAGATTACTTCTTGGGCCTCTTCATGAGCTTGTGAGAAGGAGAAGGAGAGCAAGGAGAAAATTTTTGAGCTAGTGAGAAGTTGAAAGAGCGCAAGCAAGGAGACATTTCACCAAATTGCACAGTTAGCTGGAATCGCATTCATTTCGAGGAAACAACCGTATAGCATTTATCGTTACCATTTTCAAGGCAATCCTTACACAAGAACTTGTGGCATGATTTTCTTAGAGGAGGACAAAGACAGAACTTCCAGGAGGAAGTACAATGGGGATCGAAGGAACGGTCTCCCGAGGTTGTTGGGCATGACGAAGCAACAAGGCATGGATTTCGAGGAGAGAGTACAATTGTACTTTTCCACATGTACCGTACGTACCATACCTTGCCTGGGCACGATTTTCATGCTGTTTATTGTCAGAAAAATTCGTCTTGATTGTTCGTCGATTGGCACATTTTCCGAGGCGTAGTTTGTTACCTAAAAACAACATAAGTCCGTTTTTTGTGGTTGTCGGAATTTTTATTGTATATTTCACAAGAAAAAAAGCATTTCCAAAAATAAAGAAGAGCTCTCAAACCGGGGTTTTTCCCAAGAGTTGTAGGGGGTTTCTTCTGTGTGGTCACATTGACCAAAATCGTTGTGTTATTTTTCTTCGTGTGTGGTCGTCATTATTTTCTCGTGTTTTATTTCTCGCAATTTCAACAAGTGCAAAATTTCTCCAAATTTCAGGTTTTTAAATTTCAAAGGATTTCCAAATTTTAGCATTTATCTCATGCTAAGATTTAAAACTATATCCATGGAGTGATAAGGAAAACTAATAAACTGTATGGGGGGTGAAATTTTCACAAGTCGACCGTAGGTCGCAGGTCAAACTTTGACCACAGTGGTCAACTTGACCACAAGCCAACTATTTGACCAATTTTGATTTTGGCTATTTTGGTCGGTTTGACCAACTTTGACTTGTTGGAGTTTCCGACCAAGTTCAACAAGAGGTTTTTGACATTTTTTATGTTTTTGATGTTTTTGACTTGTTGCATTTATTGTTGATATTTTCTGTGCGGTAATTGCTCAATGGTATCAATGGCACAAGAATTCATTATGAAAGAAATTTATTAGTGAAATTTATTTGTGTCTTCGTAAATTTATTTCATTTCCAGAATTTTGAATGTATGACTATGGGAAAGGCATTTAACTAAATGATGTTGATAAGGTGAAACTAAAATCGAAAACCAAAGTGGGGTAAATTTCACAATAGCTTTATTTTTCCTTTAATATGTTGAATTTTCTACCAGACATGAGAAGTCTATTTTTTGTCGATAATTTCTTCTCAATGATTTTAATAAAGAAATACAACATTAAATGTTGTACTTGGACAACCTTGGAAAATCGTGTCGAAATGTGCCCATACGAATTCTCCGAAAATTCGTGCTCAAAAAAGTGTTGAATGTTGCCTCGATTTCTATGCATGAAAACGAATCGTACGCGTATTTCTCACCTCCAGCTCGAACTACTCGCAATAAATATGGATTTCTCTCTTCTCCTCGATTTTGTGCCAAGTTGCCCTCGAAAATCGTGCCGATATTCTCGCTGGTGTCAAACCCAAGCAAAGTAATGACTTGGAATGTGTGTCAAGGTTCGCTCTTCTTCTTCCTCCTCGCTTCTAAATTCTCCGTTCTCTCTTGCTCTTTCTCTCGCCTACTCATGAAAGCTCCTCAATGACCTTTTCTTCTTTCTTTCTCCTTGTACCTCGAACCATAAGAGACTTTTGGGGAATCCCCAAATCCAATGGTCGAGATAGCTTTAGATCAAGGGTCGAGATTAAACGTGTATTTAATTTCTCACTTTCTATTTTTTAATTCACCTACTTAAATAAAGACCCACTTAGCCTTTTATTTCCATAGTCACTTTTTCACTTTCTTATTTTTTCATTGACTTTAATAAAATCACTTTAAAATTAGAATTTAACTTTATCACTTATAAAGCCACTTTTAAATTAGACCGACTTCTTTATCACTTATAGTCACTTTAAGAGAAAAGTACAAATATTTGTGGACACTTTTCCCCAGGAAGCCAAAGATCAACGCCTGTGAAACACTTGCCCTCCTGCACTCAAATTCTGCACCCTCTTACTAAGGAAAGTGTTCCTCACCACTCCCATCTCTTTGCTCGAAATGTACATGCTTGCCCCACAGTAAGGCTTTGGTCAAACAAGTACCGCTCATCTCTGGTGAAACACATCAAGCTTGACAACCTTCTCCGGGACATAGTCTTTAATGAAGTGATACTTGATCCCGATATGCTTTGACCGTCGTTAGCACTGATTCTCCGTGGAGTTTATGCAACTCCGTATTGTCACAAGAACTAACGAAGGTCTCGGTACTCCTCGACCAAATAGACCAAACAACATCTTGCGAAGCCATATGGCCTCACAACCAGCCAAATTGGTCGCTATACCGTTTTCCGCCGAACTCAATGCAATCGATCATGAGCTCAGCTGAACCATGACACAAATCGCTAACCCAACCCAAAAACAACACCGAAGTGCTCTCTCCCATCGAAGCACAACCGCCCAATCTCGAACTGTACCTCGCTAGTCTCACTCATCTCCTTGTCTATAATCTAGACAAAAATCCACCGCCCCAAGTAACGAAGAATGTAAGCCAGCAGCTCATACCCAAAGGCACTTTCTGCCCACACAACCGACTCATCATGTTAATCGCAAAACATATATTCTGTCGAGTGTTGACCAAATACATCAAAGAACCAATCAACATTGCCTATACAAAGTAGGATCCACCAACTCGTAATATGAAGCGTGAAGCTTCTTCCGCTGCTGATCATAGGTGTAGACATGGGTTTGCAATCCTCCATGTGAAATTTACAAGAATATCCACAATATACTTCCCTATCCCCTGCAGAAGAAAATGCCTCTCCTCTTGCCACACCTCCAATCCCAAAAGTAATGCATCGTCGATGTCCTTCATTCGAAATTCCAAGCAAGATCTCTTCGCATCCCCTCAATGAGTCTCTTCGCACCAATGATGACCAAGTCATCAACATACAACACTGTGTGCCTGAGAGGCTCCTCACCTACCAAAATGAAGTATAGGTTTTCGAATCAACCTCACCAGAAACCCAACTCGCCGCAAGTACAGATCAACTTCTCGAGTACCAAGCTCTAGGTGCTTGCTTCGTGCCATAGAGTGCTCTTCATTCGCATACATGGGACTCCTTCCCATGCACCCTCTCAAAGCTCAGCCATTCTTCAATATAAACCCCATCCCGTATGAAGCCACCGAGAAATGTGGTCTTCTACATCCATCTCAAGTGATATTCCAACCCATCTCTCACGTTATCAATATACCGGAGCGAATGGAAGTATATCGTAGCCACGAGAGCTAAGGTCTCCTCATAGTCAACTCCTCTACCGTGAGAACCCTCTCGCCACAAATCGAGCTTTGAACTTCTCGATGTTGCTATCTAAGCACGATGCTTTATCTTGTGGTGTCATCTAGAAGTAACCATTGATTTACCTTCAAAGCTCCCGCACTGACCTCAAACATCGTTCTTCATGATAGAAGAATACCCTCCCCAGATGGCTTTCCCGACCTCGCTGCCAGTCGCCTCCCTCATAGCTAGTAGGCTCAAAATCAACGATGCTAGTGATCAATGCCAGCGACAGAACCGCCTGTGCTTTTTCTCTCTCTAACTCTGCTCTCTGGCCCAAGAACAAATGTGGCCTCACGCAAGGTGTCCCGAAGCCACCTCGCTTCTCTTCCCCGAGCACTTCTCCCACCGAGTGAAAGAATCCCCATCATCATCGAAGCTTGAACCCCCGAAGGCCTCGCCAACCGACCTCATGCCCGAAATCGTGCTTAAAGATGTTCGGGCACTATGTGAATCGTCCATCAATGGACTACCACAACCGCCCGCGACCGCCACATGCTGCCTCAGCACCACCCACGTGACTCTAAGAGCCACTACTCATCGATGGACTCGACACCGTAATCGACGACCTCCCCGATCCCCCGTCCATTGGATCCCCCGTGACCGACCTTACCGTTCTCCCGAGGGTCCGGTGAATCCAAATGATATTCTAATTTTCGTGACCTCCCGAAAGCTCTTCTCTTTAACTTTCACATTCCACCCGACAACAACTTTTCCTCTTCACAAGAATATAAATCCGAAAACTTTCGAGGTCTCACTATAACCCACAAAGATGCCCTTGTTCCGTTAGTGGGCTCTAGCTTGGTCCTCTTCTCCTTGGGAACATAGGAGTATGTAATGCACCCAAAGATATGAAAGTGACCAACATCGGGCTTCTTCCCAAAAATTTCTCCGGAGTCACATTGCCCAAAGCACGATGTGGACTCCGTTATGCAAATACACGAATGTTGCAAAGCCTTTCTCAAAAAAACAAAGGTAACCCCCGATCATGAAGCATGGCTTTGGTACCCCTCGCGATGGATCTATGTTCTTCTCTTCCGCAACCCCATCTCCGCCTGGGAAGAAGAATTAAAGAACTCCTCCCCGATGCCTCGCCTCCACACAAAAATCAACAAACTCACCAAGTATACCCCTCATTGTCCGACCCGAGGACCTTGATCTTCCGACCCGTTTGGGACTCCACAAGAGCTTTGAACTCTTGAAAACCGCTTGAAGACCTCACTCTTGGTCTTCAAGAAATAAATCCGTGTCTTCCTCGGGAGTGATCATCAATGAACACATAATACTCATAGCCACTCACAGGATACATAAGACATTCGACCACTCACATCGTATTAATCAAGTCAAGGATCCCCTCGTCGATCCGTTGTCACCGCCGGGAAAAGGGGATTTGGAAAACTTCCCCATAGCACATCCTCCGGACACATCAAGGTGATCGAATCGAAATCCGGCACAATTGCAGATCTCCCACAATGTCTCAAGGCCCCATGATACATGTGCCTCATCTGCGGTGCCAACCAAAACGCCGCACCGGCCAGACCGATGTCGCATCGCTACTCAATGCCATCGTGGGCCGGAATGAGAACATGTACACCTTAGCATGTCGCACACCAATCACTCTAGTCAACTTTCACCTGGAGTGCCCTAGGATATATGACAATGCCCTCTCCTAAACAACACCTCACTCCCTTTGTTCTTCAATGTTTAGACAGTATATCAAATTTTTCTTCATTCCAGTGCACATGCTGTGAACATCCGACACTTTCAAGGGAGGTCAATTCCCCCATCAAATGTCAATGTCCCCACACTGTATCGCTCTACTAACGTTGGCCTCCGAGTACTACCTCAATATCAATGCTACTCAAAGCTCGAGAGTAATTTTAATTCTCGTCATATGACGAGAAGCCCTTGCCTCCACAACATACCAAATACGAAGATGCTCGCTAGTGAAGGGAAGTGCACACTCCTCTCGAACCTCGTGTAAGGTGTGATCCCGCACTAGTGGACCTGCGCGTTATGAACCCAAACTCTCGATCAAAGCTCTCCGAGAAGCCCTCTATCTCTCGCGCTAGTCTTGTCCTTTCCCTTTCTTGTTCTTCTTCTCCGGACACACAACCGCATAGTGTCCCAACTTTCAACAACAATTCCAACATTTGACTTTTGGAATAGTCCTTCTCTTTGTTCACCCTCGCTTACCTTTACCTTTGCCTCGTGCTCTCCACCTCCACTCAGGAAGCTTGCTTCTTCCCTTTGCCCTTCTTGCCCCTTGCCAACAATGCTACATCGTCCTCCTCCATCCGTTTGCTGACCAAGATGGTTCTTTCCAATCTCATTCGACGTAATCATCCCACCCACTCCTCCCACTAGGAAGGTCCTCCCGTGCAACAATGCCATCCACAAACTCTCCCAAGTCTTGGAAAGACCATTCAAAGTAATCCGCACCAACTCAATGGTGAAATGTTCACTCATCTCTCGTGCTGATTGTGAGTGTATGTTGTAGCACTATCGCCTTAGCTATTCTAATGGCTCCCATTGCCTCCCTAAAGACCATTTTTCTCGTTTTCATTGAGCTCTAGTAAGACCTGTCATGTTGTCCACATCTCATGTGCATAAGTCTTCCCTCTCACAAGAGGAATGACATGGTCTTTCACTCCATCTAGAATCAATCTTTTTTGTCTTAGCATTATTCTTGTTAAACCTCGCCAACCGTAAGGTACTGTGCATCGCCATCGGGTGTTGTGTGATATGTACCATTATTCATGCCCGTACTTCCGCTTCCTCAAAGATGTTCGATTCTCTCCCTCCATGCGTTGTAGTTGTTCGCCCATCCAACCTATCTTCCACCCTCAAGCCTAAAGACATGCTTGTTGTCCTAACAAACTAAAATTTCTCAAATCATATAAAGGTCAGTTTTCATGTAAAATCAGCTTGCTATGATTTTCATTTTGTTGTCTCAAACTTCACTTTTCGTGCCCAACCAAGTTCGACATTCTAGAAATTTCACCCCTCACTCCGTTTTCGTTATTACCTTATCACTCCCATTTAGTTAAATGACCTTTCCCATAGTCATACATTCAAAATTTCCGGAAATGAAATAAATTTCTAAAAACACAAATTTAGAGATTTCTGCTGCGTCGTGAAATGCGTAGTAAAAACACAGAAAATATAGAATAGCCACACACATAAAAATAACACAATGATTTTTGGTCCATGTGACCCTCGGGAAAACCCCCTACAACTCTTTGGGAAATCAGCTTTGAGAGCTCTTCTTTATTTCTCCTAAAAATGCTTTTACAAAAGAGAAACAAAACATACACAAGAAAATCTTCTAGCAACCACAAATTTACTTCTATCTCGAATTTCGTGCTTGACCTCCACTTTAAAACGTGCTGGGTCACAGTAATATACTTTACAACAAAATTACAGCATTAAATGTTGTACACATGAACTTTGAAAATTAAAAGCTGGAACAATTGGTATCAACTGCTCCTTTGAAATTGTACAAACAATTGTATGGATTTCTCAAATTCGTGCCCAAAAAAGTGTTGAATGTTGCCTGATTTCTATGCTCGAATACTCAGCTTGTACAAATTTTGAAATTTGTGCCCTAATCCACTTAAATAAATGGGTTTTTCTCCTTAATTTTCGTGCTGTTGCCCCCAAAAAATCGCCCACATTATGTGTTGTACGAATCGCTAAAGTAATGCCTTCTGAATGCATGCCAAGGTTCCGCTTCTTCTTCCTCCCATTCAAAAAATTCCTTGCTCTCTCTTGCTCTTTCTCTCAATCGCTCATGAAAGACCGAATAACCTTTTCTCTTTCTTCTTCTCCTTTTACCCCAACCATAAGTGACTTTGGGGAATCCCTAAATCCAATGGCCGAGATAGCTTTAGATCAAGGGTTAAAATTAAATGTGCATTTAATTCCTCACTTTTCTTCATTTTTAATCTACTTTCTTATTTAATTCTACCTTTAAATAAAGACCCACTTAGCCTTTTATTTCCATAGTCACTTTTTCGCTTAATTTTTTCATTGACTTTAATAAAGTCACTTTAAAATTAGAATGTAACTTTATCACTTATAAAGTCACTTTTAAATTAGACCGACTTTATCACTTATGAAGTCACTTTAGGAGAAAAGTACGTATATTTGTGGACACTTTTCCCTAGGCCAGAGATCAAAGCCTTAGGAACCACTTGTCCTCCTGCACCAAATTCTTAACGCTTATATCACCATGATTGGCAAAGGGAAGGGGGATTTTTGGGAATTGAGTACCGACTCAAATGCCATATTATCACTATTGAAGAGAGTGAGCATGCATTGAAGGAACTCTTGGAGATGTTGATTTTTTGAAGTCTTCTAAATTAATAAATACTTCTTAATGATTTCTCAAAATCACCAACTCTAACCGATAATTACTTCTTAATGATTTCTCAACAATCGACTTATGTTCATTCACAAGGGTCGTATCTCTTAATTAAGGAATACTAATGCTTAAGATATCTGCAGAGGGTTTTGGAGGTCAAACCATTTGTATGCATTGATAATAAAATATGAGGCACTAAACTTTTGTTGATTGTGGTTGCTCTGTAAATTTATTAATTCATTTGAGTGGCCATTTATTGTTGAAACACATTGCTCATTTCAAAGGAGAATTCATTCACTATCCATTCCTACTCAATGCCAACAGTGAGTGATCAAACCACTAATGTATATGCCTTCTCTCATCTCCAACACTTCAATTTTCTCCGGGGAGGTCGAATCTTGTTTGGCTATAGCTATTGTCTCAATCTCGCATTTGTCACCCAACTATTGTTTGAAGGGAGGTCGTGTGCAATACTTGGTGGATTACACTAGCAAACTTCGGGAAACACCACCGGAATTAAATTCTCTTCGTGGAAGAGTTTCTTAGGATTATTAGAAGACATCTCCCGCATTTGAAGGCTCTTCTAGGTGTCTTTCTCCGGTTGTATTCTCTTAAAATTGCTCTAATAAAGATTAGAAGATGCCCTCAAAATTGTGTGCAATTTTATAATTTGGTATATGGTTCCTTGAAATGGGTTTGATCATGGAACATCAATTGTTTTAAGGAAGTTAAAAAAATTGATCTAAATAGTTAGAAGGCTTGGATAGGTACATTATAATGGTATTAGAGCCTAATTTTGGCTAGTTGTGGGTCCAAATCAAGGCAATACCGAGAAGAAGGGAACCCTAAGGTATCAAGATAAGATGCTTACTAGAAATTTGAAGACTATAACACCACCTTGGTGAAGGTGATAAAACCTTCAAAGCCTGGATATCATTAAGGGTTGCCAATAAGGGAAAGAATGAAGTTGAAAGCGGAAGTTAAGACTTAGTTGAAGAGACAACAGCAGTGCAAACAAAGGCAAACACAGAGAAGATTTGAAAAGTGGCCAAAGATCGTGAAGCTTTGGAAAATACACTGGCTAGCCAAAAAGTGAGAGATAAGTTTGATGAAGTTGTGGGTATGGATTATATCTCCTGATAAAAAGAGACAACTATTGTATTCAAGCACAAGATATCAAGGAGAAATTTTTGGAGATAACACAGTACCATGGAAGTGGATGGCAAGCTTGGTCATAAAATGGCACCTTATTTTTGTTAGGGCCGAGGTGTTGTCTAAGGAGCCGTCCATTGGGAGGAAGCGGTTCGGCACAAAGATACAATACAGCTTATTGGTGACACAAGGCCACCGCAGGTTTGCAATGGTGGCATAGGAAATGTGCTCACACTTTTGGTTGACTGAGACCATTTTGAGGTACCCCGGCAGATATATTTCAAACACAACAAAAAAAAATTGTTGTTGTTGAAGAAAGGAGAGATGATCCAGTTGTTTGCATCACATTTCAACCGATTTATGAATTCAGCAAAGTCTTTGTTAAATTTAAGAATGGTTTGCATTTCGGTCATGTAAATGCTTAAAGGTATTTGGAAGAGAAGTCCTGGGCTTAGCAGGTTAGTTGACTCGAAGTGCTTTCAGAGAATTAACTGCCATATGCAAGGGCCTGAGTCTAAGTTGTCACATTTACGCAGACTAGCAGCATGAAGACTGGTTCTATGTAGTTCCTTGAGAATTTGAAGCATTATCAAGTCCAGGTTCCTGGGAGAAGTTCCCAAGCATATTTACTATTTAGCTACTTAAGCCATGTCGTATCCGTCAGAAAGTGGAACCAGTGCTCTGAGCAGTTCCATGGTGCTCTTTATATCTAGAGCACGTTGCACAATTTCGGTAGCAATATTGGAACGTTACATCTGGAGCATCCAAAGCCACAGATACTGATAAATTGAACTTCAATATTTGCACGAGTTTTGCCTCGCAATGTCGTGTAGAATCAGTGATGTTGGGGTTAGAACATACATTGAACTTCCTTGTTAACAGCAGCAGGTTTATTCACAACTCGTTACAGAATATTCTCTGCTTGTGATGGAACCAGAATCAAAGTTTTTCATCGATCCTGTGGTTGCATGGATTTCCAATCTTAATCCATCTGTGATCGTTGCGTACAATCGTTGTTCCCATACTTGCTTTGGGAAGCATGCACCAAGAGTAAAAGTTGAGAGCAATGAGCCTAATGATTTGCTTTTGAAATCTGGGAAGGTGTCAAGTTATTTGTACCCAACACTTCAAGATGTATGAGCTTTCTATTGTTTTTGTGAAGTAGACTAATCATTATCACAACACAAATCATTATCTGATGAAGTTGTGGAAGTTATGTCCTTTGATCCAACAATACAAGATGAAGTACTGAATCAAGAAGACAGTTATCATTTTATTCTTCTCCCCCAACTTTCCTTCTACTAAATAACATTTCCAGTGCTATTACTTTTTATGAATGTAAAATCACTTAGTAGAGGTGAGTTTTGAAAGGCCAGTTTCCCTCACATTAAAGATAGGCACCAAAACATGTTGAATGCATCACCTCTAATCCTTCGATGAAGGAGAAAGTTTTCAAGACAATAAATGTCAGCACTGCACCTCAGCAGATCGTTGCAAAGCCGATTGTTTCTCCTGAGCAGATGACCTCAAACAAATCAAGGTCTACAGTCCCACAAATGCTCTTGTAAATGTGATTAATGTCAGCACAACCCATAGAGGTTGAAGAATGTGACTTCTTATGAGCGGGACAGATGTTCAAATACCCCCATCCAGCAGGTTGTTTGAATTACCTAAAGAATTGGTCCTTGAAACAACTATTTTTCAAACTTTAGACGTGATTTTAAAGAAAACATATTTCGACATTTATCCACTACTGATGCAAGTTGTGTTGAATTAAGTCCACTTGGTAGCAAACCTTGTCATAAGGGATATTGTTCCAGAATCTCCTATTGCAAAACAAAATTCTCCAAAATCTATATTTCTAATTCATTTTTAATAAAACTGGAAGCTATTGTAAGCCCTGGCCTGTAACATTATAGCATCTTCATGGACAAACATGTTATACTTTTGTGCAAGAAGGAGAGAAATTTATTGTGTTGGCTATACTAATACAGAAATTTTGGAAGAGAGAATCAATTTGTTACTTTTGTTGATGTTTCTACCAACAATGGTGAAGTCAAACAATCTTTAAAAATGAAAAGTTTAACTACACAGAACAGTTAAATTTTGAGTGTCTAGTATTTCTGTAACCATCTACAGTGATAGAAAAATATGCACCATTAATCTGACCAAATGAGCAATAGTTGTAGTGAAGATTGGCCTTTTAAGCACTACTGATACAGGAAAATCTATTCAAAGACAATGCCAATTTAAGATCCTATGCGAGCGCGAAATGCTAGTCAAGCTAAGTGTTTTGGCATTTGCATCTCTATGTCAAATACCTTATGCTGAACAAAGAAACATGGCACTAGCAATGACAATATACACAAGAAATCAAAAACAAAACAACATTCAAAGATCACTACCCACCTATTCATTGATGAGGAAGCAGAGGTTTGTTCAAATGATGATTTGTCTACAAATGATAATGATGAATGTGATGATAACATTGAAGGAAAATTAGACTCAAGTAGATTTATGTATCTATAGAGAGCCAACAAATAAATTTCTACTCAATTTGAAGGTGATATGATTGGCATAATGGCTGTCTACAAGGGGGCCTGCCAACAAAACAACAGTTGTTCATTGGCTTTTCTCAGCATTGTATGGTGTTGAAAAACAATTTTCAGAATTCCACAATTCAAAGTGATTATCACATAGAATCAGTTCCTGCTATGACTTTAATTGGAAGAATGTAAAAGGAGAAAGGAAGTCAACATCTGATGCAGTATGCAGAGACAATAGTGAGAGAAAATGTAGGTGAACATAAGATACCTGCAAAGGGATCAACTCAAGATATATGACATGTTCTCATGACAACACATCCCAATGAGAGCACAAATCTTAAGGACTAGGGAGAATATCAATAAGGAGACAACACAGAGTCACCAGTAAAAAAGACATTGTCAAAACATTCTTGCTAGATATCCTGATGGCAGTACACTCATTTTCCAGAGGATTTTAGTGCAGAAAATTATGGAAAGGAAGTAGTTGAATCTGCTTACCTGCTACCCTCTTTGGTTGAAAGTATTGAAGCACATGCAAGGCGTGCTGAAAAAGTAGCGAAGGAATGATTCCTTGATCTGTGCCTTAAGTCAAGGAATCCATTTGGAGATCTTCTTAGTTATGTACAAGTTCTAGTGATGAGGACGAGTTCGTTGAAGCAGTTTGACTAGTGTGAGTTTGTGAGGATGAGATATTTGTCCTCTGTGAGTTAAATTAAACTGAGTGAACAAGTGAACTTTCTGCATTCTAAATTTTAGGAGATCCAGTTAACTAAGCGTGATGACTTTTGTTAACTAGAAAAGCTCCAGTTCAACCCTAATTTAGAAAACTCGCTAACAAGAGCCTAATCGAAGTTTATAAGGAGAGATCAAAGGCACACAATTGATCATTTAATTTTTGAGCATGTGAGTTTGAGAGCAAGAGAGCTTGTGAGGAACGAGCCATGTTCTCCTTGTGTGAATTATTGAGGAGTGCACTTCATTTTGGAGTGCGCATAGAAATAGAGAAAAACCTTATTTAATAAGAGCTCAGCCAGCGTTAGGAATTAGGAGATTATTTCCCAAGGTTTTGTGCTGAAAATCAGAGTCTCTAGTCTGTATAGGAGGAGGAAGCAGGTCAGTTACTGAAGAGAGGTTTCAGGCCTAGGGGCAGGCAGGAAAATTATTGTGTTTTCAGATTGGAACCAGCTTGTATGTATATCAAATTTGTTGCTTAATTTCAATGTGTCCCGAATCAAGGGAGAGGGTTTTCCCCTTGGACTCCTAGAAAATTGTGCTTTTATTGTGTGATTTTTATGAAATTATTCTTGTTCTATTCCGCTCCTATTTGGCACATAAATTTTGTGTATGAGTGAAAAGAAAATTTGTTTTCAGATTGTTCATAACAGCAGATCAGAATTCCGTGGAAATTTAACAAGGCGTATATATAAACTCAATATTGTTAAAACATAACAGAAAATTTCCTACAGCAGAAATTTCCTAGGCATATTTGGGACCTAGAATACAGGGATGGATTGCTTGGGACAAGAAATCTTAGGCAGGAAGGACTGTAATGTCCCCTATCTCATAAGATGGAGACACATGACTTCCGCTTTCCTAGTCATCTCCTAATAGGTCAAGGAAGGAAAATTCATCTAGAGATCCATGAAAATTTACCTAATTTTGCTATTATTAAATAAAAGGGGGTAAATAATAAATAATAGAGGCAAAAAGTACTTTATTTAAAAAGGACAAAAATCACTTATGAGGAAAAGTGACTTCTTCAAGAAAGATCTAAAAGCTTGAGAAGTCTCAATGAAAGATTATAAAAGAAAACGCTCAAGGATTGATCATTCTATTTCGTCATATCATTTTCTATTGGTGAGGAGCTCAAGTGAGTTTGCTACTAAGAGTTTATGAAGAAATCACACCAGTTTTGTGATTCTTCGCCACCCCAGTTAGACTTCTTCCATCTTCGGTGGAGTACCATTTGCCACCCCATAAGAGTTTGATATACTTGCTTATTTTTTTAAAGATTTGATTGCTGATTCTTGCTAGGAGTTTCAGCGTTATCTTTAATTTTGTTTGTATGAATATTCAAGACCACAAGGCCAAGTTTATTTATCTTCTAAAGGGAACAAGAATATGGTTAAAAGGGCGAGTTTAAGGAGACCTCGCTAAGGTTGTGTGCATCAAACTGATCAAGCCATTTTCCAAGCCCCAGATTCGAGCTTGTTAGCAGCCAAGGACAAGTTTGGGAAAGAATACTTATCAGATCTCACTACCATACTATTTGCAAAGATCAAGTTAATCGTTTTATGCCAAGCGATCTCAAGTGTGGTCGGTGTTTCTCGCTCCAAGCATTGAACTCGCTTGTTATTGTTCCTAGCCTAATTGTTTCTCGCTCCAGGGGATCTAACTTGTTATTGTTCGAGCTCTAATTTTTCTCCAAAGAACGCCTGATTTCAACTATTCAAAATGACCGTATCTCTTAATTAATGGGGGCGGCGAATGCTTTGCGTACATTCGCAAAGGGTTTTGAGGCCAAATCGTTCGGGTGCATTGCAATAAAATATGAGCCTAAAATTCCCATTTTGTTTACTGTAGTTGGTTCCATATTTATTAATTCATTTGTGTTGAGAAACTCAGAGATGCAATTAGGATGATTTCTTCAAATTTGATAATCGTTTGTGATGATGTATTTTTACTTTTTTCTTGATTATTAGCTTCTTCTCTTTCTTATTATGTTGTTCTTATCATCAAACAAAGGATCAAAAACATGAAGACCAAATGTACACAAGGACACAAGATGTATCAGCCGCAAGTTAAAGGTCAAAACCTCTCCACTTGAGAGGAAAACCCACAAATCTCTTCCCTTCTTATAGATTCTTCAAATGATGAATTCCAAGAACTCAAGACCTCTAAACCAAGACCAATGCCCTTCCAATACCAAGTCAGACCTTCTTGATGATGTGCTTCTTCTATCCAAGTCAAACTCAGTCAAATCCCTTCAAAATGCACAACTTCAAACCCCAGCTACAAAAATTTTGCCTGCACTGCAAGTCTGAAACTTTTGGCCCCTGCAATAGTTGTTGCTTCCACACGTGTGAGAAAATTTAGGGCTTCCAAGGCTTCCTTTGACCTTCGCTTGGGTTGCTTCTCCTTCTAGGGCTTGTAGGTGACCTAGAAGTCCTTTCTTCGACATTCTTTCTATAACTTTGACAACTTCGACCTTTCAACTGCAAAACCCTAGCCTTATCTTCGCGCGTGTGAGAGAGAGAGAGAGAGAGAGAGAGAGAAAGAGAGAGAGAAATAATGTAAATTTTTGTAGATGTTCTATGTACAGGAGCAATTTTACTTTTCTCACAGCAATCATACAAATAGTTAAGTAAAATGCAAATAGAACATATAAGTGGATCTTACAGAAGACAACCGAAACAAGAAAAAAATGTGGTGGTTCGTTAATATTGGTCAACAGATGCTTCAACCAAAGAAAGTCTCCTTGGTCGCCCAACCCAAAGCATGTGTCACAATGGCCCTCCAATCAGCAAACGAGTCAACCTAAGTCAACTCCAAAAAGTCAATTTATGTCCCTAAAAAGTCAACGCAGGCAGCAAGCTAAAAGTCAACGCAAGAAATAGACACAACCCTTTGAATTTCGATTTCTGTACAAATAGCAATGCTGCCTTCCAAAATCGAACTTCCACAAATTCTTTGTACCGACCACCATGCGTTGACTCAAAGTCAACGCTCGGTCAAACTTTCTGAAACCCCAACCGTTAAAATCGTCCTTCAACTCAAACTCGCATCGTTTTGTCCTTCTTCCTTTCCACACGCAGGGTCGAACTCGTCCTCCAAGGAGCTCGCATTTAAATCGTATGAGAGAAGATGGGTTGTGAGTTGTGTTGTGATGAAATGCTCAACTTTGCTTGTATTTATATCCATCATTGGGGCGTGTGACACATCCGTCACGGGGGGTGTGAACCTGTTGGCCGATCACATATAATTTATTATGAATAATAACTAAATAAACAAAGTTCCCGCTCTACCTGATTAAGACATATTATATATGGATTTTACACCTCTCCGAAAGAGGAATCTAACAAAAATATTAGCCTCTTAATCTCGAGCATCATAACATGGAGTTTGGACCCAGTTGTCCAAATTTAACACTCCTCCTCAACCAGGGAGAACTCCATCCACGTTGCAATCAAACATCGTAAGGCCATCCCGCCGTAACTTGCTTACCGGCCCTTTATTTCGGTATCGGGTATGGGTTTTCTACCACAAAGACATCATCCCCCGACCGATTAATCACTCCGCAGGTTCAAAACCTCTATCAAACTCATGAAGAGTATCCAACCAACCCAAGTTGGCTCCACCGACCCGGGTCGCAGGTCCCACTCACCAAACTTGGATCCCGCATCAAGTGGCTGGACCGTGCCATCCAGATAGAGAGTACGGCAACTGGCGTCCACCGCCCTGCTAATAGTCTCTAGCTTTTCCCACCTCATTGGCCAAATGAGAGGTACTTCCCATGAGCCCCGAACTCAATGGGTAGGATGGACATGTGGGCACAAAATAAATGAGAGGCAAACCGCCCTCAATAAATGCTGGTAAGGGTGGGGCGTGTACATTATGAGTGCTTATAGCCCGAGAAGCTATCCCCAAGCTCCCCGCAGCTCCTGCAGCTCATCGTCCAACAAAGACCCACATCATAGGGTCTTTCCACGAATAAGACTCTCGCCGAAGGTTAGGAACTTGACCTTCCCTGTGGGCTTAGTGGGAGAATATCCGCGACCGCCTACCGGGCCTTATATGATCGAGCTCACGCGCCTCGCCGTACCATATCCTTGGAGCAAAGTGGTACCGATATCAATATGCTTGGACTTGGCTGTGGAACACAAAGGATTCTCAATATGCTTCTAATCCCACTCGATTACCGCGCAGTATCACGCGGGTATCTAGCACATGTCCAACAGCCTCACTAAAGAGCTTTCGCAACCAAACCGCTTCACAACAGCCATACTAGCGTTAATGTATTCGGCCTCCGCGGTGCTGTGTTACCGACTTCGCTTCGCTCATCCATGAGATCGCGGTAACCAAGATTGAAGTAGCATCCCAATGTGTGCTCTTACGATCCACCACACCGCCAAATAAATAATCGGCATTAGTATATCCACTTTATATCACACTCCCTATAGCAGTATCTCACCATGGTTTATCGGGGCCCCGAAGATACCTCAAAAGACGGCACCAACTCAAAGGAAAGTGATGAGGCTCAACCATCTCGTTGAATTAGTAGTTTCCATCGCAAAACATATATCCGGCTTCCGGTGTTCACTAAGAACATCAAAGCTCCTATGAGTTGACGATACTGGGTAGGATTGGCCAAGATAGGCCCAATAGCGCCATCAACTTCTAAAGTTGAGTTCCACCTGTCGATACCTGGATTTCATGTACCACCATCCCAAATCTTTCCGTGCTTCACAATGTATTTTTCTCGAGAAAGGAAAATCTCTCTGTGTCTCTCGTACCTCTGTGCCTAGGAAGCAGCGCATTAGGCTCTAGGTCCTTCATCTCGAACTCGGAAGAAATGAGCTCCTTACATTGATGAATGAGAGGGTCAACACCGTCGTAAAGGTCACCACATACGCACTAGAATGTGAGAGGCTTCTCCCCCGCACAACCTTGAAGTAAAGGTTCGGATCAACATTACTTCGAGTGAAGCTCAAACCCTTCATCAAGTAACTATCCATCCTCTCGTATCAAGCCTTCCGGGTGCTTGCTTTAACCCATAGAGGCTTTTCAACTCACAGAAGATGAGTGTTCGATCTCGAACTTCAAATCCTGCAGTTGTCTCAATATACACCTCTTTCCTTTATTGCACCATGCAGTAAAAGCTGCCTTGACATCCATCCGGCGTAAGACTCCATCCTTGCGTTAGGCGCAAGGGCCATGATTGACCTGGATGGTGGTATATCGTGCTGTGTGCAAATATGTCATCATAGTCTATTCCTTCCTTTTGAGAGAAGCCACTACAACAAACCTTGCCTTAAACTTTTCAAAGACTCCCCCGTCGATCCATGTTTGATCTTGTAGAGCCATTTTTGCGTGACAACCGTATTTGTCCTTCTGCCCCGTGACCACATCCCGTACATTATTCTTCATAATGGACTCATATTCTTCGTGCATAGCATCCTTCCAAACTTGATGCTTTACGGCTTCCTCAAAAGATCCAGGTTCGATTGTACAACAGTACTCATGGCGCCCAGATACCCTCATCTACACGCTGATTTCTTAATGTCCCCCTTGGGGCAAAGACATCCTCGAAAGATCTTCGAGGGTGTTCCGAGCCATGATGGTCTCTTTCCTGCTGAAGGGAGATGGATCAATAGAGCCCACTGGTCCTTCAATATCGTGCATAAGCCTCATCTGGGTTCTTTACTCTGCCTTTCTTCATGATTTTCCAAATCTAGGAAGATCTACTACTTTCTTCTGGTGGGAAGCATCTTCGTCAAAAGTGACATCATGGCAATTCTACCTTGGACTGTGCACATAGACTCTATATGCCTTAGAAGTCTCACCGTAGCCCACAAACATTCCTTCCCAAAAGAGCATCCAAAACCTTACTTCTTTTTCTTTGGCACATGAAAATAGACAAGACATCCAAAATTTAAATGTGAGACATCGTGTTTTTACCGTAGAAAACCTCTTCGGAGTTTTGGAGTCCAAAGCTAATGAGGGTAATTTTTTTTTTTTTTTTGAATGTACACAAAGAAGACGCAGTGCCTTCTCCCACAGAAACTTCGATAGACCTCCGGTCACATAGCATGGTACCTGCGCCCACAATAGTCCTATTCTTGCGTTCAACACCATTCTCGCTTCGTGACTATATGCGTGGTAGTCTCCTTAATGCCGCCTTTCTCTCGCAAAAGTCTTTGAACCTATTTGACTCATATTCGGGCACATTGCCGTCCTCAAAATCTTGATCTTCTTTTCCTAGTCATATTTTCCACCAAGGCTTTGAAGGTAGGGAACCGTGCTGAAAGCCTCATCCTCTTTCTCAAGAAGTATATCCAGGTTTTAAGTAGAGAAGTCATCAATAAATGTCAAGGTAAAAGAACATCCCCCTGTGGACAAGACAAGAACATACCGTATAGACTACAATGGACCAATTAAAATATATCGTATGTCTTCAGGACACTCTGAGGGGAAAGGTCCCCTTGTATGTTTTCCTTCACATGCCCCCTTACATACACCTTCATGATTATTTCCAAAGCTTCAGTATCCTCCTTCGTCACCACCTTTCCTGCTTCGGGGAAGGGCCTTGTAATGAAGGTGTCCAAATCTTCGGCACATAGTTCTGGCTTGTCTGGATAAAGATTGCCAAGTCATAGCTCCCAACGGACTCCTCCAACCCTCGGTAGAGTGTACCAACTCTAAAACTAATTCGTATAGCTTCCTTGAAGCTCTCCTTCCACATGAGCACCTTTCCACTGTGAGAAAGTTACATCGAATCCCTTGCCTTCCATGCACAGACATACATACGCAAGGTTCTTCTTCAATTTAGCACATAGAGCATATCTTGCAAACGTAAGACTTGTCCTTGAGACAAGTGGAGGGTCACAGCCCTCGTCCCTTTCACAGATAAGGCATTATCCCCAAGGATAATTTCTAGATTAGTATCCCTTTCAACCATGTCGAAAGTGCTTCCTTGAATCCGTGATGTGTCTTGAGGCACTCACTATCAATAGCCAGACATCCATAGTGTCAAAGTAGATGCACCGAGAGAGAAAATACAAGAATATACCTATTTCTTTTATCAACAACATTAGACTCTACACTCGGGTATTTTCGGACCTTTTAGAAGGTTGATTGTTTCCTCCAAAGTGAGCCTTCCTCTTTCCTTTTGGATTTGTCAATTTCTTCGATTCCCATTCCTTCTTGCTGTTGTTGTTATCATCACTATCGGGAGAATCCTTCTTGAAGGGGCATTCTCTAGCATAGTGATCTGTGCTCATGGCAAAGAAACATTTCCTTCTTCTTGAGTCCTTGTTCTTCCTTTGTCCTTATAGAACCACCGTAGTTCTTCTTTCGGGTATGAGCACCATAGGCAACATTTCTGCCATTATCGAATTTCTCTCCATCCTTGTTTCTTTCTGCATACATCTGTACGTGCTTCTCATCAAAGTTAGGAATGGCATTATTGTTGAGAATGGTAGTTGTGAATACTTGCCATTCAGCGGGGGAGTCCCTCCATGCTAGTGAGAACCATCCGCCTATCACTATCGTCTCTAATAGCTGCGTATCGTTCCTTGTTTCGGCCACTTTCGTAAAGAAAGTTTGAATAGACTCATCCCGCCCCTTCTTCATATTCTTCAACTTCGTTTCGAGGAATAGTACCTGGTTCACATTGTTACCTTGAACATGAGGAGATCAATTTGTCATACATCTCCTCGGGGATGTGCCTTGTTCGTACAGGCAAACTGTACCTATGTATGGATTCCCCCGATCAACAACTTTGCTTCCGATTTCTCCCTTCTTATACTTGTTTCTAACAAATAACGTAGCATTGGGATGGAGGTTCTCGAATCTTCTCGTCATGATGATCCAAGAGATCATGATCTTCCAATTTGAGATCTAATATCATCTTCCAGGGATGGAAGTCATCCTTCCAAATACGCCTTTGTCATTCTCTTGAATTTTCAAGACTAGTGAACCCATTTCTTCCTGCAGATTTAGTTAAAAATAGAGTTTGTCTTCACCTCAGCCTTCCGATACCATGTGGCCTTTCAGATGTTCTATGCTAGGGACACTTACTTTTCTCACAAAAGCAAAGAATCACACAAATAGTTAAGTAAAAATGCGTATAGAACATAAGTGGATCTGCATACACAAATCAAACAGAAAATGTGGTGGTTCACACAAGGTCAACAAGATGCTTCAACCAAGAAGTCTCCTTGGTCAGCCCAACCCGCATGTGTCACAATGGGGCCCTCCAATCAAAGAAACGAGTCAACCCAAGTCAACCCAAAAAGTCAACGTTAACCTCCGAAAAGTCAACGCAGTGCGCAAGATAAAAGTCAACGCAAAGAACAGATTGTCAACCCTTTGACCTCGATTTCGTGTCAAATAGCACGCTTCCAAAATCGAACTTCCCACAAATTTTCAAATTAATTGGACCATGCGTTGACCAAAGTCAACGCCGGTCAAACTTTCTCTGCAAAACCCTAACCGCGTAAAATCGTCCTTCAACTCAAACTCGCATCGTTTGTCCTTCTTCTCCTTCACACGTGTGGTCGAACCTTCGCTCCTCCATGAGCTCGTACTAAACGATGAGAGAAGATGTTGTGAGTTGTGTTGGGGATGAAATTTCCCAACTTTGCTTGTATTTATATCCATCATTTGGGCGTGTGACACATCCTACGCAAAGTGTGAAACCTTAAGGCCGACTCGTACATATAATTTATTATGAATAATAAATTCAAAATAAATGTTCTCGTTCACTGATTAAGACATATTATATATGGATTTTACACCTCTCCGAAAGAGGAATCCAACAAAAATATTAGCCTCTTAATCTGAGCATCATAACATGGAGTTTGGACCTAGTTGTCCAAATTTAACAAATAACCCAAAACCTTCGTCCTTCTTCCTTCTATCCTTCTTCACTTGTCTTTCTCTTGCTTCTTCTTCGCTTAGATGATGAGAAGTGAGCATGAGTGACAAGAGGCTTCAGCCCTCCCTATATAGGCTTCAAGGAGTGATGACATGCCCCATTGAGGCCAACTTCTGTTCGTCAAGCCGTCTTGGTCTTGGAGAGGTATTTTGACACTTATAAGGCTAAAAATACCTTTGACATGTTATAATATTCCCAATGGGGTCTTCTTCATATGACAATGACTCTATTAACTTCTTGAGACTAGGACAAACCCTAGAAGCACTCGATGGGTGCTTGACCTCTAAATAAATTGACCTTGAGCATGAAACCCATGCTACAAAAATAACAATAATATTTTTTTTTTCTTTTTACAATATGCGAAAATCAAGAGTATATTTCATATTTATGAAGACCAAACCTAGTTACATATTTCAACACTCCCGCTTAACTAGGGAGGTATTCATAATGGTATAGGGTCATTCTCACACTGAAAAGATCTCATAAGAAGAGTCAGATTGGTAAGCCATCTCATAAGCACATTTCAACTTATCTCATCGTATCTCATCATACCAACCAAAAGATTTTCACATAGCAAGGCTCTGACTAACAGCTCTATCTTCCCACAAGATCGTAGCACAATGCTAGTGAGACAACGGATTGATAGAGAGCATCACCATTGTCTCTCAAGGCACATACCCCACCCAAGTGTTCAAGGGGGATGTTCTTTTACGACAATTCCTATCTTGGAATAACACATCCTCAAGGAATTTCTTCTTTGACAACTCTTACCTATTGGATGCCCTACCTCATCCTCAAAGAGTATTGGAAACCAAATGCTTACCCAATCCTCCATTCTTTCTTCACAAAAAGACAAGAACGATGTGTGTATCTCTCCTTCTCAACTAGGGAGGATATATCAACCAATCCAAGCTTCTCTCTCAAATACACAAGCTCCTTATTAGGAAGAGATTTTGTCAAAATGTCGCTACTCGCTATCGTGGAGATATACTAGTTGCAACACTCCACTTTCACATCTCAGCCTTTTGTATCTAATGATACTTGTTATTTATGTGCTTTGTCTTTCCATGAATACTAGGTTCTCAGACAACCTTATGCAATCGGTGTTATCCCAATGTATAACCAGGTCCCTCAAATCTCGTACACACGTACGCAGTTTCCTCAACTGCATAAATTCTTCCCCTCGCTTACTTCACATGCTACAATGTATTCAACCTCGGTGGAGTCGCACTACTCAAAGCAATTGACTCTTGCTTTCTACGCATCCATCATATCATAGAGGATCACAAACTAAAACATCCTCCAGTAGTGCTTCTTCCACCTGTCTCGCTGCCTATTTGTATATCCAATCAATTGGACAACATTCTTTCTTATCATACTTCGTGTAGTACGGATTGTTCCTTTCTAAATATCTCAATATATGCTTGGCTATTTCCAATGGTCATACATGGGCTCTATCTGGAACTGACTAAGAATATTCACTAGAAAAAAAAAATTTGGTCGAGTATTAATCAAATACATTAAAGAGCCAACCAATTGCCTATAACTAGTAGGATCCACGGGGCTTGAGTCAGAACTTCTTAGCCTCTTCAAATTTGTGATCATGGCGGTTGTCATAGGTTTCCAATCCATCATGTCAAACCTCTGTAGCATCTTAATCACATATTTTCCTTGACCTAGATATATCACATTTGGTCCTTGCCAAACTTCCAACCCCAAGTAATAGTGCATCAAAATTTTCAGATCCTTCATATCAATTTTTGGTCCCAATTGCTTCTTGCACTCTTTGATACAACCTTCCAAACCTGTTATGAGAAGATCATCCACATACAGAAGAATGATTACGGGTTCATCCTTCACTACCTTGATATAGAGATTCGGATCAGCAAAACTCTTCGAGAAGCCCAATCTTTGAAGATATGTGCCCATCCTTGCATACCTGCTAATCAAGGTTGTCATTGATGTCAATATGGCATTATTGGGATGGAAAATATTCTTGTGATGCATAATATGATGATGTCCTTGCTCATGGTGACAAGCCCCTCTTGTTTGATAAGGATGTCATTAATGAATATGCCATTATTAGTGATGCCATTATGATGTCAAGCCACTAAGAAGATGTCTTGTCCTAGATGCTTGAACCATGAAGACACCATAACTCCTGTATCCTTTCTCTGATAAAGAACCCTAGGAACCAGATGATGTCCTTACCTTGATATTGAAGGACTATACATGAATGACCACACTTGATGATGTCAATGGATAAAATTTGATGAAGGTCTTAATTGCATGGACAATGATTGGAGACATGACATGATGGACTTGGAAATCACTTTATGGCAAGACTTGACTTGAAGGACTTGGAAATCTCCTAATGGAAAAGCAATAAATGCTACACTATGGTTGGTGACATATCACTGCACTATTATTGGATGACATGGATATCCTACATGATTTTATGATGATGAAGAAGCCAAACAATGGAGAAGCCATACTGTCCCAAACATTCTTCATGCTGTACAAAGAAAAATTATTTTTGCCACCTTAGAGACATCTTTTGTCAATGGGACCTAGACCATCTTAAAGAGGATTTTTTCCTCTTTCCAACGAGCCCTTACACGCCCCGAAACTCCCAGCGGTTTGTGAGAAAATGAATTTTTAAGTTTAAAAATAATATTTTTTAAGGCTAGCCAACCTACACTGACATTCATGTCGGCCTACCTGCAAGAGATGTGTCTCTTTATTAAAGACTGTAAATCTTGCATAAACAATGACGTCCAACACCTCATTTCAACCATAAATTGGTCAAAATTCAGAGATTAAGTACTTAATTAAGAAGGAGGCCGAGAAGGACTTTGTACCTGAGCCAGCTAAATATTTGGGATTGGGTTACCTGGATCTGAGTGGACAGCAACTTGAAGCAGAAATTTGGTGGTTTTAGGAATATAAACTCGTTGAATAGTGTTAAAAAATCAGTCCCACCTGTAATGAAAAGGTTGCACTAATTGCATCCTCGATGATTTTCATGAGGTTTATTGCCATTTTTTTATCTTGGTATCTCTGTTTGGAGGGGCTGTCACAGAAGTAATGATTGCTGCATATGAAAGTCTTTCAGAGGCATTTCTATTTCTATATCATTATTTTTGCAGGAAACTACTACAGTTGTAAGGGGACGAAGGTTGAGGGAGTTTTTGCTGTCATTTTGAGACCTTGCAACAGCCACATTCACTGCAGTGCTCTATCTCTCTTGAGGAAGTTGTTAATCAACCTAGACTGCCCCTTTTGTCACACCTTTCACCAATATGCAAGTGCTAAAAGACACAGAGACTTCAGCTTTTGAGTAGACTATGATGGTATTAGAAAACAGCCCAAAGAGTAGTCCTTTTGACATCAATTGGAGAAGCCATGAAAGTTTTGAAGAACATTTTTGAGGACAAGTAAGTGACAAAACTGTTTTGGGCAGCCCTGGTAGCATTTTTTAGCTACTATTGAAATCAGTCCTGAATATTGAAGAGGACACCCTTTGAAGACCTTGTTGAAGAAAGCTTGAAAATTTGATCAGAGAGACCTTTGTGACACCTCTCGAGTAACAGATTTTTTTTTCTGAACAACTGTTGGAATCAGCTTAGCTGTGTGCCTTCAAGGAGGTAACTCGAAAGGTGTTTGGGTATCATGAAGAGCATTGAAGACATATTTGTGATTGTCAAAGTTGTCATTGATGATTCAAGGTATTCTTGGAGACTTTTCTTCGAAGACTCCCTTGGAGAGTTCTTGAAGAAGCATTGTTGAAGACATCTTAGAGCACGTGCAAAACTTGGGCTTCCTATGGAAGACACCTTGAAGGTCTTGGAGATATTATTGGAGACCATGATGCATTGAAGCAATCATGAGGTGACTTTGGAGATCTTTGGTTGGGTGACATGAAGCACTGTGGAGACACCTTCATGTGAAGACAAAGTTGTCATTGATGGACTAAGCTTATAGGAGATCAATTGAGGGCAGCATTGGTGAAGATATTGTCACGGCTCGTTGTAGATGATATTTGGAGCCGTGAAGAATTAGTGAACTCATCTTGACGGATTGAAGCAAAAGGTTGGAGCCCTAGAGGATAGGAGTCCTCAAAAGACCATGTTGGAGCCTGTACCAAATATAGTGTTGGAGCCCTAGAGGTTGGTGCCTTGAAAAGATAGGGTTGGAGCCATAGAGGTCGGAGCCTCGTGAAGTCCAAGTTGATGCTTGGCAAAGTGGCTGTGTTGTTGCCTGGAAGGATTGAAGATTGTTGTCTTCATCAAGGGTTGAAGCCCTACACATTATTGTATTGAATTTATTGAGATTAATAGAATTATTTATTCTTATTATTCATTTTCTGTTCTAATTATAAGTGATCTAACTGGTAAAAATAAAAATTTGAATTAAATATTGATTCGAAATTGAAGCCAATCAATTTGCAAAGGTTCCATTGTTCAATGAAAACTTTGAAATATGGGAGGCAAGAATGAGGAATTTCTTAAAGACTCAAGGCACTGAAGTCTAGAAATCAGTGATTACTGATAGCATAATGGAAGGAGAATCCAAGGAGTATAATACAAGAGCAATGAAAGCAATCTTGAATGGGCTACCTGATTCTATGAAGGCCAATTTGGAAAAATGTTCGTCAAAGAAATGCCATATGTAGGGCAAACTTCATGATCTTCACTCTCAAAAGGAGCGTTGAGTAAGGACTCTAGTCAAGAAGATGATGGAAAGCAAGAAGGAAATCCAAAACCTATCAAGGAAGTTGAAAATAAGAATGATGACATCAAGGCCAAAGAAGACCTAGAAGAAGAAGAAAGCAAAGAAGACCTTGAAGAAGATCTCTCGACTAAGCTTATAGATGCCAGAAAGAGATTAACAATTTGAAAAAGGAAAATGGGGAGGAACTTAAAAGGAAAGTACAATATGGTGACCAAGACAAGGAAGGAAGTTGACCTTTCCAAGCTTCAATTACAAGAAGAAATGAGGAGCCACCAAACTTAAGAGAATTTCATCAAAACAAAAGAAAGAATCTTCGAAGGAGTCATATCTATGACAAATCAATTGGATAAGGCATGAAAGGGAAGAAGCTTTGTCAAGCCACTTGAACAAAGACTTAAGAGCTTGAACAATCTTGGCACAGTAGATTGGTCATCACAAGGAAGAGGTCTCCCTCTCTTAGATCTCAACTAGAAGAAGGAAACAAGCACAAGGCACTAATAGAAGGTTGGGTGATGGAAAATTTGGCATTCATAGAAGGACAAGTCGATGGGGCTAAAAAGGAGAGAAACACCATGATATGCCAACTAGAAAAAGATGAAGAAATCTTCAAACTAAAATCGACATCAATCTTCTCAAGGTTGAAACATGTGAAGCTACAAGAATAAAAGAAGAAATGGAGAGCAATCTAGCAAATGAGAATGGAGAAATCTTCATAATGAAATCAAATATCATCTCCCTAAATCGAAGCACATGAAACAACAAGGATGATGGAAGTCATGAAAGATGAAGATTGTGAGAAATTGAAAGGAGAAATTGTCACTCTTAAAAAGGAAGTTGCTCTCACCGAATAAGAACCTGAAAAGCTCTTAAACTCCTAGATGACATCCTAAGTCATCAAAGATCTCCGCTTGATAAATCGGTGTCTGCTATGCAACGAACCCTCAAGCAAGAAATGATAATGCTTCAAACGACAAGGAGGGAGGAAGACAGAAGATATGATACTCCCAGCTAGCAAAGGCAAGAGTCAAGATGACATTAAAGAAACCCTACTCCAAGGGAGACTTCCAAATGATGTCATGAATACAAAGGGAAACGAATATCATCAAAGAATCCCAAGGCAAAAAGACTTCCCCGGTATAATGCTGAACTCTTCATCTCCTAGGTACCAAAGTATATTTCTTGGTTATCGCTATTCTTGTACAAACTTTGGGAAGAATATGGCAAAAGATTGTAGGGCATATCACAAAGACAAATATAATGATCCCCTGCCAATCTTCTAAAAGCAATTTTGCAAGAAGTCGTGATTAATCATTCATGAACAAGATGGAGTGCTTCAATTGCCATAACATTGGGCATATGGCACGTGAGTGCAACTTGACTTAGGTCCCTAAAACCATGACAACCAAGCCAGAGAAGAAAGTTACACAAGCATGGAGAAGGAAGCAAATTCTGGTCCAAAAATCTCTGAACACTCTAGCCACCAACACATGTTGTTGACTTGATGAAGTCATCCTGACATTCAAAGTATTCACCAGAGACTCTCTACCAAAAGAGACCATGCATGACCGTTAGGGAGCTTGTGATTCTTGACCATTTCAAGCTATCCGTAAAGGCCCTATGAAATCCTTTATGAGTCACACATGGGCAATCATCTTTTGATAGATCGGTTTCTCGAGAGAAACTCCACGAAGAAATGTAGACACATCTATCACTAATTACTGCTGCAGGAAGAGCACCATTATAGGGGAGTAACATACCTATGAAGAACTACTAGTCAAGGAAGAAAAGAAGCAACTTAACAAGGTGACGAGCACCCCCGCTTGCCATTGATGTCAAAGGAGGAGAGAATGTTGGAAGGCTTAGAATATTGCTATCAATGGCAAATCGGGGAGATTGTTAATCAAGGTTGTCATTGATGTCAATATGGCATTATTGGGATGGAAAATATTCTTGGGATGCATAATATGATGATGTCCTTGCTCATGGTGACAAACCCTCTTTGTTTGATAAGGATGTCATTAATGAATATGTCAAGCTATTAGTGATGCTTTTCGCTATGATGTCAAGCCACTAAGAAGATGTTTTGTCCTAGATGCTTGAACTAACAATGAAGACACCATAACCTCATGTATCCTTGTTCTGATAAAGCCTTAGAACTCGGATGATGTCTCAGGCCTTTGATATTGAAGGACTATACATGAATGACCACACTTGATGATGTCATACACAAGATGGCATTGGATGAAGGTCTTAATTGTATGGACAATGATTGGAGACATGACATGATGGACTTGGAAATCACTTAATGGCAAGACACATGAAGGACTTTGAAACTTCCTAATGGAAACTTAATAAATGCTACACTATGGTTACATATATCACTGCACTATTATTGGATGATATGGATATCCTACATGATCCTATGATGATGAAGAAGCCAAACAATGGAGAAGCCATACTATCCCAAAAATTCTTCATGTTGTCCCAAAAATTTTATTCATAAAATTTAAGGACAGTCACAAAGAAAAACATTTTTTTCCACCTTAAAGGCATCTTTTCTCAATGGGACCTAGACCATCTTAAAGAGGATTTTTCCTCTTTCCAACGAGCCCTTACATGCTCCAAAACTCCCAGCTGTTTGTAGAAAAATGAATTTTTAAGTTTAAAAATAATATTTTTTAAGGCTAGCCGACCTACACCCGGACATTAATGTCGTGCCCTCCCTCCAAGAGATGTGTCTTTTTATTAAAGATGGAAATCCTGTAAAAATACGACGTCCAACACCTCATTTCAACCATAAATTCGCTAAAATTTAGAGATTGGAGCACAGAATTAAGGAGGCCGAGAAGGACTTTGGCATCACGTTTTGGGCTAGATATTTTTGATTGGGTTACCTCGGATCTGGAGGACAGAAACCTGTAGCAGAAATTTGGTGGTTTCAGGAATATAAACTCAGTGGCATAGTGTTAAAAAAATTCAGTCCCACCTGTAATGAAAAAGGCTGCAATCTGAATTGCATCTGAAGGGATTTTCCTGAGGTTTATTGTCATTTTTTGATCTTGGTATCTCTGTTTGGAGGGTTGCCACAGCAGTAATGATTAAGGTTATGGGGTCAGCCTCTTGTGAGGCATTTCATCTATATCATTATTTTGCAGGAAACTACTACAGTTGTAAGGGACAAAGGTTGAGGAGTTTTTAAGGTTATTCTTGGAGACCTCGTAACAGCCATACTCACTGCAGTTCTCTCTCTCTTGGAGGAAGTTGCTACACTAATCTAGATTGCCTCTTTTGTCACCTTTTTCACTCAATATGCAGTGCTAAAAAATACGTAGAGACTTGGAAGCTTTTGAGTAGACTATGATGGCATTAGAAAGCAACCAAAAGAGTAGTCCTTTTGACATTAATTGGAGAAGCCAAGTGAAAGTTTTAAAGAACATTTTTTAGGACAAAATAGTGAAGTGACAAAACTGTTTGGGTAGCCCTTCGAGGCATTTTTTGAAGCAATTCATTGAAATCATTCCTGAATATTGAAGAGACACCCTTTGAAGACCTTGTTGAAGAAAGCTTGAAAATTTGATCAGAGAGACCTTGTGACACCTTTGGAGCAACAGACTTTTTTCTGAACAACTGTTGGAATCAGCTTATTGAAAAAGTCTTCATGAAGTAACCTTGGAAACGTGTTTGGGTACGTTAAGAGCATTGAAGACATATTTGTGATTGTCAAAGTTGTCATTGATGATTAAAGGTATTCTTGGAGACTTTTCTTCGAAGACTCCCTTGGAGAGTTCTTGAAGAAGCATTGTTGAAGACATCTTAAAGCAGGTAAATCTTGGGCTTCCTATCGAAGACACCTTGAAGGTCTTGGAGATATTATTGGAGACCATGATGCATTGGAAGCAATCATGAGGTGACTTTGGAGATATTTGTTTGGGTGACATGAAGCACTATGGAGACACTCTTATGTGAAGACAAAGTTGTCATTGATGGACTAAGCTTAGTAGGAGATCAATTGAGTGGAAGCGTTGGTGAAGATAATACTGTCATTGCTCGTTGTAGACCTATATTGGAAGCCGTGAAGAACAAGGAACTTATCTTACCTAATTGAAGCAAAGGGTTGAACCCCAGAGGACAGGGAGTCCTCAAGAGACCATGTTGGGGCTCCTCGTACCTGCTGTGATAAGGTTGGAGCCCCAGAGGTTGGAGCCCATGCGACAAGTTTGGTGCCTTGAAAGATAGGGGTTGGAGCCCCAAAGGTCGCAGCTTCGTGAAGTCCAAGTTGGTGCTTGGAAAAGTATAGGTTAAGTCTTCATGATTGAAGATTGGTGTCTTCATCTAGGGTTGGAGCCTTACACATTATTGTATTGAATTTATTGAGATTAATAAAAGTATTTATTCTTATTATTCATTTTGTGTTCTAATTATAAGTGATCTAACTAGTAAAAATAACAATTTGAAATAAATATTGATTCACCCCCACCCCTCTTAGTATTTCCGACAATACCAAGCCCTTGGAGCTTGCTTAAGGCCATAAAGTGTCATCTTTAGCTCCTGTATGAGTCTTTATATTCACTTCAAATCCCACCCGTTGTTCTATATAGACTTCTTTCATCAACAAACACTATCTGTGAATGTTGTCTTGACAACCATTTGATGGATGTTCCATCCCATCGATGTCGCCAAAGAGACCAATGACCATAGTTGTATACCTAGTTTTAGAAGCAAATGTCTCTTCATAATCAATGCTTCTCTTTTGGGAGGAACCCCTAAAGCACAACTTTGCTCATATTTATCAATACCTCTATCCGTTGCATGTTTAATCTTGTAGAGCCACTTGGAAGTCACCACAAATTTGTCTTCTAGCCTAGGAACGATTTCCAAACTCCATTCTTCATTATTGATTTATATTCTTCATTCATAGCATCTTTCTATTCTGATAAGTGACAAGATTCTGCAAGTGGATGGTTTTGCTTCAATTAAATTTACAGGTAGGTTGCATACTCCGAATATATTTTAGGCTTTCATTTTCCCCGAACGTACTCTTGGTCGCTCTAATGTCCTTCGCATCTAGAAGAGTAGACTTCTCAACCAATTAGGTTCATTTCTATTTTCATGAATGATGACTTTGCTGGGTATTGCAAGTTCACTGGGACCTTCTTTCTTCTTGATTTGAATCCTCTTCTCCTCCGTAGGACATTCTTCAAATACTCAAATTCTTCATCATCAAAGTCAATCAAAGAGATCTTTAGATTTCTTTAATGCAATACTTTCATCAAAGATCACATCCTTGCCATTTATATTTGGTGCTCCCTTTTATGGTAGATCTTTTTTTTTTCAACAACAAAACAAATCTTCTTCATTATAAAAAAGAGAAGTTACATATTTCAAAGACAAAGAGGAACAAAGAGACCAAAACAAGAGAGAAACCGCTAAGAACAAAGCAAAAAGTTCTAGACAAAGCGATAGCTAAGATAGCGACACATTAACAACCAAAAAAGAACGAAGAGCCTGGCCTACTACAAGCTTAAACCATGAGCAAAAAAACAACCAAAGGAATAGACATCTCGAAACCAAAGCTCCTAATGAGCCCTCTTGAGAGATGGATCCATCAATCTAAAACTTGAAGAACATTATGCGAAGCAAAAGGAAACCTCTTTAAAAGACATCTACTTCCAAATTTTGCCCTCAGACATGGAGAAAAGAAATGTCGTTAAAGGTAGAACATAGCGCAAAAATACACGCCATCCAATGATATAACAAAATAACATGTAGAGTATTCTCCCATCATCCACTCAATGAAAATCGAAGAGTCACCAACCACCTTCAAGGAGTCTATACCAAACTGTGCACCCGAGTCGATAGCCAACCAGGCAACGCTCAAGTAGCTAGCCCCACAATGCCACTACCTCCCGACAACTTGTTCCACCTCCACCATTCCAAAAGAAATGATAAGCCCAAATGGAGAAAATTCTAATGACTACCCCACAACCACAAACCCCAAGAACAGAGACCCCATCAAAAAATCAATCAGAAAAAGGGAGGTCGTGTCCAATACTTGGTGGATTACATCATTAGCAAGACTCAAGAAACACCACCGGATTTAAATTTTGTCACTTCAGGTCGAGTTCTCCTCAAGGGATTATTGTATACATCTCCAAATTCTGCTCTTCCGTGTCTTTCTCCAAGTTGTACTTTCCGAGAAATTGTCGAATAAAAACAGAAGTTGCCTCTTCAAATTTGTGTGAAAATTGTTGATAGTTTGGTGTATGGTCTTTGAAATGTATTTTTCCGACTTTGCACATCAATTGTTTGAAGGAAGTTGAAAATTTGATCTAAATAGCTAGAAGGCTTGATAGGTACATTACAAAAACTTCTAACAACCTTTTTCCAGATAAAGTATTCAAACAACAAGATATACATTTGACTTTTCCAAAGAAGAATAGAAGTCAAACAAACCAAGAATAAAGTCTTGGTCAAACTATCTTTTATCCAAGCCAAAATGCTACACAAGGAATTTAGTCAACTTTTGAGATATAAGGATGAAATTAAATTTTCTATTTTGCCTCGAAATTTCGACCGTTGTCTTCCACAGAGATTCGATCCTTCTACCCCCACACAGCATTTTACCATGCGACCACCCTCTTCAAAGATTCAACCGACAAAAATTTTGGTCATGCTACCACCATAGAGATTTGGTCATGTTGCCTTCTCATAGATTCATTCATGTTGCCACTCTCAAAGAGTTTTCCACACCATGCCAAGTTCGTCCCTAAGTATTAAGCCTCAAATTCGTCCTTCAATAAACCTCAAATTCATCCTTTATATGGAACAAGAAGTGATCTAAAATTATTGTCCAAAGGAAGGAACTAATTGATATATATAGTGATTAGTGATTAGAGTGTCACAAGGACATGTCCTCATTGGCCGACTTAAGCAAGTGGAGTCGAACACTTCTGATATTCTAGGAGCCAAAAATTTAAATTTCAAAACTAAAATTCCTTTTTTTCAGCTTCTATGAAGAACATGTCTTGTATTTATCATTATACATATTTTTGAAGGCTAAAGCATTTATTGTGAAGATCGACCATAGCTACAAAAAAAAATCAAAAAGAGATTGGATGCTATGAGTGGATGATGTGTTTCAATTGAGGCTTCTCCCCCCAGATTATTATGCATGCTTGAAAACCACTACATTGTGATTTTTAGATTATTTAATTGAGCAAGAGGGGTCTTACCCCCCCGCATAAGCTAGATTAGGGTCTTTCACTTAGAAAATATTATTTTAATGCTTCAGGTTCCTTCATAAATAGAGAGACCCTTCCTTCCTCATTTTCTTTGGCATTCGTAAGACATTTTTCAAATTTGAGTGAAAAAAACATGAAGATGCCATGAAGAAATTGTTTATTCCTTCCTTGGGACAACTAATTAAGGGTTTTTGGCTTAAGCACTCTGCAAATATTAGACATACATCCTCTCAAAGCTCTAGTTGAGAGTCAGTGCCATCGTGACCCAAGATCTTGAAGACAACGATCAATCTTTATTCGTAACCCTATAGGAGGAGGCCCTTCTTGGTTGGTTTGAAGATAACAAGGTATTGCTGAAGAATAAAATACCATAGCTCCTACAACAAAGAATTTCTCGTATCCGCCTCAATTATCTTTTTTATAGTAAAAATAAAGCATGGTTGGCTTAAGCACTCTTGCAAATCTTTCAAAGATAAATTCTATCAAAAGCCGTAGTTGAGAGCTTTCAAGCATCGTGGCCCAAGATTTTGAAGACACCTATCACTATTATTGACAATGCTATAGGAGGAGGGCCTTTCTTGGTTTTTTTTTTGAAGATGACAAGGGTATTGTTGAAGAAGAAAGTACCACAGACCTGTGGCAAAAGCAACTTCCTAATCACCAATAATCTTAGTATAGTAAAAATAAAGCATTAATGGAAAGTCCTACACTAGCCCTTGAAGATAATGATCAAGAAGTCATGCTAGATCCAACTCTTGATAAAGTTTTATTAAGAATGAAAATCGAAAACTTCTTGAAGGTAATATTCTAGAGAAAGAATTTGAAGATTTTGAAGAATGCAAAAATTTCATGCCATTATAAATCCAAAATCATACGTTGTGAGTTTTGAGGGGGGTCCTCCCTATGACAACGTTACACGAATGTGTATGGGATGTAACCGTTGCCACTCATGATGACAAGAATACCATTGCTTTAAGGAAAGAAGGGCATCATATTGATCATAGTTTTGTTCCTAGTTTTGCTCCACAAAAATAATGCAAATATAAACTACTATGTAGAGAATGAACTTCTATACAGCAAAGGACAAACATATGCTACCTCGCCATTGGATTTGAATTACAACATGGAGATAACATTGTCGCTATGGTTGAGAAACACTCATATTGGGTAAAAAAACACAAAAAGGTACAAAAGTAGAAACCCTAATTTTCACCTTGATCTAGATTTGTTCTTTGTAGATATTTGTATTGTATTTTGATGGGCCGCCAAAATTTGATGATGAAGACCTACGCTATGTTGAAAGCCAAGAAATGACATTCAAAGACAAATGGGAAGGACATGTTCCAAATCTAATAACGAATGAAGAGTTTGAAGGTTGTAGCTATTGGTCCAAATTCTATTAGTGGTAAAAACAAGCTAGTCTCTGTGAAAACCTCATCTCTGATGACTCTACAATATGTTCCATCATTGTGAACTAATAGGATATGTAATGAATGTGCAAAGAATTAGCAAACCTAGAATGCAATAATGAAAAAGAGCACAAAAGTCTATTGGCAAGATGATGGGGAACAATTCCTCTACATATAGTACTAATACAAAGATGACTGGCTGAGGCAAAGGCAAGGATAGATTCGCTTGCATAATTCAAAGGAGCTTATTGTTGATAACACAATGTCCACAAATTTCAAGGGTTAGCTCAAGTGGTAGTGAGCCAATACGTGGTCCTCTCCTGCTGATGGAGGTCACGGCTCCGATCCTTGAGTCCTTTTAAAGAAACCCTGAAGTCGATCGATCTGCCATCGTGCTGCATTTTATCCAAATCGGGGAAGTACGCCTGTGCCTCCCGTGAGCTTTCCCCTCGTGAAAAAAGATAACACAATGTCCACATTGTTTTCTAAAAAAATTATAGGGGTATATGCTCATATATTCAATCAACCCACCACAAGAATAAACTAAATTAACATATTTCCTCAAGGATGCGGCAAATTATGGAACCAAAAATGACAAAATAGCCTTGTTTATGTGGGTAAGCAAATCCAATCAAAGAAAACATGAATTAATGTAGTTGATCTAGATTGCTACTTCTTGTTACAAAAACAACGAAACATATCCAATTTAAATTTTCAAAGTGTACAACCACAAACGGTGAACATAGATCGTGACCATTTTGGAAGATATTTTCGATGTCTCACTAGTACATATGCACTAAAATCCGATGTAGTTGTCTATTGGTTTTTTTACGTACGATACAGAAATTTCCCGACAAAACATGGGCTCCCCATTTTGTTAATAAAATTTCCTCATCCGATAATCCTATTAAATCAAGCGTTCTAATATTCGACACCCTTTCGCTAGATCATAATCGTCGATATCCGATGAAACGTGGCTCCTCGTTTCGCCAATGAAATTCCTCACAGAATAATCTTGTTGGACATCCAAAAAAAGTTTGTCGAAATGCTTATCAACCATATGATAGCATGTCATCGAATGTTCGTCGATATCCGATGGTTGTCCGTCGCAATTGTTTCCAAGCCGTATTATCCGACGAAAGTTCGTCTTCGAAGTCCCATTTGACATCCGACGACAAATACGAAATGCTCGTCGAATATCCGATGAATATTTATGTGTGGGTTTTCTGGATATCCGACGAACCCGTAGCTATTATAAAAAAATATCAATTTGTGAGGATGGTTTTAGATCCACCTTTTTGCCCTTATTTATTTAATCAATCTTACCTCATGCTAATTATCTATTTTATGACATATTTACATAAGTGGTCTTTGCAAGTAGTAAAACTTTCCAAGCACTTATGACCATACAACTCAAAAGGCTAATTTTCTATAAAATTGCCAAGCACTTATGACCATATAAATATTTTAATAGACCATACAACACAAAGGCTAATTTCCGTACAATGGCTTACCAAGGTGGCAAAGTGTGTGTCTAAGTTTCAACAACTAATAACTAATATCGCCCACACCAAGGTTCAAGTTATAACAATTAACATACTCGGTGCTTGTGCTCAGTTAAGGCAAATGTTGGCTGGGGGCAAGCATGAATCCTAAACAACTTCGATAAAATAGACACACAACACTTGGAGGTGCACAAAGCTGAAGGTAACGTAATCTGAATCATGCTAATGGTCCCCTGCTAATGCTAAATCCGGCATGTTAGCTCTAATCGTTTAGAGAAAGCCAAGTCAAAACAAAAGCTTGATTTTCTCGCAACAATGTCTTGACTCTCTTCAAAGACTATTGCATGTTTAAATGTATGACAAATTTCCAGCAATGTTAGAACACTAAGCCAACATGAATTATAGAATTAAAAGGTTGGAATCTAGAAGACATGTCTTCTAATACAAAAAAACCTGTGAATAACTAATGTTAAAATCTGGCAACTAGGGCCAAATTCCACTTTGGACAACTCATTTATGGAGATGGTTATTACATTGCATTCATTTTTTCAATAAGGCCAAAACCAACCTAAAGATCATCAAATTTGGATAAGCATACATGTGTTTTCTTGAATTTATGCCTCTACATGTGCAAATTGTCAAGGTTGGCTACATCATCATGCAAGCTCATGAAGCCCAAGAGACATGTCACTTCACCCTCAACGATTTGTATAAATAAGAGAGACCTCCAACCTCATTTAGCATCACTCACTCACACAATCATCTCACTCCTTCTCTAATTGGTTCCATGTGCCTTATGGGTCATATTTTCTGCCACACGGTGGCACAGATGGACAAAATTGCGCAGATGAGAATTGTAAGGTCGAAATTTCGCAGACACTTAAAAGTTTGACAAGGCATTTGACCCCCTTGACTGTGTGATTTTTGTGCTAGAATTTCGTTTTTTGACACCGCATCTATCGGGGCACTAACCAAAGTATTTGTTGATTTTGACAAAGCCGAACCAACTGCTGTGGTTGACCTGCAGAATTTAATTGCCGTAGTTACTTGCATAGTTTGACCAAGTTTGACCATTGCGCTAAGGATTGCTTTTGGGTTGTCTTCGACTACCTTTGAAGGTCAAGTTTCCGATCAAGCAGACCTAGTTGCATTGAGGACAGCTTTGTTGCTACTTTAACCTATTGTTGACTTTCCTACGGGGGTGTGAAAATTTTGATTGTTGTTAATCGTTAAGACGACAGGGTTGTTTTGACTTCAATTGCCAGTCAGCTTTATTTTTTGTACTCTCTCTCTCTCGTTGAACATTTTCATAATAATAAGAAGAATTAATCAAAGGGTTTTTCCATCTCGGTTTTTTTACCTCGGGCATTCGCCAAATCTCGGTGTCCCCCTCTTTGTCTTGGCTTGTCTTTCACATTTTTGTTTGATGTTCTTTCTTAATGCAAGAATCGTCATATGACAATGGTTAATGTGATTGCTAATATTAATGGAATCAATAATGGGCTAATGCATTACTGAAGTAACCGACCTAAGCAAAGAACATATTAACTCAAATTAACGTGATCAAAGCAAGTCGAGGTCAAGCCCAAGCAAGAGGAGAATGCACCGCAAGAGACGTTGTCAAGCTCTTGGTCAAGATAAAGCAATGGATTTCTAATGCATTTATATCTAGTTACAAGCACTAGAAAAGGAGAGGCTCCAAAATAATGCAAGTTTAAAAGTGCTAGAGTTAAGCAAATAGCTCATGAAGGCCATTAATCAAATTCAAAGATGTTGTGTCCTCCTTATCAATTAAGCTACCTATAATGATAAGAAGTATATGAAGAGTTTTTTAAGAATGTGTTGATTCGACGTAGTCTTCGTAACTAATTTCTAAGGCATTGTGTCCTTTGTAGTACCAAATCTTCTGTGGAATATTGCCATATTTTTTCTCTTGTTTTCTCGTTTAGATCACTCGCTCGAAGGAGCAGCATCGGCTCGAGGCTACCCGCCGCCCAATACCGTCCGTGGTAATACCCCATTAGCCCTTGTTGGGTTTACATTGTCCTAATTGTGGGATTCTGACCTTGATCGACCAATAGTGGAGGATTCTTGGCCCCGTGCTAGCGTAATTCAGGGCAAGAGTATTTGCAATTATTATATGGTTTATGGCATGCGCAATTGGCGTCGGTAATCTCGACACTAGTGCGACTTCTTTTTGGACAAGTTCGTCTTCCAGAGGCTTGTGGTAATTCAGCATATAAAGAGTCATGGGACTAAACCTACGTTGTTAATTTTAGAACTTGAATGGAGAGGGTTTCTATTGTATTATTCTTCAAAGTGAAAGCATTTCGTAATTGAGCCACAACAACTTTCCGTACCGAGTTAAGTTCCATGTCTACGTTGTACATTACTTTAGTACTTGATTCTGTACATAAACAAGGTATTTATGCCCTCTATCAAAGCAATTTCGGGAGGACTTCTTTGCTCAAGTAGGTCTTGGAAGGGTATTTTGCTTTCATCGGCTTTTGAGTAGTATCCTTGTTGTTAGTTTGTTATTCTCATTGTTCAAGAAAGTTAAATGCACTAATCTAAAGAAAATTCGGTGCAATTTTCAGGACTTTTGATACATTCTCGTCATCGGACTATGAGGTTCAAAATGTAACCTACTTATGCCTGGAAGGGTGGTATCCTAGTCACCATTCCTGAGGAGGAATTGTCTTGGAATTAGAGGCACAACATTATGAAGGAAAATTCTAAGGCCCTCCATACTTTTAAGGAAGTTGAGATCTTGTATGCATATGTTTGCAAGGTATGAATTGTAGCCTTAAAAAAGACAAAATCTGGGCATCCTATGTCATCCATATCAAGAAATCAAGGAACCCTATTATGTGTATAAAAGAAGAGGTTGAAACCTATCACCGTTACAAGCGAGTTCCAATAGCTTTACTTGCAAATTAATAAGGAATATGTGTGTGTGTGTGTGTGTGTGTGTGGTTTCCTTCATAAAAGGTGCTCAAATCAATGAAAATATAGATGCAATTATGAGAAGGATGGTCTTAGACATCAATTTGAAAATGATTTGGAAGAACAGTAAAGCCCTCCATAATGTCAATAAGTATTGTTGACTAAGTTGCTCATTATCTAAAGGTGTTTGATGTGATTTTGAAAAGGTTTAGGGCGCCCTCCATGTGATCCTATTTTTGTCTAGCAAAACTAAGCAAAGGGAAGTTCATCTAAGAAAAGTATGCAAAAGACCTTTTATGTTGGCACCTTTGGATAAGGATGATAGTACCCTTTTGAAAGTCCTGGCAGAGAAGAAATGCAAGGCACTTTGGAGAAGACTCATAGCAATCTTTATGAGCGAGAACTGCAGGTATGGCATCTCCTCAACGTACGTGTAAATTTCATTTATTTTTATTTATTTTTAAGGGTCTTTTGATGGAGGGTTTGATTTGAATAAGAACCCTGATGGCTAATGGAAAACCCTAGCTCACATAAGGAAACCATAATGTTATTGTTCCCTCACAAGAAACCCTTTTCTTTGATTATTAGGTTTGTGGATTCTAGGGCATGATTGATGAGGATGATGTTTGAATTCCATCCTCCATTAGTGTAAGGAAACCCTAGATTGTATCTCATGCTTTTATGATCACATATTGTGCTTGATATGCTTATCTATAACTAATATGCGGTTTCATGAAGAAAGCAATGGAAGAAGGGTGTGCATGGTAGATCATATGTCCGGGCAAGCACGATGAGCAAAGGGAACTATGAGGACCCCGATTTTGGCATCTTGATTGGGTCATTAGGCACTTTGATGCATTGTGTCAGATCGTATGAAGGATGGTCTTATGACTATGAATGCCTGGATGCGAAGGACCCTCCTCATTATGGATTGATTTAACCGTTGGTCACAGCTATCTAGCCGAAGGATAATGCATTGTTTTGGGAGTGAATCTCGTGGGGAGCATTTCTTCATTCTCGCTGAAGAAGAACCATGATGATGCTTCAAAGTTTACTCTTTCATCTAAAGCAAGCTTCCTAGAAGTTTGTTTTTGCGGGTGTGCCCTCATGGAAAGTCTCATCCTCGTATGAGGTTTTCCTTATGGATTGAAAGTTAGATGATCATGGAAGCAAGGCCTCAGAGGGAGCTATAGAATCCTCGACAAAAGAGATGACTTGATGACTCTTCTTGCTAAATGTTTATTGATGAAGGAAAGTCATATAACCGATTATGATTATGATAACCGATGATGCCTTGATATATCCTTGTTACTTGAGAGGCTACATGGAAGTTGCATGATTATGATTGATGACTTTAGCACATGGACCTAAGGGTCTATGAAAAGAAAAGGACAAAGTTACAAGTGGCTCAATGATTATGTTTTGGCAAGGCCACTTTCTCTATATTTAGAGGGAGTTGTGACAAGCCATGTTGATTGGATTGTAAAGATATATCTATTGATGACCCTCTTGTTTATCAATGTAAGAGGGAGTCGACTTTTTAAAGTCAAGATGGAAGACTTAACCTTGATGCACTATTCCGAGGTAATCGAAAGGTCCGATGAGATGGAGAAGCTGGTGGTTTGCATCCATATAACTTGTGGGACTCAGCCATATGCCTCGCTATGAAGACTCAAAGTCAATCTATGGATGAGCCTCATATATTAGATAGTTGCTTATCGAGATATTTTGTGATTCTATTATCTATAATCCGAGGTACATTGTTGGAATCTAAGATTCCATGAATATTTTTGATGTTGGCTCTGACCAAGGCGTTGTGATGGATGGAAAGTGCCCATCTAGTTCTAAATCTCTTGATTCATTTTCTCCTGGAAGCACTATTGAGGTTGAATATTTATAGCAAACAAGTATGGCTTATTATGAATCCAAGCTATTGAGGAAGTCAAAGGAGTCATTTGAGCAATAGCGTTGGTAAATTGCCCTCGTTGTATATTGCAATATTCTTAAGTGGATTTGTTTTTGAGAGAATCCATGTTCCACAAACAACCCAATTATCATATCACTTTATTTTGAAATGGTAATATTAAAGAGCTACCAAGCTCCATCATTGTTGGTTGGATGAGCACCATCGTCATCTCATATAGCTCTCTGGTAAGGTTAAGATTATATTTTCATAGAGAGGTTGGGAGTCGGACAGACCCTACTATGAGGGCTTTGGCCGACATTGAGTGAGCTTCTGGGAGCTCCCCGAGAGCCCTGGGTACTTTCCGAGCTATGGTACCCTAGGGTGAGTGCCTCACCTTCCCCTATAGTTATGTTGTGTACAATGTGAGTGGTTCACCTTCCCTATGATAATCCATGATGATATATGAGAGCATAGGGTGAGTGGTTCGCCTTCCCCTATAGCTCACAATATATGCATAGGATGAGTGGTTCTCTTTCTTCTATGGCATATGAGCAGTGATGAGTAGTTCACCTTCTCCCCCGTGGATACCCCGATGAGAGATGCACATAGGCATTTGTCGATTGCTTCCACATGTGGACATGTCAATGGGACGTACTTCATCATTTTCCCATGTAGGTTGCTCATTCCCTACGCATTTCCATGGTTGAGCATGTCGATGGACATGGTTCTCCTTTTCTAACATGTAGAATCCTTCCTACAATTCGTTGGTTTGCATGCATGTAGGAAGTGGTCCATCCTTTCCCTACTCTCGTTGGTTTGCATGCGCGTAAGATGTATTTTATCCTTTCCCCACGATGGTTGTGACATGCGACCGTCAAATGTGGCTTATCCTTCCTTACTGTGGTTGTGAGCAAGATGTGATTTATTCTTTTCCTTGTTGTTGCTCCAACATCAACCTACCCACAAACCTGTGATACGTGGGAAGCAGACCCCTATCCGGCCAATGAGTTGTGGGAAAAGTGGATAGGGACCATAACACTACAAAGATGGACACATTGTGTAATGTTGTACTCCCTATGTCTAGGATGCATGGTGTTCACAAGAACTTGATTTGGACCATGTATGATTAGGTTCTTCTCCGGACCGACTTTTGTCAATGGAGAGGGCAAGGTTCGGCACTCACTCTCGATCAATTCTTCTTCATTATTACATCATTGGTCGCAGTTGAGATGAGATGCGTAGATGGTTCATGATGTCAAGATGGTGATGTTGATTGGCGGTGTGGAATTCTCCTAGTTGAGAGGAGTGTTAAAATTGGCAACTAGGCCAAATTCCACTCTTTGGACAACTCATTTGATGGAGATGATTATCGTACTGAATTCCCTTCTTTGAAGAGGGCTTCAAATTGACCTAAAGGCCATCAAATTAAAATAAGAAGAAATGTTTTTGAATTTATGCCTTCACATCTCGCAAATCAGCCAAGGTTTCCGCCACATCATCATGTCACCATGAAGCCCAAGAGACATGTCACTTCACCTCAACGATTTGTATAAATAAGAAATACCTCCAACCTCATTTGGTACTTCACTCACTCACACAATCATCTCTTTCATTCTTTGATTGCCCCTACCTTATTGGGCATATCTTTTCTCACACACATGTATGTTAAAAGGACAAAATTGCACGATGAATTACAAGGCCGAAATTTCATATTGTCAGCAGTTTGACGAGTGTTGACCAAGGTGGTTTGACCTCTTTGACCCAGCTTTTGTGCCATAATTTCATTTTTGGCAAAATAAAATTATCGCACAAGAACCAAGGCATTTTGTTGACTTCTGATCGCATACCAATAACAAGGACTGCAGAGTTTGACCAAGTTTGACCATTGTTTTCTTTAGGACTCGTTTTGGGTTGTCTTTGACCACCTTTGAAGGCCAAGTTTGATCGGGTATGACCATTAGAGAATTTTGAGGTCTAAAATGGGCCTCTTAAGAAAATGTACAACCAAAATAAATTTTATAAGAAACCAACAGATTCAAGATGATGATGTCAACCATGGGGGTGATTCTCCATTTTTGGGGTAGAAAAGTTAGAAGATTAAAAATTATAAAATAATAAAAACTACTTTTTCAACTTGCACTAACTTATCTCCCCGAGGTTTTACCTTCAAATTTCAAGCAAGAGTATTTCTGTTCGATGCAAAATTTAATCCTCATCTAAAGTGTACTGTATGTTGCATACTTTCGATGGGACCCTGCCATACCTAAAAATGAATCACGTTTTTTAGGTATTTCTATTTTTCTGCTGTGTAGCAGTAGTCCATCAAAAGTATGCAACATGGGTACCCATTGGATGAGGAATCAAATTATGCATCCAACAAGTGTTCTCGCTCTAAATTTAAGTAAACCCATAGGGAGAATAGTTGATGAAATACGAGTTGAAAATTTTCAGTAACACTGTGTGTGCTTCTAGCCCCGAAATTTGGGAGGAGGGCTAAGACACACTTGACCTCCAAAACCTAGTGCTGTTTTGGAGAAATTTCACTCGTTGTTCAAGTTATTCAAATAAATAATTATTTTAACGTATTTCCTAAGTCTAAACTTAGGAAAATTAAATAATTAAAGTAAATTAATTAACAAATGTGTCGAAATATTCTAAATGACATGAATCAAGCAATCTTTTTAATCTCAAACCGTTGATGAGCAGCTTAATCTCAATCGTTGATGGGTCCAACGAAAAGTATAAGAGAAAGGCTTCGAGTATCAAAGGAGACACACAAAGATGCGCAGGGCCGAGAGACCGATCCGACCGACGTTGGTGGTTTGCCAAGAATTTCCGAAGGAGTTTTCTTCTCGTAGCGAGGGTAGTATTGGCCGAGGGGATGATCCGATCGCGAAGCCAAGAGACAAAGAAGAGTCGCAGGAATGCCTTTTCGAAGGATACAGAGGGAGCAAGGGGCGCGGCAGCCACCGCACGACGCAGGGGCAGCCGCCGCAACTTCAAAGGGCTTCGCAGTTACGTAGAGTCCTCCCGCAGCAACGTAAGGATTGTGTCACCCACTATGGGGTTACGTACCGAGTGGGGCTGGTGAGAGGCAACGCAGAGTCGAGCAAGGCCGACGCCTAGGGCTTCGGGCAACGTCGGGGTTTCTAATAGATCCGAGATGAGTCTTGTAACCGACGGATGGTGTGGATCAAAGGAAATTTTGGTCCTTTAATAGCAAGTTAGCCGCATCTATGTTTTTCCTCTATTGGTGAACCATATTTAAGCTCCCGCATTTGTTGTACTCAAAATCTACTTAATAATAATAAACCCTCATATTTGTTGCAACGATTTTTCCGATTTGGGTTTTTCCTAGGACTTATGTACAAAAATCAAAGGTGTCACCTTTGTTTGAATGAGCGTAATATTCGCAATGATCCGCATGTGTTACTTCGTATTTTCCTAATATTATTTCGAAGATAACTGCATAATTTAATCAAGTAGGAGAAGTGTCCCCGTCAGATCATCCTTGGAGAACAACAATGTTTCTCCTCGTTTCATTTCCTTGCCTATTCCCTCACTACTCTCTTACATTAAGCAAGTTCTTCAAAGCGTATGAAAGGCTATCAAACCCTAACAATGGCGAAATGATTAGAGCTGTGATCACTTTCAGACCTACACCTTCTTCAACCCAGCCGCAGTTTTACCTTGTCAGATTGCTCTGCGTTGCGCCCAAGCCTTCATTGATTTTTTTTTCCCTATTTTTTAAAATGCGTCGTAGTTTATTTGCCCTTCAGTATTGTGACCGCCTTCCCGACCGGTTTTACTCCCTTCCCCACCCTCGCCGACACTTCGCTCACTTTTCACGCGGGTCGGGGGTCCATCGCTGTTTTTCTGTAATCTACCAGAACTCGGTTTCAGCGTTTTCCTCTGGCCTGGGATGCTTCTACGTGTTGGACCCTAATTATTTTCGACATTTCCCTAACCCTGACCGCTTCCCCCGTCGTATTGCGAGTACACAGACCCCGAACAAGGTTTGTTTCGCGAAGTGGAAATTTACTATCAAAGAATAAAGGGTTTACCGTGTGTCCAAGAATGACGGATGATGAGGTAGTTCACTCCCTCCCACCATTTGGAACACACCCAAATTCGTTGGTTATTCTCCCCACAGGACATGTGGGCCGCAGGATGAGGTCACCGTAAACAAAGGACAAGGCCATGGACATTTCCATGAGAAATTCCATGTTGTGACGAGCATGCCAGATAAAATGCTCTGGGGCTTCCCAAGTAAAGTGCTTGTATCTAACCCTCATTGGCAGCCATGGCATCTTCGCTATTCCATTCCATCGCCTGGGCCAGATGTTGTGGGAGCACACAGGAGACTCCAAACGAATGGATCAATTGACATGTTGACTTTACATGGACTCTTTAAGAACCCTTAAGCCAGCGTTTGATATCAAACTGTGTGAACTGCCCACCCATTCGATGTCCCACTCTGAGCTCACCGTCACGACATTCGAGTGCTTTGAGGGGATTCTCAACATAGCTCCCCCGCTCAAGAAACCAAGACTTTCCACCCCCGTATGACTCTCCTGGGTTGGCAGAAGGTGTAGGTTTACCAAGGTCAACAACATAGGAAAAAAAGAAGCATCAATGCACCAAGAGCAGAGCGTAGAAGAGATCTGAGTTTTTAAGCAAGAGCGTTGACATGGAGAATTTGGATATTGCACCTCCCGTACTTTACTTTAAAGCTGGTAGAATGAGGCAAGAAAATCCAACACCAAGAGGTTCAAAATCTAGATGCTGAAATTCTCAGAAATTTTTGCCAGCCTTTCTGTGGGTCTGTCAATGAACCCAAGTTGGTTTGTTTTATCTTTTCCAACCCACATGCATAGTATTTGCCTACAAACACCCACAGAGATGACCCTGTTTTTATTAAAGCAACGGATGCCCTTTTCAACCCTGTATTAAGTGAGAAGTTCCAGGCCGGACTAATGAAGCCAAGACTACTCAGACTTACCATTACACTTCTTGGTTCTAACGCAACCCTCCCATTCTATTAGGAAGATTGGGGATCTATTTGGACCATACCAATCCTATCCTTGAAAGACAAGAAACATTTTTGTGGCTCTAAATCTTGCTCATTTGGACACGCATATGGGCTGTTGAAGCCTTCAACCCTCATTTGGTCAACAGGCTTGATGTATTTCTGATTATGAAGGTTCTTCGCATGCAGTAATCGCCAAGGAGAAGTGGCACTGTACAAAGAGAAGCCCATCACATCATTTCTACGGCCCTTCGAAATTTGTGTGCATGCGAGGACACAACATTTGGGGAGGGGAAGGGGAGGAGAAGTAGCACAAAGCCGTGGCGATGGGCTTGAACCCTATTCGGCACTCCTCGTTATGGTATATTCGCTTCCGTTCGCGTCCGCGTTCGAACCGCATTGTCCACCCTTTGGAGGAGGACTACACTCCTATTCGGGTACGTTCTTGTTTCCTTTCAAATATTTATTCCATGCATTGTTCTCGTCTTTAATTGTCATTTGCTTCCCTAATTATTAATTTACCAATTGTAATCTAGATCCCCTTAGTTGTCTTGTTGCAACCACCTCCCACCGTATCTTTGCCTCCAATCCCCACACCATTGTCGTAACCGCTTTCTCAATACCGAATCATCGTGCCCATCTCAGACACCAATACAACCTTCGCATCGTCTCCTCGCCCATCGACCCTCTTGCATTTGGTCACGAGGCGCATTCCTAACAACCAAAAAGTCTTCGTAGGGGACGACCTCACTATCACCAAAGTTATCAAAAAGACTGCCTGGGAGGTAGCAACTGGAACACAATCGTCCATTGATCGAGTTCTTAGAGAAAAGAACACTCGCAGGCAATGGTGATCCATGACCGCCCTCCTTAACTCACGAGGGGACCGCTTTCGCCCCGAACCAAACAACAACAACACAACACCAATTAAAAAAAAAAAAAAAGGCCCTCCAACAACTCGGCTCGTGTTCGTGTGATGCTCTTCCTTCGTGAACTCTAGGCGAAGGTTTTCATATTGCTATTGTAATCGTCTTCTATGCTCCCCGACTAGTCTTTCGTACAATTAATGCTCCTACGTCGATCCGGTGGATGTGCTTTGGGCCTCAATAACAGACCGTTTTGATCCACAACTAGTGGGGAAGGGTTGGCATCTCGGGTGCTAACATCGGCCACATCGTGAATCTCGATATCTCAACTTTCATTAATCAATGTATATGGTCCCCTGCAGACTGCATAGAGGACTTATGGGACGTTTGGATGCACTGTTCTATTATGCAATGGGACAACATTATTATGGGAGGGGATCTCAATTCTTCCATTAGTCTCTCTGAATCTTGGGGTCAATGTGCCACACCAGACCCAAAATTTGCTTACTTCAAGGAGAAGACGATTGATGAGGCTGAACTACTTGATCTGGCCATGCCTAAAAAACTCCCTACTTAGAGGAATAGGAGGACAGGGGAGGCTGCTTTGGCCAGAAGACTTGATTGATTCTTGATCAAGGTCTCTATGGTTGAGAAACTTGAAAAAGCCAGACAATGGATTGGGGATGGGGGCTCCTCGAACCACTTTCTTATCTACCTCGAATTTTAGCTGGGTCTTCAAAAGCCCCAATCCCCATTCAAGTTTAATTCAAGTTGGCTCGAGGAGCCTGATTTTCACTCTTTGGTCAAGAGCAAATGGCAGCACTGTGAGAAAAGTCCTAATCTGGAGCCTGCACGGGTTCTCTACAACAACCTGTCTAGATTGAAGACTCTTACCATCAGTTGGGCCAGAAGCAAGAAAAAAAAGAAGGATGAGTCATTATTGAACATTGAGAATGAAATAGGGATTATGACAGGCTCGGACAGGCTTGGATTCCAATCTGCGGAGTTAAAGGACAGACTCATTGCTCTAGAATTGGAAAAAGCTAAGATTCTTAGAATACAGGAGGAGGAATGGAAGCTCAAGAGCAGGGCCATCTGGTTACAAGCTGGAGATGAAAACACCAGATTTTTTCAACAACGTACTAAAGGCATAAGGATTATCAACACTATTTGGGATCTTACAGATCTCAATGGTAGGGTGGCACATACTCACTCCCAGCTTGCAGACATGGGCATCAATCATTTCTCAAACCAATACAAGGATCCCGGGAATGGTAATATTTTGGAGATCATGCAGATCACCTGCTCCATGCACAGATTTGTTGAGGTGGATAGTTTGGAGGATCTAAACGCTTTGGTCACTTTGGGGGAAGTGGAAGGGGTTTTGAAATGGTTTAAGAAGGACAAAAGCCCCAATCGTAATGGGTGGCCCATTGAATTCTACCTCACCTCACCTTTTTCAACCTTATCGACAAGGACCTCCTTCAGGTCATTGGAGCTAGCAAGACTTCTGGTCAGGTATACGATGGATTTAATGCTAACTTCATCGCCCGCATTCCCAAAATTGATAGGGCCCTCTCCTTCCATGACTATCGCCCGATAACCCTCTACAATTGTATTTATAAGATCATTTCCAAGATTATTGCAAACCGTATTAAGCCTATTCTCTCCCGGCACATCGCCAAAGAACAATTTGCCTTTCTCAATCATAGACAAATCCATGAAGCGATTGGTACTGCACAGGAGGCCTTACACTCCATCAAACTCAGGGACCTTAAGAGTACCATTCTCAAAATTGACCTTGCAAAAGCCTTTAACTGCAACTCATCCTCATTCATATCGACTTCCCACACTCCTTCACTAATTGGATTATGGGGTGTATTACTAATGCCTCTTTCAGCATTCTTATAAATGGTTCAGCTTCTGATTTCTTCCATGCAGGTAGGGGACTTAGGCAGGGAAGTGCGCTCTCTCCTTTACTTTTCCTTTTGATTATGGAAGGACTATCCTCTCTTCTAGCTAAAGCAAAAGAAGATGCTTCTATTCATGGCGTCAGAATAGCAGATTTTCTTCAACTAACACATATGTTGTTTGTGGATGATGTTCTTATATTTCTTGATGGAACTTGTCATGACAATATCAACTTTTTGAGTTTACTCAACATTTTCTGTAAAGCTACTGGTATGGACCCTAACCATAGTAAATCAACCATTATGTTGGTGCGATGCACAGCCTTTGAGTGCAGACATGCCCTGGGTATCTTTCACTTCGAGCGCAAGGAATTGGAAGAGGGTATTAAATACCTTGGTTTTCACCTAAAACCAAATGACCACTGTATCAATGACTGGAACTGCTTTATTGCAAAAGTGGAACGTAGAGTCAACATTTGGCAGCAAAGATGGCTCTCCAAAGCCGACAGGCTGGTGCTCATCAAATCTGTCCTTGAAGCCATTCCTGTGTATTGGATGGCTCTAGCTTGGATCCCCAAAGGTGTTACTGCTAGGATCCAACAAATCTGTAGGAGATTCCTTTGGAGAGGAAAACAGGATAGTCGTACCTATGCTTGGATAGCTTGGAAAAAGATTGCTAAGCCTAAAGGTTGGGGGTTGGGGACTAAAATACCTCAACCTTTTTGCCTCGGCCTTGGCTGCTAAAATGGGTTGGCATCTCATCACTAGCAATAGTATGTGGCAAGAAGTTAAATATTTCAAATACATTGCACCTAGTTCTACCATGAACTAGATTAGAGGCCACATCCAACTTTACCTGGGCACATCAATTATCTGGAAGGCCATCACAAGATCCTTTCACCTCATTAAAAAAGCCTTGGCTTGGTGCATTGGATCTGGCGAACAGGTTAAAATTGGTGAGGACGCTTGGTCGAGCAATGGATAAGAGTACCAATTTCCCTTGGGCATCAGGCAGCATCTGGCCCGATCTGGGCATCACTTCATCTCAGAAATCGTTGATCCTCTTAATTCTACTTGGGCATCACAGGCATGGAAGTCGGCACATGAGCTTGCCATTCCCGAGCACTGGAGGCCGTACTGGAATCGGTTTCTCAAAGCACTCATAGCTACAAACATTCGACTAACCGATCGAGATGATGAAATCTTATGGGCCATTGCTCCTAGTGGCAGATATACACCAAAGGTTGGGTACACAACACTGTGTGAATTACTGGCGCCACAGTTGAAACACTAGTGGTGGAAACTGTTGAGATTTTGTGTATTTGGGGTAGCATCAATTGTGCTCAAAGTCCCAAATTTTGAGGAAGGACTAGAGTGCACCTGATCTACAAGACCCAGAAACGGATTTGGGAAATTTCATCTCATTTAGGAGATATTAAATTAGTTAATTATTTTAATGTATTTCCTAAGTTAAAACATAGGAAAATAAAATAATTAAAGTGAATTTAATTAAACATGTGATGAAATTGTCTTAAGTCACACGGATCAAGCTTTCTTTTAACCTTAGCCATTGATTAAAGACTTAATCTTGGTCATTGATTTGTGAACGAGAAAAGTATAAAGGAAAGGCTTGGGGTCATTTGTAACACACACAGAGGCAGAGCAATAAAGCTAAGTTGAGACTCTAAGGGCAGGGTTTGCTAAGAATACTCAAAAGTGTTTCAGTTGCAGAGAGGGAAATTTAGACCAAGGGGATGATCTGATCCTAGGGTCTAGAATACACAAGAGGCAGAGAAGAGATCAGCTCAAGGACAGCGCAAAGGAAGGCAACAACAGCAGCAACAACAAGGACGGCATAATTTTCAGGAAACCCTTCAGGGGTTACGTAGAGACCCTTAGGGGCAGCGTAGTGATTGCGTCACCCATTCTGGGGTAACGCAGTCCCTTCCGGAGCAATGCTGAGGGTTTGGAGGCCATCCAAGGCTGACGCAGAGCCTTTCAGGGGCAACGCTAGGGTTTCTAGGCCTAGATTTGGCTGAGTTCTGTAAATCTCGTTTGAGGGTGTGGATCAGTCATTATTTTGGCCCTAAATCAGCCAGTGAGCTGCAGATCTAGTGTTTTCTCTATCGGGTTTTCCAGATCTGGAACCCAGAGTCATGTATTCAAAAATATTCTTAATAATAGAGCCCTCTAGCAGCCAGAGACCGGTTTTCCCACATTGGGTTTTTCGAGCGACTATTTGTCCAGAAATAACTGTCACTTTGTCAATGTGTGCGTGTGCTTATTCTAGATCTAAATTGGTAGAGATTTGTTATGTGTTTTGCTTCAATTTTAACTTTAATTTATTCAGTTAATAACTTGCATAAGTAGGAGGAGCTTAACCAAATTAACAGTAATAATTTCTCCATAAGATTGAAGATTCAAAAATTTCTACAGAAACACCTATGGAAACTGAAAGTGCCCCCCAAATCTAAAATTTCCACATGATGCATTCTCACCAACTGTACTCCCGCTAAGGACAACCTCACCAATCGGGATATTCATGGACCCTCCAAATGCAGTTTATGTCACATGCAGGCCGAGGATGTGAACCATCTGTTCCTAGATTGCCCTGCTAATAAGCACCTTTGGCACCCCACGACATCATCATTGGGTTATACACTTACTTGGCACGGCACCTTGGCCACTATGGCTTGGAACAACTAGTGGCAAGTTGCTATCAGACCGAAGGACTGCAACATTCCCCTCCTCATAGCTTGGGAGACCTGGCTGGACAGAAATCAGGCCATTTTTTAGGTAAGAATGCAGACTGGGACAGTATAAGTAGAAAAATTTCTTCCATCTTCCATCTCATCCCCAATGATGAGCCAGCGCCTTACAACAAAATTATTATCCTTGAAATTATCGACAAATCCATCCCTTGGGCATATTTCGATGGCTCGTCCAATGTGACAGGATGTGGTAGAGGTGTTGTACTACACCTTTCAAATACACACTGCTTTCATCTTAAGATGGGCTTTGGTCCAGGTACAAATAATTATGCTGAACTCAACAATCTCAAACTCCTCCTCTTATTTGCTCACGAGAAAAGTTGCAACAGATTACAGATCTTTGGGGATTCACAAATCATTATCAATTGGTTTAATCATGCGGCATAGTGTCATGCTCACATTCTTAGATCATTACTGGATGAAGTCTTAACTTTAAAATCGTATTTTGATTTTATATTTGTTACTCATATTTACAGGCAGAGGAATCAGATGGCTAACCAATTATCCAAAGAAGCCTCGCAGCTAGATTGGGGCAGATGGCACATTTCTGAACAGGATGGTCCGCTGGAGTACCAATATTATCGTCGACCTTTTATTGAGGACATGGTGGAACCAGGGGCAGTCTAGATACAGACTGCACAGTTTTGGTTTTTTTTATTTTTTGAGGCCGGTTACTACAACTGTTTATTATTGTACATACCTTTGTATTTATTTTATTTTAGTTTACTGCAACTACTAGACATTAATGAAGGAGGATATTTGACTCTACTGAGTACATCTGGTTCCTACTTGATCTTTGCATAGATGAATATGCTGATGATGCAACATGTAATTTTTCTTACTTTAATGAAAAATTACGACTTTTTTCCTTGGAAAAAAAATTTAATCAAGTAGGAGAATTAAACCATGATACAACAGTATAATTTTCACATGGTATCAAAGCGATAGCAGATCAAGTTGAATCTCCAACAAATCAACTGAAGAATATTTTTTCTACAAGACAACAACAGAAGCAGCAGAGATCCGGAAGGGGCAACTTGGCAACAAGAAGACACAGACCCAGGAAGGGGCAGCGCTGTAGCTACAGAAGGCCATCAGGCTTAGGCAGAGCCTTCCCGGGCCAGCGTAAGGACTGCGTCACCCAGTCTGGGGTTACGCAGTCCACTTCTGAGCAGCGCTGAGGCTACACTGGGCCAGTCAGTGAGACGCAGTTCAGTCATTCTTCCTGTTGCAAAGAAGTCTTGCCAAGATCTGGAAGCAATGCTTCAGATCTTCAGCAGTGCTGGTGTGGAGGAGATTCTACTAGTGCAGAATTGTGCCTAGCTAAGTCAACAAAGAGCAGGAGGAAGACAGTCACTCAGCAGATCTGAGCCAAACAAATCTGAGATTCGATCAGGAGGGTGATCAGAGAGTATTGTCTGATTGTGTTTGGGTGAAGATTTCCAGGAGTGAAATCAGTTGTCAAGAGGGAGCAGTTACTACAGAGGGTTTCTAATCACCAAGAAATCCAGATCCATCATTTTTTATTGAGTATTGCAACAAAAAGAGGGAGAGGAGTATTTTTTGTGACAGATCTGAGCAGATGGCGCGATATGGACTGAGAGATCAGGATAGGTTGGATGGCATGTCCAACTCTGTTATCTGGAGGGCCAAAATCTTGCCAGTTCTGGATGAGTATGGTCTCAAAGATCCTCTAAAGAAGTACGAAGAAAATCAAGCGCGAACTAAGCGTTTGATCATGGACGGAGTCAAAGACCACGCCATGCCTCATATTGTTGGAAAGAATACAGCAAATGAGATGTGGGTAGCATTGGACACGATGTATCAGGGAGGCTCTATCCAAAGAAGGATGCTTCTAGAGAATCAGATGCGGTTGTTCCAGATGATGAAGGGTGAGGAGATAGATCCATTCCTCTTCAAACTTCAGACTATCCGAGATCAACTGATTGCCATGGGTGCAAATCCAGATGAGGGGCTCCTAGTGAGGACTGCCCTAAATGCAATCTCGGAAGAATGGGAAACGTTTGTCCAGAGTATTCTGGGCAGGGCAGCGTTACCATCATGGGCAGACATGTGGGAAATCCTCCATCAGGAGGAAATCAAGAGAATCACGAAGAGGCAAAGCAGCAGAAGCGAATCAGCCAGAGTGAAGAAAGAAGAGGAGGATGATGCAGCCCCTCCATCAAAGGAAAGGAAGCAGCAAGGGAAGAAGAAAAGGGACTTTTCCAAGGTCTAGTGCTTTAACTGTGGCGAACTTGGACACTTCACCAGCACTTGTCCTAAGAAGAAGGACAAAGGATCTTCTGAATCCAAGGTTGCAGAAGCAAAGGATGATGGCTCTGATGATGATGCAGCCATGATTGCTCATGTGCCTTGAGAGAAGAGGTGGGGTGATATGGATCTGTAGAGCAGCTACAGTAGCACTTAAGTATTTTTTGGTGTGGTCTATTTTTAACAGTGGAGATGAGCATCCTAGTCTATTTTTGGCATGTGCTTTTTTATGATGATGTTTTGACCTGGAATAATGCACCTTTCTTGATGATCAATGTTATGAAACCAGCTCACAAAATAGAAGAAAAGATAGATCAACGACTTAGAAATCAATCCCTTCGAGGGGGCAACCTCCTTTACATTATATAAATGAACAATTCTTGGATGATACAAATGAAAAAACCTCCTTTCTATATATAGGAGTCCAAGGGGTCACAATATAATCCTAGCCGACAATAATGGGCTTTTATGGGGCACAATAATAACAATATGCGGACTACATGGGCACAACAATAACAATAAGGGGGTTATACTAACAATAACAATAAGGGGATACACTAGTATTATAGTGACCTAGCATGCCCCTCTCCTTCAAAAAAGTGTTGTCCTCAATGCTTGAGTAGCTCTGGATGCTTTTGTATAAAATTCTCATCTTCCCATGTTGAATCTTCAGCGGGTAAGTTCTTCCACTTGATGAGGTACTCTAAAATTTATCGATTCCGTAGTTGTCGAGTTCTTGTTTCCGTGGCTGCTTCAGGTTCCAATATGATTTTTCCTTCTTTGTCAAGTTCGGGCAATATTGTTTGAACTGGGAGCTTGTCACCTATAACCTTCTTTAATCATGAAACATGGAAAATTTGGTGCACTCGGGAAGATGGAGGAAGCTCCAATTAGTATGCCATAGTACCAATTGTTGAGATTTTGTGTAGTTGGTGTAGCATCGGGTGTGCTCTAGCCGTGAAATTTTGTGGAGGGGCTAAGACACACTTGAACTCCAAAACCCAGAAAATGTTTTGTGAAATTTCAGTTGGTGTTCAAGTTATTCAAATAATTAATTATTTTAATGGATTTCCTAAGCCTAAACTTAGGAAAATTAAATAATTAAAGTGAATTAAATAACACGTGTTGAAATGTTCTAAAAAGACACAAATCAAGCAGTCTTTTAATCTCAACCGTTGATGAGTGTTTTAATCTCGATTGTTGATAAAATCATCGAAAAAGTATAAGAGAAGGGCTTGAGGGTAAATTGAAAAAAACAGACACACACAGATGTAGAGCTGAGAGACTGATCTGGAATTCTAGGGTAGGGTTTGCTAAGAATTTCCGAAGGAGTTTTCTGCAGCGAGGGGAAGTTTTAGCTGAGGGGATGATCTGATCCCAGAGCCAAGAGTCAGCAAGAGGCAGAGGAGCAGCTTTCAGGGACAGCATAGAGGAGCAAGGGCAGCAGCTGCTGCTGCGCAGCGCAGAGGCTTCAACCGCTACGCCAGTGCTACGCAGGCCTGGGAAGGAGCAACGTTGCAGCTTCAGAGGGGCTTCAGAGTTACACCGAGGCCTCCAGAGGCAGCATAAGGACTGTGTCACCCACTCTGGGGTTACGCAGTCCCTCTCTAAGCAACATAGAGGCACGCAGAGCCTAGCAGGGCTGACGCTGGGGCTTCAAGGGTAGCACTGGGGTTTCTAGGGCCAGATTTGGGCTGAGTCTTGTAAATCCCATTTGAGGGTGTGGATCAGTCAGAATTTTGGTCTCAAAACAGCAGGTTAGTTGCAGATCTATGTTTTTCTCTATCAGGTGAACTAGATTTGGTGTCCAAATTTGTTGTACTCGGAATCTACTTAATAATAATAAACCCTCATATATTTACTAAATCGATTTTCCCGCTTTGGTTTTTTCCAGGGACTTATGTCCAAAAATCAGTGTGTCACTTTGTTTGAATGAGCGTAATATTCAATAAATAATCTACATGTGTAGGTTGTTAGTTGTGTTTACTTCGATGTTTTCTAAATATTATTTCTGAAGATAACTTGTATAATTTAATCAAGAAGTAAACCATGATACTACAATAGAATTTTCACATAAAAATAGTTTTTACTTTTTTCCCTTTAAAATTTGATGATGTAATCTAATCTTATTTTATTATTTCCACTATTATTTTATTATTTCCTTAGGAGGCCCATTTTAGACCTCAAAATTCCCCTAATGCGAGTTGCATTGAGGACAGTTTGCTGCTATTTTAACCTGTTGTTGACTTTCTGGTTAGGGCAGATTTTGACTTCTGTTGACAGCAGATTTGACAAAGTTGTTTTGACTTCAATTTGGCAAGTCAATTGTCTTCTGTACTCTCTCTCTGCTGAATAGTTTAATATAATAATACAAAGAATTGATCAAAGGGTTTTCCCCATGTTGGGGTTTTTTTCCCTGGCATTCACCAAATCTGGTGTCCTCTTGTCTCGGCTTGCCTTCTGCATTTATGTTTGATGTTCTTTCATTAGTTAATGTCATATGATAATGGTTAATGTGATTGCTAATGGAATTAATAATGAACTAATGGATTAATGAAGTAACTGACCTAAGCAAAGAACATGTTAACTCAAAATTAACAACCAACTTTATATTTGTCATCAATAAGGAATTAGTAGAAAAACTGAAATCATTCTCACGGTAGCATATAAATGAAGTGTGACGACTACGAGGAAAGATCCAAGTATTCTAGATGTAGGTGCCTAAGCTCATAGAGATATGATGTGGAGAAGGATCAAAAATGTAATGAGAAACCATGTGACATTTACAGAGCAATCCAATGAAAAACCTAGATCTTAAGCTCGGGAGGAAAAAATGTAAAATAACCTGACGATTGCTAACCCTACTAGGACATGTATCTTCTATTCAGTCAACTTTCAATATAGTAAAACCAAAGATAAAAAAATCGCTGTCGGGATATTATCGCCGAGGGGAAAAATCGGAAAAAAATCGTACGAAAATCGGAAAATCGGCACATACAAAAATATTCATTTTTTTTCAATTTTTTTAATATCTAAAAGCATCTCTGACAAAAGACAGCCAAATGCATTGACACATAAATATGAAAAAAACTAATATATAAGATGTGTGGTATCATAGTCTCAGTGCTACATCACACACAAAGAAGCCCAGATCACATCGTCCGAATACTAAGTCTGAGTCTCAAACTCAACCTCAAAATATCAACAAAAAAATATAATAAATGTATCTCATATCATGAGTCATAATGTTATGTACTAGAGGAATGCACCAAATAACCCATACTACCGATTTCTCTCTGCCTCTCTTGCGAGAAAATGTAACGGCCTTTCCCTCTAGACGAAGAAGTTGGCGGGGCGCGGCAATGGGACCTACGTTGTGCTCCAGCATCCTCGAAGCACTAGGAGCTAAAGGGAGGTAGACCACGTCTTCCTCACCCAGAGTGGCGAGGGTGGGTAGGTGGTGTCACCTCCTCCTCCCATTGTTGCTCCTCCTTCTCCTATTGTTGCTCCTTCTCCTACACTCCTGTGGAAACTCATCATTGATTCATCGCTAACTACGAAAATGGGATCATCGTGCAAGAGATACATAAACATCATCTAGCTCAAAAGCCTTTTCGAGACTTGGATTGCTCAACCTTAAAAATGCGGTAGAAAAATATTAACATGCCTAACCGGGCTGTTTTCCCTTTGAGTGAAGGACACATTCTTGTTAAGGCTCACAGTGGGGAGTTCAACAATCAATACCACCAACATCAACAAAGTTCAACAATCAATGCCACCAGCATCCAAAGGTTCTGTAAAGGGGACTTTCACACTCTTGATCAAATGCCAATCTCATACCCTTACACATAATAGAATCAAATGGAAACAATGCAAACGAAACCATGAAACCACGAAAACCATTAAGTCCGCTGGAATTTTTAAGTGAAATCTAAAATTCTAGTTTCTACCATATGAAATCCAATGAGGTCGAAAACCACTCTTAAACATCCTAAGTCATTTCATGGTAATGTTAAAAATTTAAGTAAAAAGGATGAAAATGAAAAATAAAGGAAATATCACTTTTACTTTAAGAATTTAACATTACCATTACCATGAGCGACCAGCGAGTGGTGTGGCGCTATGAGAGGCCGAAAAATGACAGCGATTTTTGAACTTGTAGGGTTTGCTGTTTGATGGGCCCACGATTTTTTACCAAAATAATCGCGATTTTTTTCGTAGTAATTATTCGCGATAATATCGCGCATGACGACAATTTCAAAAATATCGTCGCAGTGCTCGCCCGATATACTGACAGCTCGTAAAAACCTGCGATTTTATCGCGATTTTTTCATCTTTTGAGTATCAACCATCCTTGCTTAGTAAAAGTCGAACCAATGATCTTTCATAGATGGACAGTTTCTTGTTATTTTGTTAAGGAATTGTTGTAACAATAAAACTATCAACAGGTAAAACATTTTTGAAAGTTCTAAAACTTACTGAAATTGATTTGCCATCAACGGAGATGCTTTACACATCCCAGCACCTAGGTACCATTTGCCAATGTCTAAACTCTCCTCTTAATCCTCTGCATATGCTACCACTCCTGCACATTGATTGTATAAATATACATGTAAAAGAAATGGAGCAAATAATTATGCATCTACAAGACATTAGCAGCATGATTGTTGAACATACCCCATCCCACCAAGTGGCACTCCCTGAGATGCGGAGGGCTTACTACGCTCTCGTGTAAATGGGTCAATTGATGCCTTCTGCAATAACGTTAAATAGTTGTTAGCTCCCTGTTGAGCATGTATACACCCAAATTTACAAGTTTGGAGTAACAACCTTGAACAACATTAATTAAAACACATTATGTGTGCACTGTGAATAATGGATAGAAAAGAAAAAGAAAAAAAATACCACAATAGCACTCACAAGAACGCAATATCATTGAAGCCCTTATTCAACTTACAGTCATAGGTACTTATATATAAATGTTCAACAATATGTACGTCTGATGCACAGTATATAACAGGATGTCTCAAAAACTCAATTCAAATGGGTGGCCTCTTTACATAGAGGTCTGATGTACGCAATAGTTGGGGAATAAAACAATTCATTCTATTAATTAGGATTTCTGAAAACATATTCCTAATAATTTGTTTACAATGATAACCCCATGACAACTCATACCCCAACCATGTAGTAGAAAGTTATAAAGACAAGAGGGGCTTTACAAATAAAAGGATGATCATCCTACATCAGAGTCAGGAGGGCTTTACAAAGAAAAGGATGATCATCCTACATAAGTCCTTTTCAAAATAGGAATTCTTATCAGCAGGTACCCAGATTTTGCTTTAGCGGATCAGTGACAGACATTTCCAGCTACAAACATTCATGTTTGATGTGCCTCTGTTTTCAATGATGATGAAACACAGTGGATAGATTCCCCTCACAAGTATGTAATGAATGAAGGAAGATGAAGAAATTTTGAACTTAAGGAGAACCTTGACAAAGGAGAATCTATTAGAGTTGCTACAAATGTATGAGGTTGATGGAACCTGATGTAATTTTTTATGAAAGATCAATGTACTGGTGAAATGTTGTATATCATTAGGTTTGGAGTCTGGACAGTGGAGATAGTAAGCACAAGCATCGTGAGCCATGGAGTTGTAACCTGTTGAGAGAAGAACTTCACTTTTACAATCTGAGATTGAAACCAAAGCACAAAGTTTGTGGCAAACATGAAAATTGGAAATGAAACTAATTTAAGAACAATGTTTGCCCAACTATAATCATCATATGACTTGTCAAATAACTTCTTTTTCATAGATGCTATAGACTAGTTGTATCAGAGGCACTGTCAGATGAAATGTAAACTATCAGTGTAGACAACAATGTGCAGAATGTTCCACCAAAACATTACTGGTTGAACACCGTTTGGGTCTTGAAACCTAGCCAGATCGGCATCTGAGAAATGCCAGATGAGTGTGGGTTGAGATGTCGCCAGCAGGAGGCAGAAGCAGTGGCCACTATATTCTAGTTTGAAGATCGATCATAGTGAAACCAGTAGGGTAGATAGTGACCCTGTCTGCATTGGAATTGGGTTTCTTTGAAGCATTCATCCTTGGTAGTGTACATCTGCAATCAAGTAATATCATTGTGCTGCTAACAAATAACAGAGATCCAACAAACTAGACCCAGAACTAGACCTTTAATGTTAAAAAAAAATTGTCAATTTTACAGCTCGAAAGAATTCCCAGATTTCAGGTCTAAGCTGTTGTCTCAAGGACTAAAGCTTCCATCAACAATTCCATAGTATTTACATCAGATCTCACAACTAGTTCATTGAAGAAATAATGCTGAATATATCATGTGAAGCATATGCAAATATGGGCAAAGTGGCTTTTCTTGCATGGGTCAGTGCAATGGAATAGTTTCATAGTATTAACATTTCTTAATTTTAAGATACACTATGGTGGGAAAGGCTTAAGCTATTCTCAACAATATATTTATCCCAAGAATATCAATATATAGTACAAAAATGTAATTATCTTTGATTTTAGATATGCCTCTAAGACTAACAACTTATTAGAGAATAAGAATAACAACTCATCAAAAATTAAAAATTAAAATGAACTCATAAAAAGCAAACTAAAACTTTGTAATGTTTAAAAAATCAGAATCTAACAGACATGTTACTGCCGTAAAAATAAAGAAATATCCACAGATTTTTGGTACCTTCATGTTTTGCCCATGGGTGCAACTTAAGAATATTTTCAATATCCTAATAAACTTATGTGCAAATTCCAAAACTGTATTAAGTGTGAATTTCTAAAGGAAGAAAAACAATATTATGTTTCTATTGAAAACGGAGGTAGTAAAGGAATTAAGAACCATGGTTAATGTTATAAGGCTCTTTCAAAATCTGCATTAGACATGGGTACAGGAAGAGATACAGATAAAAGAAATTATTAGAGAAGTTTGGATATAGCGTGGCTGGAATAAGAGACACATGAACATGCAGCGCAAATGCCATCAAACATAGAAATTTCAATACACCCTTTATGAATTTTAAATACAATATATCTAGATACGGTGTAAACAAAAGTACATATAATACATATCCATATAAAGCTATGTCTATCCCACAAAAATTTTACTGAAAGGATTCACTTCTAATCCGAGGAATCCAGCAATCACATACTTCTGTATCAAAGTCCACAGCCTTAGTGTCAGTGGTGAGTCTTTATCCATCCAGGGTCAAGTGGAAAATGGTTATTACCATGCCCAGTGACTAATATGCATGTTCAACAATGTATGGCCGATGCTAATAGATCTTCAGGCCTAGATAACTGATACATGGGAAAGTCTTACTGCAGAAAGCCATGTGATCCACCCATGGCAACGGATTTTTTTATCCTAAAATTCATCTCCAAGCATGACAGAGTGTGTGTCATTCATAAGGGACCCTGGTTGTGGGGGAGGTTGGCTTTTTATGAGGCCTTGGCAACTAGGTTCAATCCATATACCGGATCATTATTTTTATTCCCTATCTGGGTACAATTGTCTGCATATCTCTTGAATACTTGAATGCCACTTCCTTAAAAGCCATTTGGAACATTAAATGCAGGTTTGTTGCTTTGACACCAGAATACCGCTCTACTTCAGACCTAATTTCTAATGAGCCCGATTCAATCAAGGGTCTTCCAAAAAAAATTGATGCAAGGGCTGTAAGGGCTTCTCATGTGTTGGATGTAAGGACTTCAAGTGGATGTTCCATCCTCCATTTCAAACAACTAACTACCTCCAGGCTAGTCATGGGGTCTTCTTAGATGACATGTCCTCAAAATATGGATAAGACCTTTTAAAGATCAGCCTGAATTTGCACCAATTTTCAGACTGAATTTTACCAGATAGCTGCTAGGGCACAAATTTGCATCATTTTTCAGTGTGATTTTCACCAGCTAGCAGCTAGAGCATAAATCCTAACAGTATTGGAGTCCATAACTCATTTATTCAATATTAGGGCAGCTTCCAGCTATAACACAGTTTCAAAATTCAGACATTATTTTGAGATTTTTCACCAACATGTCAGCTAGGGCACAAGATCAGAACTTATATTCAAAGCTTAATTTTTCTTAACTATAGCAGCAATTTTTTAAATATTTTCAAAGCTATGTTGTATCCTATGATTTATTATTTTTTTCATTTTGCTGCATGCAATGATCATTTTTGCATTATGTACAGTGTAAACCTTCATAGCAAATTTCAATACAAATTATATATTTTTTCTGGAAATTATGTGTAACTTATGTATTTTCCATTTGCCAAGACTTTGCCAGATCAAGCATGAAGACTTTACAAACTAACAGATAGGATTTGACCCTTGTGTCTAAATGGGCCTTGCCCCGAATCAGTCCTAGTGTCTTAGATCAACAACTTCAAATTTTATGATGAAGTTCACGGGACAATGACATGTAGCAAATTTAGCACGTGCGTCTATCTTTAAAATTCACATTACACCTAAGTGACATGGTTCGGGTTCGAGTTTAGGTTCGGCAATGATTAGGTTCAGTTCAAGTACAATTTTTTTGATGAGGTTCGGATGAGGCTGGTCTATATACATTCTCTATATATATACATATATCAAGTTTTAAATGAAATATAGGATAAAATAGTAAGATATCAACATCAATAAACATAAAAAATGCTATCACAAACATGGAAATTGCAAGGATAGATACAAGCTTGAGTTGTGACATGAGGTTATGAGTTTTGATCTATAAACTTGGTCAATGGCTATGAGGTTCAATGAGGTTTGTCGAACCTCAAAAGTTTTTAAGTTTTTCCAAAATTCGAACCTGAAGGTTGCAGTTTGACAAAACTTGTGAAATAGCATTACACATAAATATTTGCACAATAGCTACTAACTTCAATATTTAAATAATGAAGTACAAGATGGAACTTTATACATACATATATAGTTTAAAAAAAGAGAACTAAGTGTGGTCATGTCATTGAATGCATTTGAATGTTCTCAATTCAAAGAGGCTCATTAAGAAATGTGCAAGCCCCTACTCAAGAGGTGTGATAAGTCTATCTGGATAGTGAACTCACTGTGATTCCAAAAACTCAAGTTGCAATCAATTGCCACTTGTTGTTCATTATAAGAGAAAAAATGCCATAATATAACTTCATCCATTGTATGAAGATAAATATAGTGTGCTCTACAAAAGCAACAAATCTTGCATATGAATAAATTTAGAAAATTTACAGAATCCACACTCAAGTAATCACCACATCTCCTTTGATACTAGAAACTTTGCTTTAAAACAATAAATTTTCATAATCAACCCAGTGGAGAGATGGTTTCTTGGGCTTCCTTTTGGCAAATAGACATGATTCAACAATGCTTATGGCAATTTTAAGTATTCTTAATTCTCAACATTAATGTTTAGATAAGTTTTTCGGTACATTTCAAGAATTATTAAATTATTTCATATTGCTTCGATAAATATTGCATTTTAACCAATTGTTACTTTTTCCAAATTATTTACAAGTAGGGCAGTAATATGCAAATTTGGGAGTTCCCACAAGAATGCCAAAATGTCCCCACGCTTACTCTCACAATCTATGGTGCCTAAAAGCCATTAGACCCCAGCAATGATAGCCAACAACTGATGGACATTGATCCTGAACCCACTGCAGATGGTTGGGGTCCAACCTCAGAGGATCATGATGATCCACCCACCAATGTTGGCCTCATCCTGACTGCTGCTTAACGATATTGGGCTCGTGTTCTTTAGGACTGCCGGTCATATTGGATTTTTTATGCTACTAGTGTATGCCCAAGGAACTGATGAAAATCTAAGGGGCATTTTTGGTGTGTAGTCAACCTGATTTTGATCCTAGCTACTGCTGGTGGTCATTGCATTTGGAGGCCCTTTTTTGAATAAACTGCCAACCAGGCATTTCATGCTTGTATTAATAGTTAAAGGAAGCATTTTATAATAAATAAAAGAAAACCAGAATGCAATCTGTTCACGATCTGGAATCTGATTAGCATGTATGATTTGGTTTGCAAAAACCTGGAATGAGGTAATGTGGCTAATGAATTATGGCATGCTTAAATTGAGGCAAAATATATATATATATATATATACTCTGTCAATAGTTCAGGATAAATTGTGCATCATGCTAGATATGCCAGATAGGATAAGATAAGATAATTTTATTAATGTCCAACAAGTGACCACCAAGTTGGTCAAGACTCAATAGGCCTCAAAAAGTCCAGCCAGTGTAAAAATGCAGAGTGGGAATACAAAAGCAGCTCCCCCCTACACTGAAAAAAGAGAAAGAGCTAACTATTTAGTCAATAGAAACAAAAGTAGTATAGAGACAAAACTAAGACCAAAAGAATGTCAAGCATGCAATGCAGCCGTCAAAACATGCTGGGGCAAGAAGCAGAAAGCGGCAAGAGAGAGATCATGGCTCCTACAGCTGGTAATAAATTGACATATAGGGACCAATGCACCATATGATAATGATATCCAGTCAGTCAAATGTTATTTGATTTGGAAAACTTCCATCAATGCCACAGAATCTAGGGTTCAATAGAGGTGTCTAGGTAGTTTTTATCTAACAAGCTCGAACCCAGTCGTTACAAATTTTAAAACATTTTAGATATTGATTTTGTGATAGGGCATCTTAGATCACCAAATGCTGCCAACCCAAATCACCAAATCCATGATTATTGGGTCGCAGATTTCACTTTAGATATACTGAAGTTATGATTAGATTCTAGGGTTCTCATGCGCTCCCAAGAAGAGCATGTCCCCAAGCTAGAGTCAGATGTTATCTAGCAACATTGTTGGGTACCAAATGGATCCTCAAGGTATCATTTGAAGTTGCTCTTCAAGATCCTGAGCATCAAGAAAACAATCCAAGTTGGAGAAAGGAATTGATGCCCTATTTGAGAATTTTGACAGCTTAGATTCTTGCATCTCCATTGTAGGGCAGACTGCAGAAACATTTTGACAATTCAGTAGCTTGGGGTGGTTGTACAATAATACACTTACTTGGTCAACAAATTCACTTTGACTTGTTCTAATTCATTGTATAAAGGTATAGTTTTTTTGTTAGAGGAAGCTAGAACCTCCTCGAAGAAGTTAAGAGTAGTTCTTTTATGTTTCTGAATTTTCTCTATAAGCAGGCGAACAATTTATCTCTTATGCTTTTGGAAGACTATTTCGGTTAAATCTAAGAAAGCAGCAGAAGTGGCAAAAGTTTTTTTGGAGTGCAGAAAAGGCATATAGTCTTCATTGAATATATATATAGAGTGCCAATTCAGCTTTTTGGTTTTCAATTTATTTTATATATATATATAGATAGATAGATAGATAGATAGATATTGTCAGTTCAGCCTTTTGGTTAAATCTGAGAAAGCAGCAGAAGCGGCAAAGTTTGTTTGGAATGCAGAAAAGGCATCTACATATTTATATTTAATTTCTTCCTGAAATATCATATAAATATTTGTCTTCATTGAATATATATAGAGTAAAAACAGAGACCAAAAATCTTACAAATTAAATAATTATGGAGCATAAAATAAATTAAATTAAACCATGCATACCTTCTAATTAGCCTCTGCCTTCACCCACTACACTTGTACACTTGTAAATCTACATTAGCAGGGTTGTTTAGGTTTGCCTTAATTTCCTGATCCACTGAGCTCAACAAAAACAAAACCTAAAAAAACACAAAACAAAAAAAACAAAAAAAAAAAAATCATGAGAATTCTTAATCTTAGACAATAAAATTTTACAGTGAATCTTAAAACGCCACTAAAAATCTCATGAAACACAGAAGTAACTACATCCTATATAAAAACAAAATATCTTGAACTATAGATAAATGAGGAAGGAGGAGAACAATTGTATTGCAAAAATAACTACATCCTATTTAAAACAAAAGATCTTCAACTATAGATATATGAGGAAGGAGGAGACCAATTGTATTTGAAGTGACCAGGCTTACAAAGATTTTGCACCAAAAACAACTCACACTCTACCCTCTGCCCCTCTCACAGGAGGATATTCAATATTCAACAATGTTTCTTTACCATCCTTTACCTATCCTTAGATTTTGAAGAATACAAGTGACATAATTAAGTACATCATATTTTAAGAAATGCAATAATTAAGTACATTATCTTTAGATTTTAAAAAATACACATGTAAGAGAATAGGAGTTAGTTAAATTAAATCAAAGATACCTGTGAAATCTGTAGAAGCTAACTTGTTCGGGCTGAACTTCGCTATGCACCCATAAAAACAAATACCAAAAATCTTAAAGAGAGGGAAACAAAAAAACACAAACCTAAATCGGTAAGGATGGAGGAGACTAATGGTTCTTGAAGTGAATGATCAACACCTTCTTCGCCTCACCTTGCCCTGCCCCGCCCCAACTGCACCGGTGAAATCTTCATGAGTTGATTTGTTCCAGCTAAACTTCGCCTTCCCCTGCCCCCACTGCACTTGAAAAAACAAATACTAAAACTATCTTTAAAAATATGAAAGAGCTAAAACGACTATAACATGCTTCAAACAATACCATACCACTATCAAGCAATAGATACAGCTATTTACCAGGTCACTATACCTTATATATCAAACTGGGGTGGGCACAGGTTGGAGAGGGTATCATAGAATAATACTCTCTTGTTTTTGTTAGCTGGCAGGGTTAATCAGGAATAATGTATCTAACGAGTCCAAGGTTATCTACTTATCCGTGAATAATACAATCTGTCATCATCTCACTTGTTGGGCTAAACTGTAAAATATTTGAAAAATTAATATATTAATTATATTAATTTATAATTATATAAAATGACTCTTCCTCATAGTTATGTTCAACAACTTCATTGTGTGGCTTGAGATTTCATTGCATCAGTTCAAGGTCCATTCAATAATTTCTATTCTAATACGCAGTGCACAAAAAGATCGAGACACAGAACTAGTAAGATCCCGTCATTGGCTTTACCTTACTATAAATTCTGTAGTAGCCCTGCCACCCTATAGAAGTGACGATGAGGCCTTGTGGACCTTATCCGTGGCCTTCTTTCTCGCTTTTTCTGATCTTTACAACAAAACCCACTTCCCAGGTGCGCTGAACTGTAACATATTTAAAATATAAAAGAAAAGGGAGATTAATGTTTTTTGAAATGAGGATTATCACATGATCACTTCTCTGCCCCTCTTACACTCTTACACAGAGATTCAATATACTCTTCATCTTCTTTGTTTTAAATGTTAAATCCAAACATGATCTAATTTGCATCCAAAAATAAAATAAATGAAATCAATCAAAAAAGAAGATTCACCTTCTCTGAACTTTCTCACAGAGATTCAATAGAGGGGAAGAGAGGTTCCTTGGGGTGGCCATATCTATTTTTTTCCTGGGTTTTATCTGGGTTTTCTCCACATTTTTTCATGGAAAATTATGTGTATTATGGGGCACACCCCTTACTCATTTTCAGACACATGCATATGTGTTGTTCTTGTACTGGAAGGGCGCACTCATCTGGCAGTTCTCCCTCTGTTTATACACTCACCTTCTCTACCCTTTCACACAGAGATTCAATAAAGGGGAAGATAGGTTCCCTGGGGTGGCCATATCTTTTTTTTTTCCTGGGTTTTCTATGGGTTTTCTCCACATTTTCTCATGGAAAATTATGTGTGTATTAATGTGGTGAGGGCGCACCCCTTACTCATTTTTCAGGCACATGCGTGTGTGTTGTTCTTGTACTGGAAGGGCACACTCATCTGGCAGTTTTCCCTCTGTTTATACACTAAGTCAACAGGACATGTGAGGGTAAGTTGTGTGCTCCTGAGTCCTAACAGATAATGAGAGCACAATGATCGTCAATTATGTTCCTACACTTAGCAGATCGGAGGGCGCAGTGCTTGGCACGGTGACCCATCTATTCCAGATAGCATGCGCAGCACATGCATTGTATGACTGGCGGTGTATTCTTAATCTTCCCATTCTATCTGTGAAATCTACAGCAGCTGATCAAGAAGCAACCCTCCAGATATGTGAGCATATTAACCAGAAAAAGGTGAAGCAACATTGGAATCAGTTACTAAATTTTAGCAAGAGATAACTCCTAAAACAATCTACAACAAAGCTTCGACAACTTTACCAAACAAGTGAAGCAGGAGATTCCGTCTTGTGGCTTCTATTTTGCAGTGATAGGCTCACTGTCTCGGGGGGAGATAACCATAGTGTCGGCGGCCTGTTGGCCCCCAATTTTAAAGTGCAACTGTGTATTAAGTCTTTGCACGCCCTGTTTTATGTAGGGTGCCTAGTTTTCCACTTCACGCCAAATAGTTAGAACACAAAATATGTTATAATTTATATCCAGAAATAAAATACATGAAACCAAACCAGTCATACCTTCCATAGCCTTTTCCTGTGGCCATTGCATCCGTGAAATCTGCCAATTCTGTGAAATCCACAGCTGGGCTATTTGGGCTGCTTTAATTTCTCCTATCTGTGAAATTGAAATCTATAGCAGCTGGGCTATTTGGGCTGCTTTCATTTTCTCCTATCTGTGAAATTGAAACTACAGCAGCTGGACTATTTGGGCTGATTTCATTTTCTCCCCCATTCAACCAAAGAGAAAATATAACTGTGAAAACAATATAACCCAGAAACAAGAAAGACGAGATGGAATACTTAACATGGCAATGCAAAAACAAAAAAAACAAAAGAAGATAACCATCAGAGAAAAAGCAAAAACAAAGGAAAAAACAGCACATGCAAAATCAAACCAACCAACCAACTAACTTCTCCCCTGCATCTGACAACACCCAACAATCAGCCAGCCAAGCAACTTCGGCTTTGCATCAACCCTCCTCTGCACCATCGCCATCCAACCAACTTCTCCCCTGCTGCATCCATGGCCGACCCTGACAACACCCAACAATCAGCAACTTCTGCTCTGCATCAACCCTTCTCGGCACCATCACCATCTAACCAACTTCTCCCCTGCATCTATGACCGACCCTGACAACACCCAACAATCAGCAACTTCTGCTCTGCATCAACCCTCCTCTGCACCATCGCCATCCAAACAACTTCTGCTCAACGCTCCTCTGCACCATCGCCATCCAAACAACTTCTACTCTGCATCAACCCTTCTCTGCACCATCACCATCCAACCATCTTCTCCCCTGCGTCTATGGCCGACCCTGACAACACCCAACAATCAGCAACTTCTGCTCTGCATCAACCCTCCTCTGCACCATCGCCATCCAAACAACTTCTGCTCAACGCTCCTCTGCACCATCGCCATCCAAGTAACTTCTACTCTGCATCCAACCCTCTGCAGCTCTGCATCCAAACCTACCCTGCTCTGCTCTCGCCAAGCCCTCCATCCAAGCTCTGGTCGATGAGATTAATGAAAAGCTATATATTTCTGTTTTATTTTGATTCTCTGGCCGAAGGGATTCAGGAACATCCGCCATTATTTTGATTTTCTTGAATTGCTGGCTTTTTTAACCGCTAAATCTTTTGAAAATTGAATCTGATGTGCTGTCGTGACTTAACAGATATGACGCGTCATCCAATTCAGAAATTGGATGACATTCAAATTGGAAAAATATTAACCATATTTTTTGTAATTGTTAATTAAATTTTATTTATTTATTTTTAGAAATATTAAAATTTGTAATCATCGTATATTAATTGATTTAAGAAGTAGGGAAAATTAAAATTATGTAAAAAATGTTTAATATAAAAGTTGCATTATCTAATTTTATGATATATTTTTTCTAATTTCTATTTTTAATAATTAAAGATTCAAAATTTATATTATTTAAAAAATAAAATTTTTAAATGAACAAAATCTTTAAGGCCACATGTAAAGATTTTTATTATCAATAGAACTTTATTCTAAATTTCTACTAATTTCTATCAATAAATTATTAGAAATAAGGTCATTTTGTTAAAAATAAGGTCATTTTGTCAAAGTGGGTCTAGCTTAATGGTTTGAAGGCAAAAGTTGTTATTCTTTTTTTTCAAAAAAGAAAAAATGTTTTCATTGAGGTGAGTAAGAAAGTAGAATTATCATGAGCAGCATGTCATGGCATTTTGGAAATATCTGAAATCAAGGGAATAAGCCATATCAAAATCTACTCTCAAATACAATACACCACATCATTCTGAGTTACAGAAGAGCAAAAATAATGTCTAAAATACCAAAAGAAGAAAACACGTGTGTCTCATACAACATATCCTAATTGTTCATAAAATATGGCAATCCTAATTGTCCAAGTAACCAAAAAAGTCCTCAAATACTAATGTGTCCAGTTTCTTATAGTTCGCCATGGATGAAAGACTAGAAATGGATCTCTCCAGGAACAACATCGCCTCCAGTCTTGGATAGAGTGTTGGCCCCACCATTTTGATGCATGTAGATGTGGGAAATGGACTATTTCCTGCAAACATTAATTAGAACTTTGACCCTTTGCTTCCAATTGGAGAATGCCAGGGATTCCAGATTGCCTTTTTCGTTGGCCCAATCAATAATAGGTTTGGAATCTCCAAAAACAACAATTTCCTTAAGGCCAAGTCAGTGTGCACAGTGAAGGACCCCCCAAAGTGTGAGGAGTTATACCCTGGTATTGGTGCATGAACCACTACACCAAGGAAATTTGAGGAAAATCTTTGGCCCTAAGTGAATGGCCATGTCATTGCCACATAGTCTGAAAGAAGAAGCACCATCGAAAAAACCCACAGGGAAGGCATACCATAGATTCCTAGGAGGATGGATGATTTTGAAGCACCTTGAAGAGGGAGAGTATAATTCATGGTAGTAGGATGTGATCCTACTACATGTTCTCCAGATGTCAGTATGCACCTACTTTAAAATGAGGGCATTCCTATCTATCCACGTGACCTAAAGAACAAAAAAAGGCAAAGTATGGTGTTGTGTGTAGTCCTTAGTCCACTGACCAAGGCAAATAACAATATCTAACATGTCCCAATCAGCTTGAATTTCCAATGTATTGAGCACCATGTACCAAATCGAGGATGCGAAAGGATAGAGAATGAACAGATGATTAATGTCTTCACCATGTGACAGACAATGAACACACAAGTTAGGGCCCTGAAAACCCCGCATAGAAAGGTCGTCCCATGACAATACACGGTTTTGAGCCACCATCCACATAAAACATTTAAGTTTTAGTGGCATGTTCCATTTCCAAGGCTGCGAGAACTAGGAGAATAATATGTTTGATCCATAAGGCTGGGTCATTAAGTGATAGGCCTCATGAACAATGACCTATCCTTTCAGATAGCCGCCAAACCAGATTAATTGGTCCTCCTTTGGGGAGAGAAAGATCCCTGCAAGTTTAATATTGGAGACATAGTCGGACCACTCCAGTTGTGCAGGCAATCTGAGGTCCCTAACAGATTTCCAATGTGTGGCAAGAGATGAAGAGAGTGGATTTCGTACCTTCCAAGCCAGAGATAGAGTCCGAGTAGATTTTCAGGATAGAACCATATCCAATGTCCCATTTTATATTGATGAAGAACCAACGATTTTGTTACCAACAGGCTATGCCAAATATGTGAGATCTGAAGAGGCACATGTGTAGCAGAGCAGATCTAGCCCATAATTATCTTAGGTGATATATCCAACCCAGAATTGTCAGGACAAATATATCAGAAGGTCATGGTTCTGAAAATATTTTTGTTTAATGATGTGGTTCCAAAGAGCATCGCCACAAACAGGCCGTCAGAGATTCTTCAGTAGAATAGCATAATTGAAGTTTCCATTGTCCTTAAGGCGCCATCAACTAAAAACAACGGGTCTAGTCAGTGATTCCAACCGAGCAAAGTGGATTTTCCGGTTGAGGCAAGTGCCAACCCAAAGAAACTTAGAGATGATGGAGTTGATTTTGTTGAGAATGCCTTGAGGGAGTTTGAAGATATGCATCCATAATATAGAGACGTTGTGAAGTGACCGATTGAATCAAAATGACACAACCACCAAGAGATATCCATTTATGTGTCCATTGTAGGAGCCTCTTTTCGATCTTTTGAATGAGTCGGGACCAGTCCAAATTCTTATATCCACCAAGCTTTAATTTAAAACCAAGGTACTTGAATCCCTCATCCAAAGGAGTAATTTGTAAGTTGAATAGACTGGCAACTTCCTACGTCCTAGTTGCTTCAGAGTCATTCAAAATCAAAACAAACTTAATCTTATTCATAAAAAGACCTTAAGGAAGTCCAAAAATTAAGAGGATATCCGAAATGATTTGCCAATCGGATGGATAGGAGGTCTCAATTTCCATAACGCCATCGACAAACATTAGGTGAGAGAGAGGGATTTTTCTTGCAATCCTGCATCCAATGATGAGACCTGAGCATGAAGGAAATTTCTGCTTAATCCATCGATTACAAGAAGAAACAGAAGTGGAGACAAGGCATAGCCCTGACGAAGTCCTCTGGAAGCTAAAAAAAATTGTAGGAGAGTTGTTGATGATGATGGCAAAAGAGATAATCTTAATACACGATTGTATCCAACCAATAATTGAAGAGCCCAACCCCGTCTTATGCAAAATCAACCAAGGGAGTTCCCAATCCACACGGTTGGATGCTTTAGTGAGATCAATTTTCAAGAGGCAAACATCTAAATGGAAAGTCTTAACGGAATGAATGCATTCCTGGGAAATGGAAACAACATTGTGAATCTGATGATGTTCCAAAAAACCAAATTATTCGCCTGAGATATGCTTGGACAGGAGGGGTTTGATCTGATTAGTTATGGTTTTGGAGATCAGCATATAGAGTGTGTTGCATAAGGAGACAGGTCGGTAGTCTAAGAAGGAAGAAGGCTTAGGAATTTTGGGAATAAGAGTGATGAATGTAGCATTTACAACGCTAAAGACCCTTCCAAGTCTACGAGATTCCTCGACCATGTAAGTCAATTCATTGATCATTATGTCTTGGAAATGGAACAAAAAGCTTCGTAGTCCAACCATCAGGTCCAAGGCTTTTGCCTCTAGCAAGATCTTTTAATACAAAATGGACCTCTTCCTTAGTGACCAGTCGATCCAATATAGAGTTGTCCTCCGCATTAGTCATGATGGGAAAGAGGTTACAAAGGTCCAACTGAGAATTGAGAGGAACAAATTCTCTTGCGTTGTAATTGGTGTTGAAGAAATGGAGAGGTTCCCTTTTGATGTCTCTTTGACAATAATATTGGCAACCTATGTCCGATACAATGCTCCAAATGGAGTTCTTTTGGCGCCTTAGAGTCGCTTGTTTATGAAAAAAGCGATTTTTTTGTCTCCAACTTCCACCCACATGGGTTGGTTTTTTTTTTGCCAGTCCTCTTCTCGACGGAGCAATATCTGAGATCTGCGTAGGTCCAGGTTGATAATCTCTTGTTTGGAGGATCCAGAGAAGTAGTCCAGGCTGCTAGGATCCTCCAGAGTGTTGATTGGTTTATCATTAGTTCGTGAACTAGAGCCCTTTTCTTGTTGTGAGCCCATCTTCTCACCTTATCTTTGAAGGATCTGAGGTTGTTGGATATGTGATCCATGATCCGAAGACCATCAACCACATATGGCTCGATCCATAATTTTTTGACTAAATCAATAAAGTATGGATCCTTCAACAAGAAATTATTGAATTTAAAAGGAAATTATTTTTTTTGTATGCATTTCAGTCCGGCACAAGAAAATAGGAAAATGGTTGGAAATAAGGGAAGGCAGGGTCCACGAATTCATTTTTATAAGTTGTTTGGTGGTAGCCTCTTGAACGAAGAAACGATCTAGTTGCTTAGAAATGCCATGATTTCCCCATATACCGTTTTCAGGTTGGTCCATTAGACTCTATTTTGATGTCCTGAAATGTTTTATGCTAGAAAAAAACCCTTAAAATGTTGTCCCAATGGGTCAAGTCGGTTGAGCAGTCCCCAAATTTCAGAAGAGTCTAAGGTAAAAATGAAGTCCCCAACTAAAATCAACGAGTCATGCTTGAGGATGCCATTGTTGTCAACCATGTTTCATAAATCCTTTATGTTAAAGAAAGATGCAGATGATTTTGAGTCAAGTTTTTGAGCCTCACTAACCACCTATGATTATTAATTGAGTTGTGGTATTACAAGCCTTTATATTGAATTTTTCAGGGTTCCACATAACAGTTAGACCTCCATATAAACCAGAGGCATTTGAAGTGCACACAAGCTAGTTCAGACAAATCTGTAATAAAAAACCCTAAGCCTTCTCCTTGCAGGTCATAATTTCCTATAGTAGCACTATATCACGCTTATAGATTTCAATAATGCTTTTCAAATATTGTCTTTTTTGGGCTCATCCCAAGCCCCAAACATTCAAAGACATGATGGTCATTTGGGAGGGACAATGACGGGTAACTCTTCTCTAAGGACCCGAGGTTCAAGGTGGGTGACTTCGAGGTGTCCAACTTTGAAAGAGACAGGCTCGATGATAGGAAAGGCACCATCTGCCTATGGCTCTTGAATTGTGCTAAAAGGTTAGATGGGACGAATGTACAGTTGGAATTTTTTTAAAATTGTATCCCTCTCTTTCTCCGAGTTGTAACATTCTTATGGGACACTAGGCTAATATGTACATTGTCAGCAACAAAGAGTAATCTCTTTATCGAAAAAGGTTCCATGGTGTTCAAAGAGTAACAGGGAAGATCCTCAAATTCCATATCTTCTGCAAAAGGATAAGAAGGTTCGACTAGAGGGAGCGCCAAATTTAATTGGCGAGAGGAAGTATGGGTTTGATGGAGGAGATCCAACTGATGAAAAAAGTGGGACAGGCGAGGTTTCTAGTGGGAAGGATGTAGGTCGAGGGGCATCATTAGTAAGATACAGGAGCGTTGAAAGGGGCTTGGAAATGACACGAGAGGAATATTTGATTACAGGGTTTTGGGGGAGAAACGAAGAAGGAGATGGTTGAGAAGAGTCTATGTTTTGGGGGCAATCATTTGAAGCAATATAGGAAAGACGAGAAGTGATACATGTCTTCTTGTGAAGAATAGTGGAGTGGACCCAAGGAACATCCTACCTCCCAACCACTTTAAGAGAAGTAACTTGTCGTCGAATCTCATGGCTACGAAGGTGACTTCTACGAAATCTATCAAGACATTCAACAAGTAGGTGGCCAGTGTCACGACAACAAAGGCATCTTAATGGGACAACCCAGTAATCTAATATTTGTTTGTGTGAGCAGGGTCCCCAATAGAGATCAATATCCGCAAGAAGATTGCTTGATAGTTTTATTTCCACCAAAACCTAAGCGAGGTGCTTGTCCATGCCCCCAATGAAGCCTTCGTCCAAATAATAAAGCTTGCTAATGGTATTAATGATATCTGTGATGGCCTTCCTAGTCCAAAGTTCCAGAAGAAGGCTAGGAAGCTTGACATAAATAATATTTTGTCGTGGCGAGTCAATGGTTGGGTCAAAACCAAAGGACCATCTCTTGAGAGATAAGTAGTCACGACCTTTGACCCAAGGAGAGGCTATGATGTGGTTCGTGTCATATATTGAGAGGAAATGAAAATTGAACCAACCATTTTGTAATGGACTAATCCAGAGTTGATATTTGAGTAGTGGGAGCCACCACGTCTCCACCCACCCTTTAATCTAAACACCAGTCATTAGGCAATATACCCATTAGCCCACCAAAGCTTGTTGTTTTAGTTTGATCGCCTCATCCCAATATTCATCTACATCGAGAACTAGACCTTCGGGTTGCTTAGCAGTTTTGATGGCCTTTTGTTTATGAGTGAAATGAAACTATCACAATGGAGGATCCACTTTGTTTGGGGTGGTTTGTCTAAGGCCAATTTATTAAGGTGAGAGAGAAAGTTCATGGTCCCAAGCCGCAATGGTAACACCCTCCTCCTATATCTACCCAAGTAACCAACCAACTGGGGTGTTGGAAAAAAAGGAGGTTTATGGGCAAGACCCAGGTTCAGGCTCAGGGCCAACAAGATTCCTCTGTAGTATAGGAAAACGCCAACATTTTCGCCCTGCCCAAGAGAGCAAGGAGTATCACTCGAGGCATGTCGTGACCTTACTACGATCGAAAGCTAGAACATTAATATCGAAGGAGGATCGCTAACATCTAATCAGAAATTACAATACACAGAGCATATTCATCACATTCAAATCAAGATACAAGTTATCATTTAGCAATAACTAATATGAACATCAAAATTTTGAAATATGTAAACACACAGCTACAAAGCTAACTGTCATACACCTCATATAACCCACAACTCAGCATTGTTGTGTTTATATTGATTTATCCACACATTACATATTATACTCCACAGAGATCAACATAACACATCACAATACGTTCAGGCTCTGCAGAGCTCCCAAGACACAAAACTCTATCTTCTCCATTGAATAGTTCTCCATCCCCCTTCATGCATAAGTAAACTCTATTTTTCCTTTCTTATCTACTTCTGGTGACTAACACTGTCAGTCTTCGCCCCTTCTTTGCTCGGTTGTTCCCTTGCGCTCTACTGCTGCCTGTCTCCTTTCGCAGTTGGCTCTGCCTCTAGGAGTCCTTCTGTTTGTTCGTTGTCCCCTGTTTCTGCCATTTGTGTTTTTTCCTGCCTATGCTCCGCCATCTGTATGTAGATTCTCCGCAACCGCAACGGTTCCTTTTCTTTCTTAATGGTGCTTCGCCACCTGTTCTTTCCGCTACCTAGCCTTCCATAATTTAAAATTGTGTTACTCAAAACAAAGGCCCCAACAAGCCTCGACCACAAGCTGTTGACTCGTCCCGAGTCAATTTTTTCCATTATTGTGGTCCCCAGTTGACCATCGGTTGTTGTTTCAGTTGCAAGACCCAGGTTCAGGCTCAGGGCTAACGAGATTCCATTGTATTCTAGGACAACAATAACATTTTCACCCTTGGGTTCAGGCGATAAGGTCTATGCTTTACCGTGATGGCATCAGGTTTCAGTATTATCCGCATCTCTCCCAAATCTCCCTTGATACCTTTAGATTTTGCTACCGAAGATGGGAATAAATCTTCGTATTCCTTTAGCAAATCAAAGATTTCTTTTGTGGCCTCTCCATCCCAATAATCCCCTATCGATGCTATCTTGGGCTTGTCTTGGCTTCCAATATTCTGTTTCTTTGTCTTTAGAGGTAACAGGTGCAGTCCTTCAGTGGTAGGTTCCTCTTGTATTTCACGCTCTCCCTCCTTCTCTTCGAATGAAAAATGTCGAAGATTTTCCAAATAATCATCATCTATCTCCTTGTCAATCTTTTTACATGTTATTGCTTTCAGATAATTAGACTCAACTTTCTAATCTGGCATAAGCATCTCTTCAGTTTCCACAAGTTCTGAGAAAAACAGAGTTCTTTTAATTGCCTGCAAGGTCTCTGTAATCTATTCACTATCTCCCTTGAAAGAAAAGCTATGCATAAACCTTTCTTCTACTGTCTCCCAGTTGTCGGTTTGTCTCTTCTTTTCTTCTGTCAGGTACTAAGCTTGCGTGATGGTGTCTAATTAATGTATAAAGTTATGTACCCACAAGGATTTTGAGTATTTCTTCGTTTTCCACTTAAATTCACAGATTTTTATATGTCCTGAAGATACCTAAAATATTTTTTTTTCAGTGCCTTTGCTACCTCCTCCCATATGTTGAGAGAGTTGCAATGATTTGCCCACCACCTTGTTGAAGTGGATTGCAATGCCACGTCCATGAGAGGAACCCTATGCTCTTCTGGTACCTTATCTTCAATTTTGTTAATGAATGTGTTCATAGTTTGCATATTAGTAAGTGTGGGGTAACCCCTTACCTTTGTGCCGATCCAGTTAACTCTACGAATAACAACACATCTTCTAGTATTTGTCTCGTATCCACCTTTTTTCCAATCGTACCATGCAACTTTCGATCCAACGTCGAAACTATGAACACTTCTCCAACTTATTATTCCTCCTGTTGTAGGGTTAATATAATCTTGTCTCTTGCCTATTGTCATTTGGTAAAGTTGATCGAGAAGTTCTGCATCTTCCCTATTCTCGACAGTTTCTGTATACCGGAGTCCTTGATATGGATCCAGTGGTTGGACCACTCTGACTTCATCGTCTTCAAATATCATAAGCTCCTTCTTCAAAACAATAACTGCATAATTTTCAAATGCCCAGTATATCCCCAACAGGGCTGGGTATGGATCTTTCTCTCCCATTGTAATATTCCCAATTAGCAGCAGCTAATTGGTAATATTAATTTTTTCCAGATTTGCTTTTCTAAAGTTAATTCAGTTAATAAAGTGGGTGATGAGACATGCAACCTACAGTTAGGAAATAAACATTCCCTAAAGTCACTTGAGCATATAATTATTTGGCAGTGCGGGGCCTAGGAGGACGAAGTGGCAGCGTGAGCCCATGACAATGCAGTGAGAGAGGGACAGCGTGGACCAAGAGGGACAACGCAGTTTGGTGGGGCCCGGGTGAGAGCAAAGCTCTCAAGGCATAAAAAGGGGAAGAGGCTCCTCATTCTCTCATTCTGATTATGCATCTATGTTATTTGTCTTTTGACATTGAGCACACTTTTGTTGTTGAGAAAATTCTGCAAGTGTTGTTCAACACATCGGGTGTCTCCATGCAGAGATCCCAACCTCAGCCCCAGGGGACTTCGAGTGCCTGCTCGGGTGAGGATTTTCACCCTTGTTTTTCCGGAGAGAGTTGCAGATACCACGAGAGGAGCATCCACTCAGAGAGACAGCACAGTTAGTGAGAGGGAGGACACAGTCTTGAGAGGAGGTGGTTCCAGATTGGGGATTTGTTGGTGGATTTAGCGGGGATAGTGGGTAAGGGACCAACCCTTCCCTATTCCAGCATTTTGGTGGAGTTAGGGGCCATTATTTGGAGCAGATCATTCAGAGTCAGCGTCCCTCCTTGAGGAATAGGGTAGTGCCTCAAGGGAGCCATTTTCGAGGGTCAACCATTTCTGAAAAGCTTTATGGGTTTTTGGAGTAGAGTCCATTCCCAAATTTTCAGAATTTTCCTAGGTGGGGAGCAGCCCCAAATATTCAGTTCATTCCAGCAGTAGCAACAGCATAGTAGCAATAGCAACAGCTTTGGAGATAACGCAGTCTAGAGGGAACAACCATTCCGGGTCATTTCTTGAGAGCCTTTCTACGCTTGCCTAGTGCAAGCCGAGGTGACATCATTTTGATCACCTCTGTACTCATTTCCATTTCTCATAATTAATAAAATGGCTCAACATTCTCCATATTGTTCGTTTTCCTTATGATTTGTCTCTAGTTGCTGCATGTCTTTGTTTATGTGCTTGTATTGCTGTTTATTTCCATTTGGGATATTAAAGTGGTATTAGAGCTCATAGACTTGGCTCAGCGTGTGGAGCGGATTATCTATGACAATAGCAGAAAACCACACATCACCTGCAGGGGAAGAAGGTATAAAGACTAAGAACGAAGGTTAGAGCTCACTTTCGGGGAAGATGACAGCATTCTGGTAGTGGACGCAGAGGAAGAAGAACTGATGGCGGAGGAAAAGGATGCCGAGAAGGATTTTGGGGAACTCCTCCTCAAGTCAGTACAGGATTTGTCGAAACGGATAGAAGAGATGGGGCAAAGGTTCACGACAGAATCTAGACAGTGCAAGACCCCAAGGGGTTTTCACGTTGGAGAGGGCTCAGGCACATGTCATCATTTACAAGAGCACCCCACAGCACAATAGGTAGCATCACACACACCCCCTCGTTGCACGATGCCTACATTCTTACCTCCAGTACTGAGTGATAAAGTTAAGTGGCATGATCATATACCCTTGGGAGATTATTTCCGCGAATGGCAGTCCATGGCAGAAAACTTCAGAGCGGCTTTTCCCTTCAGAGATTACTGCCATCTCAGGCAGGACGAAGAAGGAAGGAATAGTGGGGGATCTAGCACGTAGAGTTCAAAGCTGCAACGTACCACTGGGAGGACACCTTTTCCCACGTGTGATGGATCCACTGATTTCATGGTTCAGGATCGGGTGGAAAAGATGGATACCTCTTTCCAGCTTGACCGAATAACGAAGGGGGAAGCCATCAAAATGGTTACCTCGCACTTGGAGGATGAGGGCACACAGGATCATGGGGAGCATGTGGATACATCCATTATGACGCAGGGGTCACCTGTGTTGGAGACTTCTTTGACCATATTGGTTGACATCTTAGTAGAGAGAATAAAGCTTACCCCAGTAGTGCCATCCATTGAGGTGATGACCAGGGTAGTGTCCGAGTCTTCGGGTGGTAGCAGCGCGCGACAGATGGGTGAGGTTCCAGGAGATGTATCCACCTTTGATGAGGCACTAGGAGATACAGAGGTCTTGGATGATGGTTGCACACAACGGTGTCATCAGCTTTGAGTCAACCTTCTAGTTTTGAAAGGGAAGGCCACATCAGTACGAGAGGCTATTTTGTTACAGAACGAGGAGCTAGAGGGCATGAGAGTGGTTTGTGCCGAGTCAGTGGCCAATTTGGCCCACATTGGGGAACGGCTGGATTCCCTAACGGTATAGCTAGAGGGAAAATTGGAGTGTCAGAGTATCCCCTTTCAGGCATGCATAAACGAGGCTAGCAGCATTGTTGGGTCACCTCTTTCCATTGGAGAGAGAGAGAGGCGGAGCCACCTAGTCAGATCTCATACGTTGACTTGGATAGCGGGATGAGACGATCGGAGTTGCACAGGGTGCAGCATCCACATGTTGAGGTTGGATGGCGGGAGATTTTGAGTTGCTACCCGATGGAGTGGGTTATGGAGATAGTGGTGGACCCGGGTGTGGTTCAGCAGAAGTTTCCAGGTGCTGGGAATACAGGAACCCCAGACTGGCATTGGGATCCAGGTGGGACTACTTGTCGTTTCCCAGGCAGGTCGGTTGACTATGTCTTAGAGGGTAGAGTTGGCCTAGCAGTTGAGCGTGCACATTCGCTAGTGGAGTTTCGGTTAGTGCCAGTGGCCAACCAGTTTATGGGCAGACTCCCTAGGTTGTATTGGTATAACACTTGTATCGAGGTCACAAAGTGATCAACATACCTTGGCGGGAGCTTCTTGGAGGAGGTGGCATTGGCAAGCCACCAGATGGTGCCTTGTATGGAGCCAAGGATTCTTCACCTTTGTGTGGGGCACAGAAGTTGCAGCGGAGCCGAGCAGTGGTGGTATCACTACTGACACATAGGGAGATTCACTTCTCGGACCCCTCGGGGAGGGTTTGGAGTGATGATCCATTCATCGATGGGTATAGCGATGCAACGGTGGAGGTGATGATACTGATTGGGGGTGGTCCGACATGTAGAGACACAACTCTAGGCCATCACATCCAAGGATGTGTGGGAGCATCTAGCATTGAGCAATGGACTACCGGTGGACATGGAGTTGCATGGTGGTGTACCGTAGTGTGTGGGACTGCATTGTGGAGTAGGAGTGTCCTACATCACGGCCAGAGCAGCAGTGGCTGGTGCCATGGCCACAGGCCAAGGCTGAGACGGTACGGGGTGGTACAACGATAGCATGGGAGTATCCCGGCGATGTAGAGGAGTATGCCTCAGTAATGCTAGAGTGGCATGTTGAGGAGTACATGGATGATTGGTGGTATGCGAGGGTGTACGGTCTTTGCCTGGAGTGTCTTGATATTGCCTCGGGAGACTCTGAGAACTGAGGACAGGGCACACAGCAGAGACGATTCACCTAGGATCGATGGGGAGACAGATGAGCGATACTTGACGGTATCTGTGGGGACTCACGCGCTTGACCCTCTTCTACATCACTCACGGGCACAGTTAATTCAGTTGTTGTCCTTTGGCACTCTGGGCATGAGCAGCGGGGTACGCGAGGCTCACCCAAGATATTTAGAGGACACTTAGCACACTATGGGAGAGACTTCTCAGCAGTGGCACTGGGTCGGTGCCCTAGTTGATAGCCACAGGTTAGGGGATGAGATGATCCTCTGCAGGGGTGGCACATCAGTCATCGCTGAGCCTATGCCTGGGGAGCAGGTCATGAGGGAGACATGCATCACTCTTTTCTTAGGGCATGTAGAGACCATGCATGAGCAGAGGATACTGAGTACAATAGAGATAACATCCCAGTATGCGTTTGGGCTACAGACAATTTATCGACACATTATCGAGAGGGTGGATGGAAAACCGAGTGGAGATGGTTGGCAGGTACAGGAGGGATCATGTTACCTTGAGTCAATTGCGAGTATTAGATATCCATCTATTGATTGCATTCAGGGGGTGGCTATTTGTCACATATGGCTTCCAGCGATTATCGGTACTACACAGTGGAAAACACAAGACAGGTTAGCATGCATCATATTTTCCCATGATATATGGACCCTCTATATTGGTCACGAGCAGGGACTAGAGATGAGGCATGGAGGGATTCCCGCAGTTGTCAAAGCTATGGTGCAGTAGGTCCGACTATGGGATGCAGAGATTCAGTTGATTGATAGCCCATTCTATCTCATGATGGTCGGAGTGAGGACAAAGAGTGATCTAGTTCATTGTTGGGTTGGCACATGGGGGTACATGGAGGACTTCATCAGATGGCAAGGCAGACTTTCTCTGTTGCCTCATAAATTCAGAGCTGCATTCGGAGAGGTAGGTATTGGCATCATGGCGATGCCTGGGTCGGATGAGCTTTTCTCTCATAGATGTCCTGCCACTAGGTCTCAGGAGAGGGGGATACAGTTTGCGCATGACGGGGAGTATCTCATGATCAGAGTAGCGCAACATGAGCATGGTGGTACCTCTATGAGATTAGTAGGGGACTTTAGCATTACAGCTCTACACAACTCGATAACCTCTATGGGTGAGCTGTATACTACATGGGAAGATTATCTATATCTTCCATCGGGCTTTAGCGAGTCACTGATGAAGTGGGGGACTTCATTAGCATGGAAGGATGGTGGGTGGAGTAGGTGGAGCTTCATTTTGGACAGGATGGCTTGGGATCCTGGCATTGAGAGATCCCTTCATATCAGGGTGATACAGAGGATAGGGAAGATTTCATGGCGCATCTGGGACCCAGGCACATTTTGTAGTGACAGTGGGGAGCATCATCTAGAGAGGAGGCTTGTTCAGGCATTACTTGAGGACAAGCAATTTCTGGCGGGGAGGACTGTAATATTCCCAATTAGCAGCAGCTAATTGGTAATATTAATTTTTTCCAGTTTGATTTTCTAAAGTTAATTCAGTTAATAAAGTGGGTGATGAGACATGCAACCTACAGTTAGAAAATAAACATTCCCTAAAGTCACTTGAGCATATAATTATTTGGCAGCGTGGGGCCCAGGAGGACGAAGTGGAAACGTGAGTCCATGACAGCGCAGTGAGAGATGGACATCGTGGGCCAAGAGGGACAACGCAGTTTGGTGGGGCCCAGGTGAGAGCAAGGCTCTCAAAACATAAAAAGGGGAAGAGGCTCCTCATTCTCTCATTTTGACTATGCATCTATGTTATTTGTCTTTTGACATTGAACACGCTTTTGCTGCTGAGCAAAGTCTGCAAGTGTTTTTTAGCACATCGGGTGTCTCTGTGTGGAGATCTCAACCTCAGCCCCGGGGGACTTCGAGTGCCTGATCGGGTGAGGAGTTTCACCCTTGTTTTGTCAGAGAGAGTTGTAGCTACCACGGGAGGAGATCCACTCAAAGAGACAACGCAGTCAGTGAGAGGGAGGACATAGTCTTGAGAGGAGGTGGTTTCGGATTGGGGATTTGTTGGTGGATTCAGTCGGGATAGTGGGTAAGGGACCAGCCCTTCCCTATTCCAAAATTTTGGTGGAGTCAGGGGCCATTATTTGGAGCAGATCATTCAGAGCCAGCGTTCCTCCTTGAGGAATAGGGCAGTGCCTCAAGGGAGCCATTTTCAGGGGTCGACCATTTCTGAAAAGCTTTCTGGGTTTTTTCTAGGTTTTTGGAGTAGAGGCCATTCCTGAATTTTCAGAATTTTCCGACGTGGGGAGCAGCCCCAAAGATTCAGTTCATTCCAGTAGTAACAGCAGCATAGTAGCAGTAGCAGCAGCTTTGGAGATAACACAGTCCAGAGGGAGCAGCCATTCCGGGTCATTTCCTGAGAGTCTTTCTACGCTTGCCTAGTGCAAGCCGAGGTGCCATCATTCTGATCACCTCTGTACTCATTTCCATTTCTCAGAATTAATAAAATGGCTCAACATTCTCCATATTGTTTGTTTTCTTTATGATTTGTCTCTAGTTTTTGCATGTCTTTATTTATGTGCTTGTATTGATGTTTATTTCCATTTGGGATATTACACCCATAATATCGATCACTTCAAAATCTGTGTAATTTTTTACTCCCGCAACATCTACTTCAACTTCTTCTAGCCTTCCTAACGGTACAATGCAATATTGGTTCACTATTCTTAGTTATATAGGAGAGTATGACAGCTTTGGCTTTCTTAATGCTTCCCATGTCTTTCTAGGCAACATATTCACACATGATCCTAGATCCAACATTGTTTCTCTCATTTGGAATCCCGCAACTTGAGCATTGATGCGAAATCATTTCATGTTCTTCTTTTGTTTCTTTTCACTCTTCTTATATACTTTTCAGGGAGGTTAGTGTTAATTGAGTTCTCATGTTTTGTGCCTCCTTCTACTCCTGTCTTCATATTTTGCTTTAACTTCTCTATCATTTTCCTATCATTTACAATCTTCTAGAATAGTCAGAACCATTCTTCTATTGGTGTTCTTGAAGTAGTCATCTTTTCTCCTTCTTTGGCTGGTTGCATTAGTTCCACACCCTTGTGAATTTCCAGCTTCAAGAATGTGTCCAGTGCTTCTTTAAAGTACTGTCTCTCTCGCTCCGTATTAAAAATATTCTTTGGGGATGTAGGTTTGACTATATTTACCGGGTCCATCTCTCATGCATCCTCCCCTGTTACTTCCCTTCTCGGTTTATTATGGCTACACTCAGCAGAGGTTGTGTATCAACTACTCTTGGGTTTGTGTTGACCAATTTGGCTCCTCGTTGCCTGGTTATTTCTTCCCATATTTTGATTAGTTATGGACAGCCTTTAGTGGCATGTGCATTCACTCGGTGTTGGGAAAACCATGGTCGTCTTGGTATCGGACACTCTCTCGCTACATGGCCTTCTTGATCACAATTGTAACACCTCATAGGTCCTCTTCCTCCAGTCCTTCCCCCTCGCATTCCTGCTCCTCCTCGTCCTCTCAAAGTCTCATTTACTCTGTAGGATGATCTATCTAGCCAATCTACCAATGCATCTAGGGCTCTTCACTGCTCTGTATGATGAGTTTTTCAAGAACAGAATTCACAATAAACATTGTTTGGAACGTTTGAATATTTTTGCAGGACTGGACATAATCGTCGAGGATGACCAATACCTTTACATATTTCACAGTATTCTGCTGCTATCTAATTTTGGTGATTAGGAAACCCTAGGAAATGGGGTTGCGTTTGGTAGAGTCCTTGAGTATTTACTTGCGCAACTCCTCCCACTTGCAGGGCCCCTTGCGCTCCTGCCACCGAAGTCCCAACATTGTCTCCCCGCAACCTTGGGCACTCCATAACTACATGTCCCTCCAACAGATAATGTGTACACCACACATTGGGTTGCGTTGGTTGCACCGGTTGAATATCTTTGAGATTTTCTGTCAAACTTGTTATTTGATGTTACAATCACAATATGGATGGATCTTGCGCGACTACTCCCCCCCTAAACTCCTGCGGGTAGCCAACCATTGCTTCTATTTTCATTGCTTGCTCTAGTGCACCTTGAAGGGTATCAATCTTTTGTTGGTTCAAAGGTGTTATTGTCAAGGGTAAAAGTGCTTTAATGAACCAGTTTCGTTGGTGATTTGGATCAATCAAATAACTTAGTTTCCCAATTGCATCTTTGAACCTTCTCATCAGATCCCAGGTTGTTTCTCCTTGCTGATTAGCCTGGGGAAGCTTGAATTATTGCATAAATTCTCTTTTAACATCATCTATCGTTGGGTTCTGGTGTGCCTTTGACCATTTGATAAACCAACGTAATGCTCTTTTCCTTAGGGTAGTTTGAAATTCAATTAATTTAACTACATCTGGTGTTTGACGAGCTCTCCAAATTGCTTCGCACAGATACCAATGCTGCTCCACATCATCGTTACCTTTTCAAGCTGGGTGGTAAAGTACCAGGGGAAGGTTAGGACTAGTGCTACTTGAAACTTGGAGAGTAAGATTATCTTGCATTATGGTCGTCGGCCTCTCCCGGAACAATTTCTCCATCGCAACATGCAGCTCCACATCGGGCTCCTATTCGGGGCGTGTGTCCTCCTCTTCACTAGACCTTTTTCCCTTCTCTCTTTGGGATGGGATCCTATGAAATTGCCTGACTTCTTTGACAGACTTGTCCATTCCTTTAGGTCCCACTTCACCTTCTCTCCCTTCTGTCATATGTGGTGCATCTTTCTTTCTCTGCCTGTTCCTCTTCTGCTTCTCAAACTCTCTTATCACCCTTTCCCGACACTTCTCAATGATTTGCGTCCTCTAATGTGCTCTTAGCTCTCTCAACCTACTGGAGGTTTTGGAATCCATATCCCTATTCCCCTTTTTCCCTTATTCGTAGCATATTTCCTTCAGGTCCTCCCCCCAGTACTGGAGGTTTAAGCTTCCATCACGGGAATTTGAAAGGGCATTAGTCCCTCGTCCACCATTAAAGCTTTAATCCACAATGTGATTTCTTTCAATAGCTTTCCCCGCAACCCAGATTTAAATATATCTTCTACCTATGTAAAAGTCTGATAAAATTCAACTACAAACTCTACGATGTATCCCTCTAAAGTAGTATGCACCCAAAAGTCTAATGGTCGGGTTAAGTCTGTATAATGTCGTCAGGTTTGTATGTGTCCAACTACAACGAGATCGACGCAATCCTCAAGGAAGTGATTTAATATGGAGTCTTCGCAACCAGTTATGGAGCTCTTCAGGAAAATTTCCCTAAAAAAATTCATACAAATCACTCGTTGAATAAGAAAACACAACTTGATCCTTGACAGTCTTTTCCTTCTGCCGTCGGCGCTTCGTTTGTTGCGATATGAACTGATCTACATGATTATCCCACCAGTTACACAATTCTCTTTCATATATCCTTGATACCATGATCTAGCTTTCAAGTCCCGGCAATGGAACCATTTTTGGGCGAAAAAAGAGGTTTTTGGGCAAGACCCAGGTTCAGGCTCAGGGCCAACAAGATTCCTCTGTAGTCTAGGACAACGCTGACATTTTCACCTTGCCAAAGAGAGCAAGGAGTCTCACCCGAGGCATGTTGTGACCTCACTAAGATCGAAAGATAGAACATCAATACCGAAGGAGGATCACTAATAGCTAATCAGACATTGCAATACATTGAGCATATTCATCACATGCGAATCAAGATACAAGTTATCATTTAGTAATAACCAACACGAACATCAAAATTTTGAAATATCTAAACGCACATCTACAAAGCTAATTTTCATACACCTTGTATAACCCACAACTCAACATTTATCTGTTTATATTAATTCATCCACACATTACATATTATACTCCACAGATTTCAACATAACACATCACAATACATTCAGGCTTTGTAGAGCTCCCTAGACACAAAACTATATCTTCTCCATGGAATAGTTCTCCCTCCCCATTCATGCATAAGCGAACTCTCCTTTTCCTTGCTTATCTACTTTTGCTGACTCACACTGTCAGTATTCGCCCCTTCTTCGCTCGGTTGTTCCCTTGCGCTGCGCTGCTTCCTGTATCCTTCCGCAGTTGGCTATGCCCCTAGTAGTCCTTCTGTTTGTTCGTTGTCCCCTATTTCTGCCATTTGTGTTGTTGCTTTCCTGTGCTTTGCCATCTGTCTGCAGATTCTCTATAACCATAACAGTTCCTTTTCTTTCTTAACGGTGCTTCGTCACCTGTTCTTTTCGCTATCTAGCCTTCCGCAACTCAAAATTGTGTCACTCAAAACAAAGGCCCCAACATGGGTAAACATATGACGAGAGGCTACTATGATTAGATTCCACCTCCTAGGTGACCAAAATAAAGTGGAACCGATGGAAACACATCATACAGACCTTCCACATCGGCAACAAGACTCCCAGGAACCATCCCAACCAGTCAGGTAACTAGCCCATAGGTCCCACTGAGATTTTAGCCCACTTAACCCCTTGATGCTCCCACAATATGGTCATGAGTGCGTCTGCGAGGCTCTAGACACACGCACAAGCCTGAGTACCTGCATCCAGGGACTAAATTTCCTAGACCTGTGCCTGCGTCTGCAAGATTTAATGCATTTTTTTCAGGCCTAGAGGTCAGGCTTCTTCCCATAACTTAATGACAAGTTTAAATATGAAATAAAACTGTGAAAAAATGGTGTATTGGATAAATTCATGACAAGACCTAGACTGGACCCCTACTAGCCATGATAGAAATTTAGTCAAACATATTACAAATATGTAATCTATGGGCGTAAACAACAAATATGAACATAGGGGTCTCGTACTTATATGAGAATCGTTAAGAAGCACTGTTCCCTTAGTATCATGTATTAGGTTATAGATACATTATTTATTCGTTTACAAATAAAAACACGAGGAGATCCATACATCATAGTTGTCATAATGCATGCTCATAACCAGCACAATAACAACAGAAATATCATGGATACGTCAGAAATATAATCCACATATGAACTAGTACATTTACACATAAAATGAGAAGGAAATGGACCTCTCATTAATGAATGTAAAAACCAATTGGAGATGGGACTACCACATTCCACCTGACTATAGATTGGGTGAGCCAAATATCTCTTCATCCAATCACCCATGTGCCATATTCCAAGCATGAATGTGGGACTCATAACCAAACGAACATGGATGCTATTGGAGTTCTCCACCTACACCATGAGAAATTTTATTGCCTCCTTGTCTCTCACACTTTACCATAATCCACAGTCTGATCGAGGGACCACTAGGCCCTATAATGAGACCCACTCTCCAGGATTTACTGTACATCCCATCTTGGGACTACTAGGCCCAATGAAGAGCAATCCACCTCTTGGATTTTCTTTATATCCCACCATTCACCGACAAGGATTCCTAGCCCCAGCGAGGCACACAATCTTGGTTCTACTGCAACCCACAATCTGGTTCAGGGGTTACTAGGCTAGTGGATTTACTGTGATCCATGGTCCAGTTCAGGGACCATTAGGCCATGTGTTTTTCATTTTAGAGATCCACCTCACTCAACTTCGAATCCATCCTGCAATCCAGCTCAACCAAAGTATGAGAACCCATCTCATCAAAGCTATCCGAAAATGGCAACTCTAGGTTGAAAACACTGTCACACCTGGAAAAAACCATGCCATGACAAAAAAGAACCAGATGCAATACCATGCTTGCCAAATATAGCAAGGAAATCACACATGTAAATCAATACATGCAAAGAATCTTGTTGTGGTTGCTTGATCCTGCTCTACCTTACTTACTCCTTCATTCCTCTTGCCTTCTTTGCCTTTCTTGATCCAATGCCAAAGTGCTCCAAGAAAAATCTAAGTGTCCAAGAGTGAGAGAGAGAAAGAGAATAATGAGACAGCTCCCAAAATTGAATTGAAAAAAGGTACCAACTAATCCTCAGAAGTCTTTTTATTGATGAGACCTCTATTTTCTTCATTTTCCATTATCTTCCTTCATTTTCCTCCTCACATGCAACCTGTGACCTTTCATCTCCCTTTTCTCCTAATTTCCATTATTTTCATAAATAAATGTGTGAAAAATGCCATTGCCTTTTTAAAACCTTTTCCATTTCCTTTGCCAATTTCTTTAGCCATGATAAACCAAATCAACGCCGATTAGGATGTTTTGCCCAACATTCAGCTTGGAATAAGTGTCCCATAAACTATGGTTATTATTTCTAACTTTTATTACATGGAATTTTCACCGAGCCTGTTATAGAACCCTCCCCCTTGGGGACACCGTCCTCGGTGTTCAATCACACATATACCTCAACAAAATTGTTGGAAAAAAAAAAATTACTGCTCATGGAGCTTTATATCATAGCTCGATGCAGTATTTATAATGATCACCCTGCTGAAAAGTAAACCAAAATGACACATAAAAACATGACAACATACAAATATGACAATTATACAGACATGGCACCCATACTGCTTATTGGAGCTTTATAACATAACTCATGGCGGTATTTACATCCATACACATATGTACATATACCCAAACATCACATCAAAATATATATCAAAACATCACAAAAACATATGCCAAACATATACCAACATCATACCAAAACTGCTTTTCCTCAAATGACAAACAATGAAGGATACATAGCCCGCATTTAATCTTCCATCTCCCATGTAGCTTCATCGGGCCCAAAGTGCTTCCATTGCACTTTAACTTTCTCTATTGCTCGAATATGGAGCATGAGAACCTTTTTCTGCAATATATACTAAGGCTCCTGCTGGAATTCTCCTTCTGGCTCCACCTGCAATACAAACCATTCAATCACACGATCAACATCTTTAACATACTTCTTAAGTAATGATATATGAAAAACATCATGGACTTTCACTGTGGAAGGCAGTGCAGGTCGATAGGCTACTGGTACAATCCTCTTAATAATCCTAAAGGGTCCACAAAACCGTGGTGCCAGCTTGGCACATGATCCTATTCGCAAGGAGCTATTCTTGGGCCTGATGCGTAAGTACACTTGTTTTCGAACTTGGAACTCCTTAAAGAACATGTTTCGTTCTCTTATGACTATCTTGAATTGCTTCCAAATTCTTTTGATCACATGCATTTCCTACTCCATCCCTGCCAACATGTTTGGTCCAATCAATTCCTTGTTAACCAGATCACTCTAACTAAAGGGAGTGTTGCAACTTTGCCTATTCAATACCTCAAATGGACTCGTCCTCAATGATTCCCGGTACCCGTCGTTGTAGGCGAACTCTACCAATGGAAGATACTATTCCCACTTCCGTTGTTGATGCATCACCTACATCCTCAAGATATCCTCCAATATCCTATTGACCCTCTCAGTCTGTCCGTATGTATGTGGATGATAAGTTGTGTTGAAGGCCTACACAGTGTTGATTTGTGGTAGCATCGGATGTGCCCTAAGTCTCAAAATTTGCAGGGAGGCTTAGGAAGATGTATTCCAAAGAACCCAGAAAGAGTTTTGGGAAATTCCACTTAGATCATGTTTTATTAAAATAATTAATTATTTGTAAAGGGACCCTAAGTCTAAACTTAGGAAATTAAAATAATTAAAGTGTATTAATAAAATAGAGTGTGAATATTCTAGAGAAGACAAATATAAAGTCAAAAGTTAATCTTAGTCATTGATTAATGATTTAATACCGGTCGTTGAAGTCTCAACGAGAAGATTATAAGAAGGACTTGAAGGGTCATTTTGAAAAGACACTGAAACAGAGAAAGAATCCAGAGATCAAAATTATTTAGTGAGCAATGGTTAGGGAGAAGATCGATCGAGAGGATTCTCGTAGAGAGGGGCAGAGATAATTGTTGGTTGGATATTTTCTTGCGCTGGAGAATACACAATAGAGAAGACAAAGAGTAGTACGTCGAGAGGTAGCATAATAACAACGCAGAGTTTGCGTAGAGCCAATAGAGGCAGTGCAGTAGCCTGGAGGAAGTCTGTGTTTTAGCTGAGGATCAGTCAGATCCAGTGTCAGAGAGCCTAGGTGTAAGACCAGAGGAGGCCAGAAGGTCAGATCTAGCCAACAGAAAGGCAACACGCATAATCCACACAATCCCCACGCAGAGACTGCATAGAGGCAGTGGAGGGCTTGCCAATTCGAGGTTTTGGCCAATTTGGACTTCCAATGTCAGTGTGAGGTAATATCACTAGCTTCTTTGTCATATTATTTGCGGGGATAGCCAGAAAGGCACCCCATATTGTATTCATAATTACTGCATAATAAATAAACCCTCAGTTGTTGCACCGGTCTTCCCACATTGGGTGTTTTCGGGGACAAGAGTCCAAAAACAACGATGTCACATGTGTCTATGATTTACTTTTGCTCAGATATTGTTTCTGCACTTTTATTTTTCCACATTTAAATTGTAAAGGTTGTGGTGTATGAGTTTTCGATATTTATAGTAGAAAAGCGTAAATAATTTGCTGAAAGGAATAAACAAATAGGATAATACTCACAAGTGCTACAATAGGATTCCGGGTGTAGGAATTTTCACATGGTATCATAACTTGTTTAGCAATGCAGGAGGAGCAAGAGAGAAGATCCAGTAGATCCAGAGTTGGAAGAGAATCTAAGATTAAAGAAGTTTCATAAGCAGCAAATTGATTTCCCAGTGACTGCGCAGTCCAAGCTAGGAGGACTAGATCTGCAACGAAATATCTCTCTGAGTGAGCCAAAAGAGAGGTAGGATTTTCTAGATTACGGTTTTTTTGAAGTAACGGGAGCAACGCAACATATTTAGTGCTAATAAACAGCTCGAGGGACGTCGTTTTTTGTAAAGCAATGAATGCAGGTGCATAAAGCGTTAGGAGAGAGTATATGAAGACATTTTTGGAATTTATGACCTCAGAGAGTTTCATGCCCAATAAAATCTAATTACCCGTGCAAAAGAAACAGAGTTCGTGAATTATTTGGCTTGATCCAGCACGGAGTGCGTAGAGCCATCTGCGCAGAGGGTTAGAGGCAGCATATCGACAGCGTGTGGGGAATTTTCTTCCTCGAAAAATTCCTAGCCGAAGAATTATAATTCTCGATAACTGAGCAACAACATTGTGTGGAAGATCTATTATCTCCAGCAAGGAGTGCGTAGGCTAGACCAGCAGATGCGCAGAGGAGAGAGAGGGAGCTAGTTCGCTTCATTTTCTAGTCGAAAAAAATGGCAGCAAGCGGGTTGAGATATCAAGATCGGTTGGAGGTAGCCTCCAAATATGTGATCTGGTAGGCAAGGATCAGATGCTTGATAGATGGACATTGTTACACAGAATTTTGTCACCGTCCTTGCAATCCCCATCCCGCACATTGGAGGACCTTTTCAGTGACTAATAAGAAGTGTCATGCCTTGCAAAGACCATCATTTCATCCCTTGCCATGAGGAAAACATTCCTTCTGTTGACAATTCCCTGAGTAGACCATCAGAAACACATTTTTGTGTTGGCGCTGGTAGACCGTTATGCCCTCGCGCCAATGAGGAAGATTAACACTGGGCCCCGTGCCCATTGGCACTCTATCCCAGTGAGCTACCCACGCCAAGCTATTTTTGGAATGTTTTTTAAATATAGAGGTGAAGTTTCCATGCTAACAACTTCGTGGGAGAGTCAGCTTGGGTGGTTCGACTAAATAACCACGAACACCCTCCTTTGGCCTCTTGTTTCCACATTTTGGGGTAACCTCCCAAAGGATAAGGCCTCCCTTCCACCATTGTAGGGATCCCAACCTCCTCCTCTCCCTCTATAAATAAATCTATCTCCTATTGATACAATAACTGAACAATTGTCGCTGAATAGTTGAAGAGGAATTGCTGAACATTTTTCTAGGGAGATAGATCAGAGAAAGAGACCTTTGTCGAGAGAGAGCTTAGGCTTGTGTCCTCACCTCGTCCCAATTCCTCGACGATCCTTCGAGACACGCTTCGATTGAACCCGCTGAAGGTGGCTGCGACGTCAAGGCTATGGTTGTAATCTTTTTCTTCTATTTATATATACATGAATATTGTGTGGTTCCCATCTTCTGTTAATATGGTTTATTTTATGCAATATGTTTAATCTTCCTTGGCTGATTAGCTAGTTATGAATGCAATTATTGTCTTGTATGCTGCTCTTGTCCTTTGATCTTTGTGCAGGTATCCGAGTACCATTCTCGAAGGATCGTGACCTGTTGGGACTGAGATCAAGAGGCCACCACTACTACAGCTGTGACAATCGCGTTGGACTCCAGGTAGGAGAATCTATCCCAACCTATTTCATTTGTTAACTAGGAACCTACACATTAGCTTGTTCCCTTATTTCTAGACCCACTCTAGGGCTAGAGGAATCGTCTTCGTCCGCAGAGAGGATTTACCTACAAAACATATATGATCTCAAATATTTCATCGATGGTGTGGTATCTGAACGTATAGATGAAAATCCACTAAAAGCATTCAAGAAATATATGGCGAAGGCAAAGTGCTTGATCCTTTATGGAGTGAGGGATCATGTTGTCTGTCACGTCATAAGCAAAGCGACAACTAGAGAGATGTGGCAGGGCTTGGAGATGCTATATTAGGGATCTTCTGAGCAACATAAGATGTTTTTAGAGGAGAATTTGTGTTCTACAAGAATGCAAAAGTGTGAGCATGTTGATCCATTCCTATCTAAACTTTAGGAGAACCGAGATCAGCTGGCAATTGTAGGAATTGTGCCTCAGGCAACCGAGATGGTCATATTTTCTATGAACTCAGTTTCAGATGAGTGGCAAGTCTTCGTCCAAAGCATCCTGGGCAGATAAAGACTACCATATTGGGAAACAATGTGGGCTTCTCTTTAGCAAGAAGAGATGAGGTGATACATGCTCAAGTGTAAGCTTGAGAGAAACGACAACATCAGTGGGTTGAAGCCCAAGGAGGAGGAGGAAAATGTATCCCTTGCATAAAAGGAACAACAGGAGAAGCGAAGATGTAAGAAATACGTCTCTAAGATCAAGTGCTTATTGTGTGGCGAGATGGGACATTATGCCTCACAGTGTCCTCTTAAGAAGAAGGACAAAGACGAGAAGCATGATCCACAGGCTACGACCGCCAAGATCAAAGAAGAGGAGTTTGTGATGATTTCTCACATATCTCCTTGGGAGAATTTGGGTGATCTGTATTTGTAGTTCAACAAAGTTTCAGATGGACAGGGTCCTCGAGGAGTCCACCTCTTGGATCATCACCCTTTTATGGGATCCCAAATTTGAAGTAACAGGATGGACAAGTTATAGTTGGTGCAGAAGTGATAATGCGGTGGCTATAGAGCGCCAAAGTCTAAGCAGCACAAAGCAGAGTTGGCAGCAGTGCAGAGGCACAATGTAGAGTCAACAATAGTGCAGAGGCTTCAGAGGGATAACACAGAGGATAGCAGCAGTTAGATTTTCAACACCAAGATGCATCATACTAAACACTTAGTTTAGTATTGGATGTTTTTAAGTCACAGTGTAGTAGCAGTTGGCGGCAACATGCAGGGTCAACAGCAACACGGATGCAACAACACAATGTTGGTGGGCAGCAGTGTCAGACATCAACAATGTAGAGATATATGTTGCAGAATTAGAGAAATACTCTAGCTGGGTGTATTAATAGAGCACATTCTTCACTAAGAGGGAGTGTTGATTTATGGTAATATCAGTTGAGCTATAAGTGTTATGAAACCAGCTCCAAAAATAGAAGAAAAGAGAGATCAACGCCTTAGAAATCAGCCACTTTGAGGGGGCAACCTCCAATACATTACATAAATGAACAAATAACGGATGATTCAAATGAACAAAACCTCCTTTCTATATATATGAGTCCATGGGGCTACAATGTAATCCTATCCGACCTAACAATAATAATGTAAGGGCATAATGATAACAATATGGGGGTTACAGGGATACAACAATAACAATAAAGGGGTTACACTAGCAACAATAAGGGACTATACTAGTAATATAGGGACCTAACATGCTCCTCTCCTTCAAAAAAGTGTTGTCCTTAATGCTTGAGTAACTTCGGGTGCTTCTGTATAAAATTCTCATCCTCCCATGTAGAATATTCAGTGGGTAAGTTCTTCCATTTGATGAGATACTCTGAAATTGATCGATTTTGTAGCTGTTGAGTTCTTGTTTCCGTGACTGCTTCAGGTTACAATATGGTTTTTCCTGTTGAGATTGCAACAAGATGATGAGCTTAGTGGAAAGGAGTCGCCTTCACTAAGTGGGCCCGCAGGCTATTTTTGGGGCAAAGTATATTTTTAGACTATGTCTATTTTTAGACATATGGATCATGTTCTATGAGTTGCAGGATGCTATTTGTGGATGGTTGGTCAAGTCGGAAAAAAAATAGATGGAATTCTATTTCTGTATTATTATTGTTTAATCTATTTTTAGATTTCCACTAAAAATAGATGATATGTCAAATATTATTAGCTCTTAATAATATTCGGACTATAAATGTTATCTTATTCGTAGCACTTATATTAAGTGCATTGCATGTAGACAGAGCTGTGGTTGTATGGAATTACGCTATTCCCGAGGGTTATGTGGAGCTATTGCATGAAGACTTTAGTTAGAACTCATGTACGTAGCATGGTGGAGTCGAGCTGAGGAAGTTAGTGGAGTTGTATTCGCTTTAATAATCTAAACATGTTTGAGCTATTTGTATTCCGGCTTAACTAATTATGAAGCAATTAGTGAGAGTGGTGTGAATTAATTATTAATTAATTCACTAATTAAATACTCATTAATCAACTAAAGAATACATCAGTTAACTTCAGTGCATGGACAGTTTCAGTGGAGACCAGTGCAGGAATAGGTGAAAGAGCAGGTTAACTATCAATTGTGACTATACTGTTGCTATTTGCAACACACAGATAGGTGGAGTAAGCCCATGAGGATTGCGCAGTTCAGGCTGGTGGTTTATCTATATAAAGAGGCTGTCCCATAGCATTGAAAAAGGCAATAGAGGTTGGCTATCAAGTGGCAAAATATTGGAGCATGTGTTTTGCTAGATCTAGCTTGATAGTCTGTAGCAATTGAGGGTGTGCATGAGAGCTTGTGAGGATATTTTGTACTATGATTGTTACATGATCTCCATGACATATAGTATACATATAGTTGGGGTTTTCAGCTTTAAGCTTTCCCATTAAACACTGTGTTCATATGTGTGATTGTTTGTGGTTTTAATGTATGCATGCAATTGATTTTATTTCCGTATGTGATGATCAATGGTAGAAGAGATTCTATATTATGCATGAAGCTAAAATAGTGTGTGACCAGGAGAATCTCGGTGAATAATATCTCAGTTATTCAAATTTATACATTTCTTCCTCATCAAGTTCGGCAATATTGTTTATTGCTCCAACTAGAAGTTTGTCCCCTATAACTTTCTTACATGAAATATGGAAAATCGGATGCACTCGCGAAGAAGCAGTGAAGCTCCAATTTTTATGCCATAACACTAATCTTTATACAACACTTTGTAAGGACTATAAAAGATTTGGCAATAACTTATTACCCTTCTTATCAGAGCCATTTCGAGGGACATTTTTTTCTATGTTTGTAGCCATAAAAATACCGAGTCTCCTACATCAAAACTTCTCTCACTGCGATGTTGATCTGCCTATTGTTTCATTCAATTTTGTGCCAAATTTAGGTTATCCTTTAACAATTGGAGAACTTCTTATTGATGCTCGATGTGATCTTCCACTGCTTGAACTCTAGAATTTTCCCTTAAAGAATATGTGATGGACGGTGGATGATATCCATAAAGTGCCATAAATGTGGTATTTTTTGCTGCAGTATGGAAGGAAGTGTTATACCACAATTTAGCGAGAGGTGACCACTTGAACCATTGTGCTTTATTATCATATACAAAACAGCGAAGATATCCTTACAAACATTTATTCACTATCTCAGTTTGACCATCGGATTGAGGATGATAAGATGAGCTATGAGGTAGTTGAGTACCCAAACAAGAAAATAATTATGTCCAAAAATTTCCTGAAAAAATGGGATCTCTATCACTTACAATAATCTTTGGGTTTTGATGTAGCTTTTGAATTGTTTCCATAAATGCAGTAGCAATTGTACTTGCTTTAAATGGATGAGACAATGCACAAAAGTGTGCATACTTGGTAAGTTTATCAACTACCACCATGATGACACTCTTCCTTCTTCGGACTAGGTAAACCCGTGATAAATCCATTGAAATATCCTCCCAACGTTGACTTGGAATTGATAAAGTTAGAGAAGACCTAGGTCTTAATTGTCTCAACTTTATTTTGTCAAGGCAAACCAAACATTCCGCCACAAACTTTTGAATATCAGATTTAAGGCCATCCCAAAAAAATCTTTCTTCACCTTGTGGTAAGTTTTTAAAAATCCTGAGTGTCCTCCCAAAGGAGAAGTGTGCAATTCCAAAATAATCTTTTGTTTTAGTTGGGAATTCTTACAAAGATATAAGCGATCTTTGTACCATAAGGAATCATTTTTCCAACTAAATGTATTAGATGTACTAGGATCTTGCTGCAACTTTTGAATGAGTGTCCACACTTCTTCGTCCTTCTTTCCATTCATCTCTTGCTTTGGGTATCCAATCTGGTTGGATAATAGAAATGGCACAAAGCAATGCTTCCACCTCTTCATTCTTTCTTGAGAGTGCATCTGCAGCAACATCTAGCTTCCCTTTTTTGTAGATTATTTCAAATTCATAACCCAACATCTTTGTGACCCATTTTTGCTGCTCTTCTGAAGATATTCTTTGTTCCAAAAAGTGTTTAAGACTATCATGATTAGTTTTTACCTTGAAGTGTCTTCCCATTAGGTAAGGTCGCAATTTCTTTACTGCATGTAGTATTGCCAACATTTCCTTCTCGTAAATAGCCTTTTGTAAATGATTTCATTTGATTGGACAAATTTAAAAAGCAATGGGTCTTCCTTCTTGCATTAAAACAACACTAGTTCCATTTCATGAGGCATCACATTCCACAATAAAGGTTTTTGTGAAGTCTGGAGTAGCTAATACTGGTGCTAGGCACATTGCCTCTTTAAGATGTTCAAATGGCTTAGTTGCTTCAGGAGTCCATGAAAATGCATCTTTCTTCAATAATGTTGTTAGAGGTGCTGTGTAACTTCTTTACGGTTGTGGGGACTTTCCATTCCTTAATGGCTTTAATTTTGTTAGGGTATGCTTTAACACCCTCGTGAGATACAATATGACCTAGATATTCCACCTCTTGTACTCCAAAGAAACATTTCGATGTTTTTGCATATAATTGTTTCTCCTCCAATAGTTTGAGCACCCCGTTAACATGTTGAACATGATCCTTCCAAGACTTGATGTAGATTAGTATATCATCAAAAAATACTAGGACAAATTTTCTAAGGAAGGGTTTGAAAATGGAATTCATTGATTAGGAGATCATGTCCATTGTTCAAAAATTCTAAAAAATGAAAGTGCTCAGAAGTGGTTGAAACCTAAGCAACTAGAAAGGTCTTGTCACTGCAATTCTGGTGCCGTGAACGGTTCGCAAAACATAGGTCGCATGCAGAAGTTATGAAGGTTTGAAAAACATAGTAAACTCCAAAAATTGGACCTTTGACTCAGTTTGAATTTATATAGAAATTTTGTAAAAAATATATATTTTTGCAAAAAAAATTGTATTAAGGTTTTTTTCGGCCTATTAGTGGGTGCCACGTGGCCTGCCCGGAGGCTACCACGTGGCCCCAGGCCAAAGGTTAAAGTCATATGCAAAAATATTTGGAGTCCACGGGAATGGAACCCATGACCCACCAAACGCGTGCAGAAGTGCCTGACCATTCGAGTTGTGCATTGGTCCTTGTTTACAATAGGTAGCAGTTTAATTTAAAACGTTTACAATTTTTACTGCCGGTGCCAAGGAGGCCAGCCCCTGCTTCACGGAACCTCACGCCCGCGACTAGAGCTTGGAGCCTCCAGTTGTTTGCACGACAATTACCCGCGCGGTTTTGATGGGCCATGTGGCCAGACCTTCCAACGGTTAAACGCACCAATTAAAGTTAACGGTTAAATCACAATTAAGCCCGACGATTTCGACGGTCTTTAATGTGACCACAACAACTCAATGCGACGGGTATTGTAAACGGTTTTGGAACCGTGTGGGTTGGGGTTCCGCCCATCTTCTGCGAATTTCTAAATTTTTGTTTCGATGGAGGTCATGTGACCACTACCGCCTAACCTTTAATGCAAAAATTTAACCGCTCGGCTAAATCTGGAGCACGCCACCAAAATCGGCGGAAACCACCTAATTAACTTCAGTTAACTCAAGTCCTCCACATTTAGTGGAGTTTTTTAAGGGATATTGGGCAGTTTACTGTTTTGGCCATAACTCCTTGGATTTTCGACCAATTTTGATGCATGGATAGTCAATTTTGGGTATTCTCAAATTTTTGGACACATTGGAACATGTTTCAAAGCCATTAGAGGTCATCTTGTGAAGGTTTATCCTCGGGAAAGATCAAGGAGCCACTAGGCCATTAGGGTTTTTTCAGTGTATTAAGCATCCATTCTCTGTTTTCTGCAAATGAATAGTCATTCCTGGCTAATTCAAGCATTCTAAAGCTATTTTTACAGAGAGAATAGCCATTTGAGGGTTTTATTCACATGTACTTACCATTTTTTAGCAATAATATATGTGAGACATACCATTGGGAGCTGGATTAGTAGATGTAGCCCAAGAGGGGTGAACTGCTTAAACCCTAGAATTTTCCCTTAAACAAGATGTGATGGACGGTGGATGATATCCATAAAGTGCCATAAATGGGGTCATTTTTTTCTGCAATATGGAAGGAAGTGTTATACCACCATTCAGTGAGAGGTAACCACTTGACCCATTGTGCTTGCTTATTAGATACAAAACAACGAAGATATCCTTCCAAACATTTACTCACTATCTCAGTTTGACCATCGGATTGAGGATGATAAGATAAGCTATGAGGTATTTGAGTACCCAAACAAGAAAATAATTTCGTCCAAAAATTTCCTGTAATAATGGGATTTCTATCACTTACAATAATCTTCGAGTTTCCATGTAGTTTTTGAATTGTTTCCATAAATGCAGTAGCAATTGTACTTGCTTTAAATGGATGAGATAATGCACAAAAGTGTGCATACTTGGTAAGTCTATCAACTACCACCATGATGACACTCTTCCCTTCGGACTTAGGTAAACCTGAGATAAAATCCATTGAAATCTCCTCCCAACGTTGACTTGGAATAGATAAAGGTTGTAGAAGACCTAGGGTCTTAATTGTCTCAACTTTATTTTGCTGGAAAACCAAAAATTCCGTCACAAACTTTTGAATATCCGATTTAAGGCCATCCCAAAAAAAATATTTCTTCACCCTGTGGTAAGTTTTTAAAAATCCTGAGTGTCCTCCTAAAGGAGAAGTGTGCAATTCCAAAAAAATCTTTTGTTTTAGTTGGGAATTCTTGCAAATATATAAGCGATCTTTGTACCATAAGGAATCATTGTTCCAACTAAATGTATCAGATGTACTAGGATATTGCTGCAAATTTTGAATGAGTGTCCACACTTCTTCGTCCTTCTTCCATTCATCCCTTGCTTCAGTTATCCAATCTAGTTGGATAATAGAAATGGCACAAAGCAATATTTCCACCTCTTCATCCTTTCTTGAGAGTGCATCTGCAACAACGTTTAGCTTCCCTTTTTTGTAGATGATTTCAAAGTCATAACCCAACATCTTTTTGACCCATTTTTGCTGCTCTTCTGAAGATATTCTTTATTCCAAAAAGTGTTTAAGACTATCATGATTAGTTTTTACATTGAAGTGTCTTCCCATTAGGTAAGGTCGCAATTTCTTTAGTGCATGTAGTATTGCCAACATTTCCTTCTTGTAAATAGCCTTTTGTAAATGATTTCCTTTGATTGGACAACTTTAAAAAGCAATGGGTCTTCCTTCTTGCATTAAAACAACACTAGTTCCATTTCCTGAGGCATCACATTCCACAATAAAGGTTTTTGTGAAGTCTGGAGTAGCTAATACTGGTGCTAGTCACATTGCCTCTTTAAGATGTTCAAATGGCTTAGTTGCTTCAGGAGTCCATGAAAATGCATCTTTCTTCAATAATGTTGTTAGAGGTGCTGTGCAACTTCTTTATGGTTGTGGGGACTTTCCATTCCTTAATGGCTTTAATTTTGTTAGGGTATGCTTTAACACCCTCGTGAGATACAATATGACCTAGATATTCCACCTCTTGTATTCCAAAGAAACACTTCGATGTTTTTGCATATAATTGTTTCTCCTCCAATAGTTTGAGCACCCCGTTAATATGTTGAACATGATCCTTCCAAGACCTGATGTATATTAGTATATCATCAAAAAATACTAGCACAATTTTCTAAGGAAGGGTTTGAAAATGGAGTTCATTGATCAGGAAATCATGTCCATTGTTCAAAAATTCTTAAAAATGAAAGTGCTCAGAAGTGGTTGCAACCTAAGCGACTAGAAAGGTCTTGTCGCTGCGATTCTGGTGCCGTGAACAGTTTGCAAAACATAGGTCGTATGCAGAAGTTATGAAGGTTTGAAAAGCGTAGTAAAATCCAAAAATTGGACCTTTGACTCAGTTTGAATTTATATAGAAATTTTGTAAAAATATTTATTTATTTTATTTTATTTTATTTTATTTTATTTTTATTTTTTTATTTAAATTTATTTTATATATATATATATATATATATATATATATATATATATATATATATATATATATATATATATATATATATATATATATATATTTATTTATTTATTTATATTTATTTTTATTTTTTTTCGGCCTATTAGTGGGTGCCACGTGGCTTGCCTGAAGGCTACCAAGTGGCCCCAGGCCAAAGGTTAAAGGCATATGCAAAAATATTTGGAGTCCACGGGAATGGAATCCATGACCCACCAAACGCGTGCAGAAGTGCCCGACCATTCGAGTTGTGCATTGGTGCTTGTTTACAATAGGCAGCAGTTTAATTTAAAACGTTTACATATTTTACTGTCAGTGGTAAGGAGGCCAGCCCCTGCTTCATGGAACCTCATGCCCGCGACCAGAGCTCGGAGCCTCCAGCGATTAGCACGACAATTACCCGTGCGGTTTTGATGGGCCATGTGGCCAGACCTTCCAACAGTTAAACACACATATTAAAGTTAACGGTTAAGTCACAATTAAGCCCGACGATTTCGACGGTCTTTAATGTGACCACAACAACTCAATGCGACGGGTATTGTAAACGGTTTTGGAACCGTGTGGGTTGGGGTTCCGCCCACCTTCTACGGATTTCTAAATGTTTGTTTCGGTGGAGGTCATGTAACCACTACTGCATAACCTTTAATGCAAAAAGTTAACCGCTCAGCTAAATCTGGAGCACGCCACCAAAATTGGCGGAAACCACCTAATTAACTTCAGTTAACTCAAGTCCTCCACATTTAGTGGAGTTTTTTAAGGGACATTGGGCAGTTTACTGTTTTGGCCATAACTCCTTGGATTTTCGACCAATTTTGATGCATGGATAGTCAATTTTGGGTATTCTCAACTTTTTGAACACATTGGAACATTTTTCAGAGCCATCAAAGGTCATCCTGTGAAGGTTTATCCTCGGGAAAGATCAAGGGGCCACTAGGCCATTAGGGTGTTTTAAGTGTATTAGGCATCCATTCTATTTTCTGCAAATGAATAGTCATTCCTGGCTAATTCAAGCATTCTAAAGCTATTTTTACAGAGAGAATAGCCATTTGATGGTTTTATTCACATTTACTTACCATTTTTGAGCAATAAGATATGAGAGACATACCATTTGGAGCTGGACTAGTAGATGTAGCCCAGGAGGGGTGAACTGCTTCATCAAATTTGTTGAGTACTGTTACATGTGATGTTTAATTCTCTGTTATTTACTATTGTACAATGTTTAATTTCTGTTATTTATTTATGAAGGTGCAGCTCTTGTTTGGTGGGAAGCCAAGACAAAGGAGGAGATCAAAAAATATGTTAGGATTATCTTATCATGGTCTGATTTCATTTCTACAATAAACAACAGTTTTATCCATTAGCTCACATATAGAAAGCCATAATGGACTGGAAAAATTTTAAACAATTGAAAGGACAAAATGTTCAAGTGTATACCCAAGAATTTAGAAGATGACCCTTTTCCTAGGAGTAGATTTGCATAGGCAAGACACTTTACTCAAGTATATAGTAGGTTTGCATACTTACCTAAGACATACCATTCTCATGTTTAACCCTACAAGCCTAGATGAGGTTTGTGTTCAAGCCACACATTTAGAGGCAAGGGGAAAACAAAACTTAGAAGTGAATGAGGAAAGTGAGTTTAAAGGCAAATCGAAGAATAAGAGAAATGAAAATTCTAGAAAAGAGAAGGGGAAATTTTTTCTGCAAACACTGTTCTAAAACTAGCCATGATGAGGACCATTGTTGGAAACTTCATCTAGAGTTGAAACCAGAAAGTTTTAAAACCAAAGATAAAGCCAAGGAGAAAGGCAAGACAATTGCAAATGCTGAACAAGGCCTAGGTTCAGAATCAAGAGATGAAACAAAAATCATATCTATTGCACTAAAGAACTTGAAGGGGAAAGATATTGAAAATAAACCCAGTTCTAGTATTTCTAACTATCACATAGAAGCTCGAAGTGAAGAGAAGAGAATTGAACTGTTTCATGTGAGGGTCATTTCCAAACATACCAAGGTTGACACACTATTTGACAGTGGGTCGCAAGTGAACCTTATTTCTGAAGACTCAGTCAAGAAATTAAATCTTGAGACCATTACACATCCGAAACCATATCCACTTGGTTGGATTTGTAAGGATGCAAATTTACAGGTTTCAAAGAAGTGCATGTTGCTCTTTGCAATAACAACACATTTTATTGACACGGTTGAATTAGATGTTGTTCCGTTTGATATTACAGGTGTGGTGTTGGGAATTCCTTACTTTTATGACAGGAAAGCTATCTTCCATCGCCATGAGAACAAGTACCATTTATTCAAGGATGGCAAGGAGTTTATTGTGAGAGCTCATCGCAAAAAACTAGACTCTTCTTTAGTGAATGCAAGGCAGATAAATAGGTTCGTCAATGCAAGTCAAAAATTTACATTGATGATGATTAAGCAAAGGGAAGTTGTATATAATTTTTTTCATGTAAATGCTGATTTAAATAATGAGGTTTTTCAATTTGAAAGCAGGTTGTCTTTTAAAGAAGATGACAGTAAGTTGCAGCAATCGTCTTTGTTGTTGAACGATGCTGAAAACAAAGTGTCAGTGAAAGAAGGTGCAAAGGTCCAAGAGAGGGTAAAGCAACCTAGAAAATAAGTCACAAATTTCAGCAATGCTCATTGCTGGTTTCAGAAAGGCATGGTATAATGGCGAGGAAACTTAGTCAGGAATTGACACAAGTACAAGGCTAATTCAGCAAAAATTCGCCATAAGGACAGGATGCAAGGTGAAAGTAATTTTTAGTTTCCTTTGATTATAGATCAATGTAGAAATAATATGTTTAGTGCAAATTTAAGTTGTTTTTCTGCAAATTTCGAAAATCTGCAGCATGACAAGGTCAAAGTCAGCAACGGTTGGTCAACGAAATCAAGGAAAAATTTGTCGTTTCATAAAATGCTCCAGTTAATGAAATTAGGGAAATTTCAGTGGATTAAGATTGCAAGAGTGGAGACATAGTCTCCTCATCTTCATGTTCAGTAGTCCAAAGAGCTTTTGGGGTCAAAAAACTTCCCAGTGGGGAGGTGTGATCAGAAGATCATGTCCATTGTTAAAAAATACTAAAAAATGAAAGTGCTTAGAAGTGGTTGCAACCTGAGCGACCGGAAAGGTCTCTTCCCTACGATTCTGGAACCACAAAGGGTTTGCAAAACAGAGGTCGTATGCAGAAGTTATGAAGGTTTGAAAAGCCTAGCAAACTAAAAAAACTGGACCTTTGACTCAGTTTGACTTTATATAGAAATTTTGTAAAAAATATATATTTTTACAAAAAAAATTGTATTAAGGTTTTTTTCGGCCTATCAGTTGGTGCCACGTGGCCTACCTGGAGGCTGCCACGTGGCCCCAAGCCAGACGTTAAAAGCATATGAAAAAATATTTGGAGTCCACGGGAATGGAACCCACGACCCACCGAATGCGTGCAGGAGTGCCCGACCATTCGGGTTGTGCATTGTTCCTTATTTACAATGGGCAATAGCTTAAATTTAAAATGTTTACATTGTTTACCACTGGTGGCAAGGGGGCTAGCCCCCACTTCACAGAACCTCACGCCCGCGACTGGAGCTCTGAGCCTCCGGCGGTTACCACAACAATTACCTGCGCGATTTTAATGGGCCATGTGGCCAGACCTTCCAACGGTTAAACATGCCAATTAAAGTTAACGGGTAAGTCACAGTTAAGCCTCACAGTTTCGGCGGTCTTTAATGTGACCACAACAACTCAATGCAACGGGTATTGTAAACGGTTTTGGAATCGTGTGGGTCGGGGTTCCGCCCACCGTGTGCGGATTTCCAAACGTTTGTTTTGGCGGAGGTCATGTGACCACTACCGCCTAACCTTTAATGCTAGAAGTTAAAATCCCAGTTAAATCTAGAGCGCGCCACCAAAATTGACGAAAACCACCTAATTAACTTTAGCTAACTCAAGTCCTCCACATTTAGTGGAGTTTTTTAAGGGATATTGGGCAATTTACTGTTTTGGTCATAACTCCTGGATTTTCGACCAATTTTAATGCATGGATAGTCAATTTTGGGTATTCTTGCCTTTTTGAACACATTGGAACAGGTTGTAGAGCCATCATAGGTCATATCATGTAGGTTTAACTTCGGGAAATATCAAGGAGCCATTAGGGCCACTAGGGTGTTTTCAGTGTATTGGGCATCCATTCTTTATTTTCTGCAGATGAATAGTCATTTCTGGCTAATTCAAGCATTATGAAGCTGTTTTTATAGGGAGACCAACCATTTGAGGCTTTTATTTACATGTACTTACCATTTTTGAGCAATAAGATATGAGGGAAATGCCATTGGGAGTTGGACCAACATATGTAGCCTAAGAGGGGTGAACTGCTTCATCAAATTTGTTGACTAATATTACATGTGATGTTTAATTCTCTATTATTTTCCGTTTTACAATGTTTTATAAGGAATTTAGATGCTTAACCTCACAAAGAAATTTGTTTAACTAAGTTAAAATCATTTGTTTCACCTTCAAACTTCAGAGAACCTTATGCCCACATTTTAATTATTGTTTGGATACTTAGCACAACAAAACTAATACATTCCATTCAGATCAAGTTGGTATCAGAGCTAGAGTTTTACTCTATGTATTTTTATTGTGCAAAGTTTGTTTAACTGTTTGCAAGGGTTTTCATGCTTACTAGGCTGATGCTTAAGAGAGGAGAAGGTCAATTGGCGAAGACTTTAAGTAATCCACAACCAAGGAGGGCAAGAGTGCCATTATCTCCACCTTCAATATCACCTTAAAGAGAAGCAGAAGAAACCATAAGCATGACTTCAAGGGAAGGAGAAATCCATGAAGAAGTTGATCCCAAGGAGGAAGAAAGGGTGTTTACAAAAGCATTCCTTGACTTGACTGAAATGGTGAGAGTTCTTTATCAAGAAAGAAATGAAAGACTAGAAGGAGAAGGATCCAAACTTCACAAGGAAGGAGAATGATCGTCAGGAGGCCATAATGATGAGGATAAATCCAAGAAGGGTAATGGAGGAAATGGAGACAATGGAAAGTCACCATCATCACCCTCATCTTCATCTTCATCAATCTCTACATCATCTTCAGTACATCATTCTCACAAAGTCAAGAACACGGGTAAAAGTCATTTTCTTAAACTCGATGTTAAGTTTCAATTGCCAATGTTTGATGGTGAATTAATGCAAAAAAGCTAGATAATTAGATTAGGCAATTATAGGTCTATTTGAGAATTCAACATTTTCATGACGACGAAACTAAAATTCAACTAGCTTAATTGAGAATGGAATGCGTAGCTCTTGTTTGGTGGGAAGCCAAGACAAAGGAGGAGATCAAAAAATATGTTAAGATGATCTTATCATGGTCTGATTTCATTTCTGCAATAAAAAAACAATTTTATCCATTAAATCACATGTAGAAAGCCATAATGGACTGGAAAAATTTTAAACAGTTGAAAGGAAAAAATGTTCAAGTGTATACCTAAGAATTTAGAAGAAGAGCTCTTTTACTAGGAGTAGATTTGCATAGCCAAGACACTTTACTCAAGTATATAGGAGGTTTGCATACTTACCTAATACATACCATTCTCATGTTTAACCCTATAAGCCTAGATGAGGTTTTTGTTCAAGCCACACATTTAGAGGCAAAGGGAAAACAAAACTTAGAAGGGAATGAGGAAAGTGAGTTTAAAGGAAAATGGAAGAATAAGAGAAATGAAAATTCTAGAAAAGAGAAGGGAAATTTTTTCTGCAAACATTGTTCTAAAACTAGCCATGATGAGGACCATTGTTGGAAACTTCATTCAGAGTTGAAACCAGAAAGCTTTAAAGCCAAAGATAAAGCCAAGGAGAAAGGCAAGATAGTTGTAATAGCTGAACAAGACCTAGGGTCAGAATCACGAGATGAAACAAAAATCATAGCTATGGCACTAAAGAACTTGAAGGGGAAAGAGATTGAAAATAAACCCAGTTCTAGTATTTCTAACTGTCACATAGAAGCTCGAAGTGAAGAGAAGAGAATTGAACTATTTCATGTGAGGGTCATTTCCAAACATACCAAGGTTGACACACTAGGTTGCAAGCGAACCTTATTTATGAAGACTTAGTCCAGAAACTAAATATTGAGACCATTCCACATCTAAAACCATATCCACTTGGTTGGATTTGTAAGGATGCAAATTTACAGGTTTCAAAGAAGTGCGTGTTTTTCTTTGCAATAACAAGACATTTTATTGACACAGTTGAATTAGATGTTGTTCCGCTTGATATTATAGATGCGGTGTTGCGTAGTCCTTACTTGTATGACAGGAAAGCTATCTTCCATCATCATCATAACAAGTAACATTTATTCAAGGATGGCAAGGAGTTTATTGTGAGAACTCATCGCAAAAAACTAGACTCTTCTTTAGTGAATGTAAGGTAGATGAAGAGGATCGTCAATGCAAGTCAAAACTTGACATTGATGATGATTAAGAAAAGGGAAGTTGTATATAATCCTTTTCATGTAAATGTTGACGTAAATAATGAGTTGTTTCAGTCTGAAAGCAGGCTGTCTTTGAAAGAAGATGACAAGAAGTTTAAGCAATCGTCTTTGGTATCGAACGGTGCTGGAAACAAAGTGCCAGTGCAAGAAGGTGCAAAGGCCCAAGAGAGGGTAAAACAACCTAGAAAAGAAGGCACAAAGTTCAGAAATGATCATTGTTGGTTTTAGAAAGGCATGGTACAATGGAGAGGAAACTTGGTGAGGAATCGACACAAGTACAAGGCTAATTCAGCAAAAAATCGCCATAAGGACAGGATGCAAGGTGAAAATAATTTTCAGTTTCCTTTGACTATAGACCAATGTAGAAACAATATGTTTACTGCAACTTAAGTTGTTGTTCTGCAAGTTTTGAAAATGTGCAGCATGACAAGTTCAAAGTCAGCAACGGTTGGTCAACGAAATCAAGGAAAAATTTGTTGTTTGATGAAATGCTCCAGTTAATGAAATCAGGGAAATTTAAGTGGATCAAGATTGGAAGAGTGGGGACACAGTCTCCTCATCTTCATGTTCAGTAGTCCAGAGACCTTTTGGGGTCCAAAAGCTTCGCAGTGGGGAGGTGTGATTAGGAGATCATGCCCATTGTTCAAAAATGCTCAAAAATGAAAGTGCTCAAAAGTGGTTTCAACCTGAGCGACCAAAAAGGTCTCGTCACTAAGATTATGGCGCCATGAACAGTTCGCAATTCAGAGGTTGGTATGCAGAAATTATGAAGGTTTGAAAAGCCCAGTAAACTCCAAAAACTGGACCTTTGACTTAGTTTGACTTTATATAGAAATTTTGTAAAAAGATATATATTTGCAAAAAAAAATGTATTAAGGTTTTTTTTTGGCCTATCAGTGGGCACCACGTGGCTTGCTCGGAGGCTACCATGTGGCCCCAGGCCATAGGTTAAAGGCATATGCAAAATGTAGAAATTAGCTGAATAAATCACTTATTCACTGAAGATTAACCCGATCATACATCAATTTCGAATTGCATGCATAACACATAACCCTCTTCTACAATTAATTGTCACATGCGGAAATAATATAGAAGCAATCGCACATCAAATCAATCACACATTAACTCAGTATGTATGGGGAAAGCCTATAGTTGAAAACCCCCAGCTATTGTGTATATTATAATGGAGTAATCATGTAACAATCATAGTACAAAAACTCTTTACAAGCTCTCATGCACTACCTCCCATGCTACACACTATCAAGCTAGATCTAGCAAATCACTTGCTCCAATCCTTACCCACTTGATAGCCAACCTTGATTTCGTATTTCAAAGCTATGGGATGGCCTCTTTATATAGATAAACCACCAGCCTAAACTTTGCAATACTCATAGCTTACTCCACCTATCTATGTGTTGCAAATAGCAACAGTATAGTTACAACTGATAGCTAACCCTACCCTTTCATCTATCTCTTTCACTGGTCTTCACTGAACTGATCATGCACTGTAGTGAACTGAAGTGTTCTTGAGTTGACTAATGAGTTAATATTTAGTAAATTAAATATTATTTAATTTACTCCACTCATATCTAGTTGATTAGTTAGTTAACTAATCCCAACTAGTTCAACTAAAAGAAACAGAACACAACTCCACTACTTGTCCCGTTAACTCCTCCAAAACTCCTGCCACTGAAGTCTAACTGAAGCCAACCATGCAAGATGCCATCAAACCCTAGGAACCACGTGATTCCTTGTGTCAGTTGCATGAGCCACCTCCATGACTCAAACCGAAGTGCGCCAAGAGAGTAAACTGTTGTTTATAGTCAAAATATTATTAAGGGTAAATAATATTTGACTTCCATATTTTTAGGAGATCAGTCTAAAAATAGCCCGGGTCCTAAAAATAAGGGTCTCATCTATTTTTACCGACATGTCGCATACTTCAAGAATCTCCAAGTAGAATTCCTAAATTATGCTCCGTATGTCTAAAAATAGACATAGTCTAAAAATAGACTTTGCGCCAGAATTTGCCTGCGGGCCCACTTAGTGAAGGCGACTTCATTTCACTAAGCTCCATCATCTTGCTGCATTCTCAACACAAAAATCTTTGGATTCCATGGGAATGGAACCCACGACCCACTAAACGCGTGCAGGAGTGCCCGACCATTCGGGTTGTGCATTGGTCCTTATTTACAATGGCTGGCAGTTTAAATTTAAAACGCTTACATTTTTTTACCGTCGGAGCCCTTGCTTCACGGAACCTCACGCCCACGACCAAAGCTCGGAGCCTCCGACGGTTACCACGACAATTACCCGCACGGTTTTGATGGGCCATGTGGCCAGACCTTCCAACGGTTAAACGCGCCAATTAAAGTTAACGATTATGTCACGGTTAAGCCCGATAGTTTCAGCGGTCTTTAATGTGACCACAATAACTCAATGTGACGGGTATTGTAAATGGTTTTGGAACTGTGTGGGTTGGGGTTCCGCCCACCATGTGCGGATTTCTAAACGTTTGTTTCGGTGGAGGTCATGTGACCACTGCTGCCTAACCTTTAATGCCAGAAGTTAACCGCCCAGCTAAATATGGAGCGCGCCACAAAAATTGGTGGAAACCACCTAATTAACTTCAGTTAACTCAAGTCCTCCACATTTAGTGAAGTTTTTTAAGGGATATTAGGCAGTTTACTGTTTTGGCCATAACTACTTGTATTTTCAACCAATTTTGATGCATGGATAGTCAATTTTGGGTATTCTCGACTTTTTGAACACATTGGCACATGTTTCAGAGCCATCAAAGGTCATCTTTTGTAGATTTAGTTTCGGGAAATATCAAGGAGCCATTAGGGTGTTTTCAGTGTATTGGGCATCCATTCTCTGTTTTCTGCAAATGAATAGTCATTCCTGGCTAATTCAAGCATTATGAAGCTATTTTTACAGAGAGCATAGCCATTTGAGGCTTTTATTCACATGTACTTAAAATTTTTGAGCAATAAGATATGAGGGACATGCCATTGGGAGTTGGACCAGCAGATGTAGCCAAGGAGGGGTGAATTGCTTCATCAAATTTGCTAAGTACTGTTACATGTGATGTTTAATTCTCTATTATTTACTGTTGTAAAATGTTTTATAAGCAATTTACTTGCTTAAACTCACATAGAAATCTGTTTAATTAAGTTAAAATCATTTGTTTCACCTTCAAACTTCACAGAACTTTATGCACACATTTTTATTACTGTTTGAATACTTAGCACAACAAAAATAATACATTCCATTTAGATCATTCATCGACCATTGAAATGTAGAAGGTGCATTGGTAAGTCCAAAAGGCATGACCAAAAATCATAATGACCCTCATGAGTTCGAAATGTTGTTTTCGGCATATCTTCAGTCTTCACTGTAATTTGATGATATCTTGAATGAAGATCCAACTTAGTAAAATAAATTGCTTCATGTAATTCATCCAATAATTCATCAATCACATCAATGGGAAATTTATCTTTAATAGTGAGCTTATTGAGCTCCCTATAATCCGGACACATGCAACATGATCCATCCTTCTTGTGCACCAATAATACTGGAGCAGAGAAAGAACTTTAACTAAGGTTGAATTATACCAGCCTCTAACATTTCTGCAATCATATGTTCAATTTCGCTCTTTTGGACATAAGGATATCTATAAGGCCTGATGTTTGGAGGAACACTTCTTGGAATAAAATGAATAGCATGATCATGATCACGAATAGGTGGGAGTCCTTTGAGAGTTTCAAACACCTTGGAACAATTTTCCAAGGCTTTTTGGAGATATGGAGAAATAGATGATTTTGATGTTGGAACTTCTAGTGAGATAATTGTGCAATTACGAATCATTGTTCTTTATTTAGAAGATTTGTCATGACATTAGAGCTTATTATCTTTCCTGGCTTCCCTGCGATACCCCGTAATTCGATTTCCATTCCTACTGAAAAAAATTTCTTGAAAATTTCTTGAAAATTAAAAGCTATCGTCCCCAAAGATTGTAACCATTGTAGTCTTAGTACAACATCAACACCTCCCATTGGAATATAAATCATTGGAATATTCAATATATATTCCCCCATGGATAGCTTGATGTTATGGCATTTTCCAAAGAAATTTATAGTTACTCCATTTGCAACCATCACTTGACATTCTGGTGCTGGGTATAGAGGAAACATTTCAATTCCTTGGCTACCTTACAATGAATAAAATTATGGGTACTACCTGAATCAATCAACACTATTACCTTTTTCTTCTTGATATGTCCTTCTATCTTGAGAGTTTGTGGAGTGGTAATTCCTGCCAGTGCATTACACGATATGGTTGGACTCATTTCTTCTTCTTCTAGGTTGGTTCATGATGTATATCATCTTCTTTTGAAGTTTCTTGTTCATTTTCTTCTTCCTCTTCACAATCTATGTAAAATAATTTCTTCTTAGCACACTTATGACCTTTAGTGTATTTGTTATCACAACTATAGCAAAGCCCTTTTGCTCTGTTTTCTGCCAATTGTTGTGGTGTCAACCTTGTAGGTTGTGGAAGTCTAGTAGTAGCAACACTTCCATCTTTATAGACATGAGTGGTAGGCTTCCTTGTCGCCATAATTTTACATTCAATTTTTCTTGCCGACCTGAATGCCTTCTCCAATGAATTAGGTTCCCAAATGCGAACTTCATGTCGGATGCTATCCTTTAAAGTCCCTATGAAGACATCAATCCTATGTTCCTCTGGAATATCAGTTACCCTTATATTCAATTTTTTGAAGTGCTCAATGTGCTCCCCCACTGAACCCTTTTGTTTGAGATTTATCAATTTGCTAAAGAAGGTTTGCTCTTTGTATCCTCATAATGTGCTATCATTTCCTCCGTAAAAATTGACCAAGTGACAATTTTTTTACGAGAGAAAAGCCATCGATACCATACAAATGTATTTTTTTCTAAATGTAAAGTTATAATGCATACATTTTGTGTGTTTTTCACATTATTGAGATCAAAATATTGCTCCATTTGTAGTATCTATGTTACGAGATCCTTGTCATCAAACTTCCTCATATCCATCTTTGGAATATGGTGGTTCTTCCATCCAACATTAGAGTTTATGAAATCACGATTAACATTTATTTTGTTCTTATCATGAGTTTCCTCTACTATATTTTCGCCATTAGGAAACATTTCTTGTATCAACATTGTCAAACCTTCCATGTCTGCTTTTAGATCATTCTTCATGTTTTCCATGTTGTATTTCATTTTTTTCTTCCATGTCATCCATCTTAGCTTCCATGTCAGCTTGTGTGCCATCCATCATAGCTTCCACGCCTTTCTTCAAACCATCCATCTTCGCTTCCATGCCTTTCTTCAAAACTTCCATTTCATTTTTTGTTGCTCTTTGCGAGAGCGAAATTTGGTGCACTTGCGCTTGTAATTTTGATAGATTATGTTGCAATTCTTCATCTTCATGAGTCATAGTAGAGTACTATGAGGGCTTAATGGGTGTTGAATTCTTTTTAGGAGGCATTTTAGAACCCAATACTGATATCTATGCTCAATAGGCCTTTTGAATCACTTAAAACTAATTTTTCAGACAAGACTTATGCAATTTGGAAAAAAAAAAATACACACATTTTTCTTGATTTTGAGGAGCTTGATATTGAAACTGAATTATCTCTATGATTTCTGATATTAAATATCTGAAATTTGGCCTTGAAGTATCCCTCTGAGTCTTCTTTTGAATGCCACAGGTCTGACCTAATTTGGATTCTTGAAGGCAAATTTATGCCGAATCTCCTACGATGACCTAATTATGGACTAGGTTAGTAGAGCGAACTTGTGCAACTTTCCACGTGTCACTGTTTCCTCCTCTAGATCTGAAATTGATATACAGGAAACTACATTCTATCTACTTGCTGCCACTTTTTACATAATTCCAATCCGACGCTCAGAGAGAGAGTTATGACGTTTTTCCTACGGTCACCTATTTGAGATGAAATTCAGGAGCCTGAAACAATCCTAACTTCCACAGATCATATCTCAAAAAATATTGCGAACCAAAATTTGAAACTTTTACAGGAGTTTCCTCAGGATTTCTACTTCGCTCTGTATAAATTTCAGATTATGAGACTTAGTATACGAAACGTTATAGTGCAAATTCCACGATGACCCGGTTTAGTTGAAATTAGGGAGCTTGAAAAAAAAAACCTAACTTCCACAGATGATATCTCCGAAAATATTGTGAACCAAGATGTGAAATTATTACACGAAGTTCCTCAGGATTTCAGCTTCGCGCTGTAAAAATTTCAGCTTCTGAAACTTTGTAGAAAAAAATTTATAGCGAAAATTCCATGATGACCTGTTTGGAGCAGCAAAACCCCAGAATCCAAAGCTCTGATACCAAATGTTATGAAACCAGCTCCAAATATAGAATAAAAGAGAGATCAAAGCCTTAGAAATTAGCCACTTCGAGGTAGAAATCTCTAATATTTTACATAAATGAACAAATCTTGGATTATTCAAATGACCAAAACCTCCATTCTATATATAGGAGTCCATGGGGCCACTATGTAATCCTAGCCGACCTAACAATAATAATGTAAGGGTACAATAATAACAATATGGGGGTTATAGGGGTACAACGATAACAATAAGGGACTATACTAGTAATATAGGGACCTAGCAATAAGTCTCGAAATTTGTAGAGAGGTTTAGACACATGTATTCCAAAAAACCTAGAAATTGTTTCCAGTGAGATCATGTTTTATTAAAATAATTAATTATTTTTAATGGGACCCTAAGTCTAAACTTAGGAAATTAAAATAATTAAAGGGTATTAATCAAACATAATGTGAATCTTCTAGAGAAGACAAAGGTCAGGTCAAAATTTAATCTTAGCCATTTATTGACGATTTAATCTCAGCCATTTAAGTCTCAACGAGAAGATTATAAGGAATTGAATTGTCATTTGGAAAAGATACCGAGATGGAGAAAGAATCCAGATATAAAAATGATTTAGTGAGAAGTGCTCAGGGAGAATATCGACCTATAGGATTCTCGCAGAGAGGGGCTAAGGTAATTTCTGGTTGGATATTTTCCTGAGCCAGAGAATACACAACAAAGAAGACAAAGAGCAGTACACAGAGAGGCATCGTAGCAGCTACACAAAGCGAGCAGAGGCATCGCAGTAGACTTGAGGAAGTCAGTGTTTCAGGTTAGGATCATTTAGATCAAGTGCCAGAGAGCTGGGGTGTGAGACCGGAGGAGGCCAAAAGGTCAGGTTGAACCAGCAGAAGAGATAACACGTAGTCCCCACACAGAGTGATGTAGAGACTGCACAGTGACTAAGCAGAGGCAGTGGAGGGCTTGCTAGTCCTGGGTTTTTGGCTAGCTTTGACTTCCAGTGTCAGTGTGAGTTAATATCACTAGCTTATTTATTAGATTGTCTATGTGAATAGCCAGAAAGGCATCCCAGATTGTATTCAGAATGACTGCATAATAAATAAACCCTCGGATGTTGCACTAGTTTTCCCGTATTGGGTTTTTCTAGGGACATTAGTCCAAAAACAACGGTGTCACATGTGTCTATGATCTAATTTTTCTCATATCTTGTTTCCGCACTTGTATTTTCCACATTTAAATTATGAAGGTTGTGGTGTATGATTTTTCGATATTTATAGTAGAAAACTATAAATAATTTTTTGAAAATAATTAACAAATAGGATAATTATCATCAGTGCTAGAGTAGGATTTCGGGTTGCTAGAGTAGGATTCCGGGTGTAGCAATTTTTACACTCAGTGCCCAAACCTGCAAACAACTCCTTACAAAACGTGGAAGTGAACTTTGCATCCCTGTCTGACATAATCTTCTTTGGAACACCATGCAATCTTACCACATCTCTGATGAACACCTCTGCCACATCACTAGCAGAATACATAGTCTTCACTGGAATGAAGTGTGCAACCTTTGTGAACCTATCCAGAACAACCACGACGGAATCATGTTTTCTAGATATATTAGGCAAACCTGTGATGAAATCCATGGAAATGACCTATTATTTCTACTCTGGAATCGCAATCGGCTATAGTAGTCCACCTGGATGCCTACGTTTTGCCTTAACCACTTGACAATCCAAACATCTAGCTACAAACTCTGCCACATCATTCTTTAGATTCGACCAATAATAGAACCTCTTCAACGTAGTCAATGCATCTTGATAGCCTAGGTAACCTGAATATGGTTTCGCATGAAACTCCCTCGAGATCACCTTCTTGAGCTCGTTGTTGTCCAACACATATATCCTGTTTCTAAACCTGACTAATCCATCTGCCGTGAGATGGTAATCCACATCCTGTACACCTACACCTGTACATATACCTGTACCTATACCTATACTCTACTGCAACCTATGCACAATCTCCATATTCTTGTCATCCTGTCGACTTGCCTGTGAGATCTTGTCCTGTAAATCTGTACCATTGGAGCTCATGGCTGCTATGTAATTTACCTATACTCGCCTACTAAGAGCATCTGCGACCATGTTCTCCTTTCTCTTGATGTACCTATTTTCGAAGTCAAACTCACTGATCATGAACAACCATCTAGCTTGCCTAGCATTCAGTTCAACTAGTCAAACAAGTACCTCAACCCAATGTGATCACATCAGTATAAACCTTCTGCGAAGAAGACAATGCCTCCACATCTTCAATGCATATATGATCGCTGCTAGCTGAAGATAACATGTTGGGTAGTTATACTCATACTCATTTAATTTTTGTGACTCATAACATACCACCTATCAATACTACATAAGGACCCCACCGAGTCCTCTCTTGCAAGCATCTGTACATACTACAAACTCCTTGTCAAAATCTACAATATTTAACATTGGATCATGTGTCAAAAACTGCATAAGTTTCTCAAAACTGGCCTGACACTCCTATGTCCAATCAAAATGATTACCTTTCCTCTGCAATGATGTAATAGGATAAGCAATTTGAGAAGTTCCTGATGAACCTCCTATGATAACCTGCCAACCCCATGAAGGATCTCATCTCATGTACACTTATAGTAGGTACCCACTCCATGATGGCCCTTATCTTTTATGTATCTATTGCATTTCCTTCCTTGGAGAGAACATGTCACAAGTAATGTAGGTCAGTCTGGAAGAAACTACAATTGCTCAACTTAGCATACAAATGATGCTCTCTCAACAATCTCAACACTGCTGCGAAATGCTCGTTATGCTCTTCCTCATTTTTAGAATATACCAATATGTCATCAATGAACACAATAACAAACATGTCCAAATAAGGACGCAACACATTGTTCATCAAACACATGAATGTGGATAGAGCATTAGTCAAACCGAATGGGACTGTAACAAACTCGTAATGCCCAAACCTAGTCTTGGATGCGGTCTTGTAGATGTCCTCTTCTTTGATGCATACTTGATGGTATCCTGATCTCAAGTTGAAATTAAAGAACATTGTTGCTCCCTTCAACTGTTCAAGCAAGTCATCAATCCTCGACAATGGATACCTGTTCTTGATGGTCACTTTGTTCAACTGCCTACAATTCACAATCTAAGAGTACCATCCTTCTTCTTCACAAACAATACGGATGCACCCCATGGAGATACACTTGGCTTAATGTATCCTTTTTCAAGCATATCTTCTAGCTGCAACTTTAATTCTACCAATTCAGGTGTGCTCATCATGTAAGGTGCTTTTAATGTTGGAGTTTCCCCTGGTACCAACTCAATAGAAAAGTCTACCTACATGTGAGGTGGAAACTCTGAAATATCTGCAGGAAATACATCATGAAACTATTATAGAACTGAGTATCGGTTCAAAACATTTGCATCATCGACTTCCTTACCTTTGTCACTAGAAATATGCACTGCGAATAACACACACCCTTTCCTGCGACTGCGCTTGGCTTGCATAGTTGTCACCATCTTAATTGGTGTGGATTTCTTCTTTCCTACTAGACTCTTGGTTCCCCATTGTCATCCAAGCACTCAATGGATTTTTCATAACGATCCACCTTGGTCCTGTGAAGGTATATCCAATACATACCCAATAACATGTTGTATGATCCCACTGGAAATGTGACGTTAAAGTGCGTTATTGTAGGTATGCCACTCAACTCAAATGCACAAGATCTTACCCAATGGTGAACTCTTTTCTTTGTACCTATAGCCAGCTACACTAATCAAAATTATGCATGCATTTATTTATTCAATACATATTCAGCAAGTCAGGACTAACATAGCTATAATTTGATCCAGGGTCAATCAAAATAGAAATAACTTGATCACAAAGCTTGTCGTTCATCTCAATGATAGATGCCTGGTGATTTTCCTATATATTATCCACGACTGCATATATACTAGGAATGCTTTGCCAGACATCGCCAACAGTCTGCGCCTCCTGTACACTATATATCTTAGACCTACCACTCTGATTCTACAAACAATCTCTCCTAAGGTGTTCCTCGCCGCATGTACAACACTCTGACTGTCCAGTACCATTACCTCTATACTGCTGTTGTGATCCATGTCCATGTCTAGCTACGTTAAACTTCTTTTGTGGTGCCACATTTTATTTCTCTTATGCATTTTGAGGCCTTGTTATTTTTGGCTGCCATTTACCTTTACTTTTGTATTTCCATTTCCATCCTTGTTAAGATTCATTCTTACACTTTGATTATTAATAGCAATGCTTCAATTTCCCAATGACTTCCTCAAGTGACCGAGGCTCATCATACTCAATCCGATCTCTAATTGCTAATGGAAAACCACTCATAAACCATTGAACTTTAGCCTTCTCATCTTTAAGATATGGTACATATTTCAATAGCTCCAAGAAATTAGTCATGTACTCTTCATCTGTCATTGACCCCATCTTTAGCTCATATAATTCCTCGGCCTTATTGTCGTAGTACCTTTGTGACAAGTACTTCTTCTTGATGTTAGGGTCCTATAATAATAGGATTCATAATTTTGAATTGACTTTGATTAGTCTTGTAATATATACATACTTTGCTTTTTGCAAATTGTTTTCCCATATTAGAAAAATAAAAAATGTAAAGAGGGTAAACATCCTAAAATAAAAATGAGAGGACTTGAATGAAAAAAAGAAAAAAGAAAAAAAAGAATATAAAAAATGGAGCCCAAACAAAAAAGGGATAAAATAAAACATGAAAGTGATGCAAATTCAAATGCCACTACTATTTACTTTTACTGCAAAATAAATATTGTGTGTAGCTTGTAAAAAATGCCACAATCCATGAAAGACAAACTACTTAATCTTGACTTTTCATGCTTTAAATTTCATGCTGATAGATGGAGAAATAAAGATATAGCCAAACAGTTAAAACTTGGCAGATTAATAGTTAGGTAGAGAATAATAAGGAGCTCAACAGTTTAATATAAGCCCTTGGAAGAAATAAGGATAGAATTAGTTAGTTTGTTGTTTAAAAGAAAAATGAATAAGGGTTTGCAAGCTCAAATGCACCCATATAAATAAAGAAAAAATGTTAGGGCAGTTGATGGGTAGGTAGAAGCAGTTTTCACAAGGCAGGGATAACAGAAAAATTGGTCATTTCATTTACTATCTTCCTTTCAAAATCATTCCCCCTGTAAAAATACCCCATCCCCTTCATTTTTACTCTTTCCCCTTATTCCACTTATTTGCCCTTGCAAAAAATCCCTTTTCCTAAGCACATTTATCCTTGGGAAAAGTAAATCCTCTCTACTAATTTCCCTTTATTTTAAAAAACAACAAAACCCATAAAAATACTTTTATCCTAAGTTTAAATGATTAAATATTTATGTCAGAACCCACTGTGAAAATATCCATTTGCGATATAATTTTTACGTTAAATTTAGTGTATTTAACCCCCCCCCCCCCGCCATTCATTTTATATTTCATTATTAACTTTAAGTATTAGCTCCCTTATAAACCTTTACGCCGTATTTCAATTAATTCCTTTATGTATATTATCCGCAACCCTTTATTTAAATTTAATACATAAGTTATATTTCCCCGCATATTATATACTGGTCCCACTATGTATTAAACCCCACTTAATATATATTACCCTGCTTATTATACACTGGTCCCACTTATCTTAACCCCATTGGTTATTTCATATAAACCCCAACCATATCACATATATAACCACTCGCATCAAAGTCCCAACCCCATGTGTATTAAACCATAGTTTATATGCATATTAACCAATCACATAACCAAATATCTTGGGCCCCATGCCTTTTAAAACCCAACGAATCCATCGTATCATCCCAACCGTTGGATCTTAACTGATCAGATCTGATGACCATTATCGCCTATCGCACATTTCATTGCCCGATCATTAGCATAACCCCAACCATGCGATATCTACGGTTTTCGCAGCCCAGCGTCTGGCTACGTGGCTAATTCCCATTCGATCGCATCGATCGGGACTTTACTACTTACCACCCTTGGTTATTGCGAAAACCACTGAGCGGTTTTATCCTAACCATTTTCAAACCACCTACCCATTTGAATTGACCTCGCATTAATGTTAAACCATTGTTTGATTAAAAATGCATATTAGTCGCCCTTTGCTGCCTTTTTCACCATTTCTGTTACATCTTCATGCAAAAGGAGCATTGCTAACCTTTTTTTCGAGCCAAATATCACTTTGTCGACCTTATTACAAATCTTTTTCACCATAATTCAAGATCATTACCGCTACAGGACATTGCAGAACCAAATTGAAGCTTATAAAAATCAACAGAGCCTCAGAAAGTCTTCTGCTGCCTCATAAACCCTTTGTAGACAAAAACATTTGTTTTTCCCAGGTATTCCTCAAAGAAAAGGCCTTTTTACAGATACAAAGAAAAAATAATCAGTAATTGAATCAAAACAGAAGCCTTTGCAATGTATAGGAAACCTTATGTGCTTTTCAATCCTTTCCTACAGACCCTAAGCATCCTTTTGCAGAAATTTGAGTTCCTGAGATTGTTTTTAATCACAGAAAATACAATTTGATTGATCTAAACCTTTGCAGACCTAAAGAAAACCCTTTTGGCCTCTAAATCCTTTTATGCAAACCCCGAACCTATTTTTACTGAAGTCAAAGATACTGAGATTGTTTTTTGGTTGTAGAGATTGCATTTTTATTAATTGAACGTGTTTAAATAATTGTAGACCAGAGGATAAACCCCCGTTTCATTCTAAATTAGTCTGCAAACTGTTAGAATCTTTTAGAGGTGCTCCTACAGGCCTAAATAAGTTTCTCTAAGTCAAAAGATTAATCAATTAAAGAAATTACAAAATAATGGCTTCCAAAATTATTATATCTATTAATCCTCTACAACCCCCTGATGTAGATGTAGAACACACTCCCCTGGCTGATAAAGATTTTAAGATTAATGACATGGTCACAAAATTTAACCTTCTTGAACTCCACTGCTGGAGCCATGAAAAATCCATAGATCAGGCTGATGATGTTTTTATTTGGGAATCTAATTTGCCAAAATATGTAGTCCCATAGACCTTCTAGTGCCCATAAGTGATTAGACTCTATCAATCCTGCTATTTCCCTGATCAGAGAGCCATAATAAACCCTGAAAAATAAATTCTATTTACCATTACTACTGAGTCAATCAATAAAATTCTCCAGATCCAATCCAGGCCAGACGCAATTCTTTTATCCATTGAGGCTCTTACACAGTTGTATCTGAATCTGTACTTCCCTAAGAGGTTCCAGATATTTTAGACTTTCATGCCTTATTCTGTAGAAATTCCCAAGAGAAATCCTCCTTACCCATCTGCAAAATTTTCTGAAAGAGCCAGACATATCATTAGCATGCTTTCTTTTATTCTTGGTTATTTCACAGATGAACGTGTTGATGTTGCAGTGCTAGGTTTTTTGTCTACTTTCACACCTGGTCAAACTCTTGTTACCATTTTTTATTTTTCGTAATACCTTGCTGATAATATTCATGAACAGTTGGTCAAAATTCCTTCTAAATGTGTTTTCAAGTATTCCTCAGTCTTATTCCACTTGTTTTTATACTTTCAGTATGAGAAATTTTGCATCAACCTTCAGAAGCTTGATGTTGAAGGAAACCCACAATCAATCATATTTTGGACTCCTTTAATAAGAAAAGACTCCACACGGTCCACCTATGCAGAGTTTAATGATTCCTTCATACATCCTTTGGTCAATTTGCTGAATAGCAGCATGCAGCCTAGAATCAGTAAGGAGGTTAAAAAGGTCTTGCAGTTGTCAGAGTATAATATAATAGGATATTGGTACTTGTACCAAAACCATATAGAGATAACAGTATATGGATCAAATCTGCTGCCATGTAAATTGCCCAAATACTTCCCAGTGAGGTTATTTTCCCTTGAGTACATTAGACAAATCCTTAATTCAGATGTAATTAATTTCTTGGCAGCAAAGAAGAAAACACAGTTCAAATTGAAAAATCAGGTTGGCCCTTTTATCTGTAACAACAGAGATTCATGTCTAGAGGATGAAAAATATTTGTAGGAGTTTAAATTCAGTAAATTTTTTCTATGGTATTATGATCCTCTAGGAGTAATAAGTAAATTGAGAGTTAAATGCAAACTGACTCCTTATGTACATGAGAAGAAACCAGAGATTGAAAAATTCTCCAATCAGTCTGAATGGTTGGAGAACACCTTGATAGAGGCAGAGAAGCAAGGTGATACTAGTCAAACCTTTGCAGACTCCAGCCCAAGAAGATAAAAGCTCAAAGAGAATCAGAGAGGAAGGATCATACACTGCAGAGACTAAAAATGAAACCAAATTTAAATTGATGTATAGGAAGAAGCCTAAATTAAATCCTTTCAATGAGGTAGTAGAAACAATAGAAGTGATTGACATAGATACAACTGTAAAGGACAATGCACCTCCTACAGAGATTGAAGAAGAACATCAGCCTACAACTTCACACACTCAGCTTATTCAGAAGCAACACAGTGTTGAAATGTCCTCTTCCAACAAACTAGAAGAGAAGGAAATGAACATTATGCAAAAATACAGAGAGATAAATATAAGAAATGAAGCTTTGAAGGCTAATACATACAACCAGTATTGGAAGCAGTCACCCAGTGACCAAAGCAGATTGCTTTATGCTTTTGACTATAAGACCAGGAAAATGCAGATGACCTTCCTGCAACCTAAATTAAAGCATCCTAAAACACTAATAGATTACAAAAAGTCCTCATATGAAGTTTAAGCAGATGACCTTCATCCCATTGATCAGATCGAATTTCACAAACAGGCTGGTGAAATGCTTTATTCAACAATGACAACAAGGCAATGAATGTTCAGAAGCTCCAAAATACTCTTGCAAAGATCAAAGATCAACTTAAGTTGGAAAAGGAATCCTTAGAGGAAAATGATAATAGAATCAAATCACTAGAAGATTTGGTTATTGAAGTAGGATTTGATCCTAGTAATGTCAAAGTTGTAGAGGAATTGATTAAGAAGAAAAATGCAGACATTGTTGCATTAAAGAAGCAACTTAAGTTGCCTCCTACAGAACATCCTTAAGCAAAGGAAGCATTATAGGATACAAATCAGAAATATGAGATGATGAGTCTCATTATACAATTGACTGCCCAGATAAAGGAAATGGAGAATGAAATTCACATGTTGGTCTAGGAGAAAAAGGATAGAGTAGAAGAAGTCCCAGTCACTATCATCCCTGTAGTCACAATAGCTGTACCTTCTACACTAGCAGAATCATTGGCTCCTACAGTCCTAATGACTACAACACTTCCAGTCACCTCATCAACAACTTCAGCAACAGAGTCTTCAACAACAACAACACAGCCTACAAATGAAGCTAGCAACTTAATTAAAGCTACGCAAGACATGTCTATTCATACAAATGAAATTAACAGACTTAAAGAACAACTAAAGAGTCTAGAAGATGAAAATAAACTTGCTAAGATAATGCACAAGAATGAATAACAAAGGGAAAACAGGTTGAATGAGCAACTGAAGAAATTAGAAAAAAGATCGAACATTGAAAGAATCAATGGCACAAGGCAGGTAACAGCTATGGGCCAATATCATTGAATCTGCTAATGATATTTGGCCATCAATCCAGGTTATTTATGAACAGAAAGACTTAGTCGAATCAGCAAGAGAAGCTATCCAAAAGATAAAAGAAGAACTTGGCAAGAAACGTGAAGAAGCTCTTGAAATCATCAAATTTCTTAATGCTAAGAACATGCAAGAGCTAGAAAAAATTGGAATTAATGACAGAACATAAACCATCCTAGAAGTTAGGAAGGTAATTTCTAAAAAGAATTTGATGATACAGCTAGGGGAGAAATGCCAGAATATGGAAATTTCCATCACAAGGTTCAGGATGAAGTTTGATGTCCTAAGGCAGAAATTCCTTCCCAATCCTCTGGTTATTCATGAAAAACTAATGAAGCAGGATGACTATGATAATAAAATGAGAGAAGTTGCCAAGGATCAGGCTAATGTGCATACCTCACAAGAAATTACAATAGGGAAGGTACTATACAAGAATTTTGAGAATATGTTTTACCTGCAACATGAGGTAAAACACTTATTTATTAACAAGCCTACATTCTTAAAGTATTCTGAAGCCGATGAAATAATCATAAGGATGATGAAGATAAAACTTCCATAGGTAGAATTGTGGGAAAATATTATTGATTTACAGTGAAATCATTTTGCAGTAAAAATAGAGCAGTAAAGATAAAACAAAGCAGTAATAGTCTTGCAGTGAAAACAAGAAAGTGAACAGTGAATGATAAAAATTAAACAACAGTGAGAAGGTTAAAGAGCACCAGTTTAAAGTTAAAGTTAAATCAGAAATCACAAAGTAGATTTTAAAGTATATGAGTTGAAAGGTCAGAGTGAAAGTCAAAATAGAGATAATGATGCCAGTGTAGAAGGCACTCCACTTCGTAACTGCAACCTTCGTTGAGCAACAATCAAGAGACAAATCATAAACAAAATATCAACAATTGAACAACAAATCAATAAAATCAGGGACAACTTGCATTAGTTAGATAGTTGTCACTATCTTCTTGCATGAAGATATTTCATTTTCCATAATAATCCCAAAGTTTGTTTTAGGATATTTTGTAAGAGTTTTTATATAAATACTTCTCATTTTGAAGTATTGAGGTGTGGATGAATTGCTAGACATTTTTATAGTTGTACTATTCTGAATCTAAGGGTGATTCTACCAATTTCAAATCATCAGACTGGATTTTAGCAATAAAGCATCATATTACAGGATTCATGTGTTGGGCCACTACAGTGAAGTACTTTCTACTTGTTCAAGTGTTTATTTATGAAGTTTTCACAAATACTTGCATTTTTTTCTAGATCTAAATGGTATATCAGGAATGTTATTTCAAAATATGTTAAAATCACTTTGCCTTGAACTGTTTATCATTTACATGTTTTTCTTCTAATATCCAGATTAGGGAATTTTTAATTTCTCCCATATTTTGATTAACCTCTGTCTTTTCACTCATTATCCGGATTTGAAAACCCTTAATTTCTTTCTTATCCCGATTGAAACCATTTTCACTATCATCTTGAAGATCTGAAATGACCCAGCTATCTTTCACTGTAAACATTTTCTTTAGACCTTGATCATGATCTGACTGCTTGACACTTTGACTCCATTAGCCCAATGGTAAGCAGACCTACATCTATCCATCTGAGTACGTGATTTCACCACCAAACCAAATCAAAATCAAAATCCCAAGTAATCCTACATAACTAGCCTAAAATCAACAAAGATAAATCATATAGAGAGAGCCCTCTCCGAGCATTAGGTAGGCTAGATCCTAAAGCTTAAAAGTAGGTTTATGGTTACTACTAATATTCTTTAAACAAAAATATAAACAACGCTTGAGAATTATTGGAGTGATAACATTCTGACGACCATACTGGGGAACTAACCAGTCCTTAGTGTTTAGAATAAATCTTAAAGGAAATATTATTACTTATCTTTTCACCTTAAGATTGTTTTAAATGGTTGTTAGTAAACTTTTCATTAGAAACTGAAATTCTGGCTTCTAGAAGAATCTACTATACCAAGTCTAATCCAGATCCAAAACCTGCTGTCATAGTAGATAATAGTGACAGAATTTTAAAGAAAAACAAAAAATTAGAAATTTTAGGTAATAAAAATCCATTAATCAAAGCAAATTCTCTTCCCAATAAATTATCAAGTTTACAAGACATTGAATTTGATTTGGCTTTTGAATAGTCTTTGTTTAAAACTAAATCAGAAAGTGATTTATCTAATAGTGTAATAGATCCTGATTTCATTTCATTTCTTGAAACTAAGAAGGAAATTGTTTCACTAGATTCAGATGAAAAATCCCTAGAAGTATATGATAAACTTGATGCTCTTACTGCAACTTTGATTAAAGAAATTGATGATACTTATTTTCAACATTCAGTTGAATTGACTGCTTTATCTGCTTATACCCCTAGGCCTTCTACCATTCATTTATAATCTGTAGGTTCATCCCTATTTAGTAACACCTCATCTATTATTTCCACCACACTTCATTCCACAAAATCCTTCATTCCTAAGCTTCCTCTACAACCTAGCGTTTTATTTCCATCCCCAAATATTGCAAGTTCATCCTCTAGTATTGTTGCCGCATTTTAAAGTACTTAAACCACATTTCCAAGTACATCTTCTAGTGTACCAACCTCATTTGCAAGTACTTCAAGCTCATCACCAAGCACCACACATTTATCTCCTAGTCCAGCCAAAATCCAAGCCATGCTGCGAGATATGCCCCATTGGTCTTAAAAGCCCCTCTTCATGCCATGCCGCAAGATTACCAAAGAAAAATCTTTCAATTTGATGGTACTAGTCATTACACTGCCCAACAACATGTTAACAAAATGACAGACTATTTTGAGCTACATGAAATAGATGAAGTTGATGCACAAATGAGAATTTTTGCTCAAAATTTAGCTGGTGATGTGAGGAAGTGGTTTAAATATTTTCCTGCTAGTAGTATTGTTGATTTAGTTTCTTTCCATAGGATGTTTCTTAATAGACGGGAGAAGAAAAAAATACTTTACAAATTTTGTCTAAATTTTAAAACATAAAAAGAGCACCCAATGAAACAGTTCATGACTATTGTACAAGATATAACAATATTTACAATGCAATCCTTACCAATATTAAACCTCCTCCAGACTCCGCCTTGATCAAATTCCCTTATGGATTTGATACATATATGGCTTACCAACTAAGAGAGAGAAACCCATAAACCTTAGAGCAGATGCAAAGTAATTTTTTTAAGTGTAGAGGCAAACTTGTTAGCCAAGAAAGCTAAATTGAGAAATGAAAGGAGATTGACAATAAAGGAGGAAACATCAACCTCAAACCTTAAAATAGATAGCTTAGCAAAAACATTAGAAAGAATGATGGATAGGTTAGACAATATGGAAAAGCCACATTGGGATAACCAACAACAATGTCCTCAAATAAGAAATCCCAATTTTAGGAAGAACACCAACACTGGTAAATCTAGAGAATCAACACCTGATCAAACAATAAGACCACATTTCCAAGAGAACTATGCTGAAATTTCCCACCAAAACAAAGATGACGAAGACATACAGATTAATCTAATGGGCATTAATGATGATAACACCATTTTTCTTACACAAGAAAAACATGATTTATATGAATTACAACAGTTACAATTAGAATATGGCGAGTCTTTTGATTACAAGCAAGGTTATGAGTTTGCAATAAATGAAGTTCATAAGTAATATAACCTTAAGAGTAAAAATAATGTAGAAGCCCCTACTAAGAAAACTGCACAAACACAAACAAAGAAAACAGTAGAGGCTCCTACCACCAAAGTACTTTAAATACTCCCAAGAGAAACCCAACAAAACTCTAGTGAAAATCAGAAAAATTCAAATTCTAATCAGAAAATATCAAGCCCCAAAATTACACCTAGTCCTAAAATTGTTGACATTACAGATACTATTGTTCAAACATCATCAAATCCTCAAAAATCTGCTGCTTCCAAGACAACAAATTATGCTAAAACAACAATTTCAGATCCCAAAACATCTGTTGTTGATCACCAATCAGCTGATCCTAAAACAATATTTGCCAAAACAGATGTTGAAACCTCAAAACCTGCCAAAACTTCCATTGCATCTCAAAATGCCCCTGAAAAGAAAATAAAAAGCTATAAAACAGTGGAAACACAAACAAAAAATGAAAAACCAACTGTAGAAAAAGAAGAGAAACACACACAAACTGCAGTTAGTAAAGAAGAAATAATTCAGTTAGGAAAAACACAAGCACCATTCAACATCCAAGCTGAAATTGCCAAACTAAAGATACCAATTCCTTTGACAGAATTGGTAAAACATGATTTATACAAATCACTGGAACTTTAAACATGAATGAAGGAGAAGACTCTGTCAATTTGAGTGATGATGAACCAGAACTAATATTTGGTCCTGAAGTAAATGGGAAACACCAAGAAGGAGGAATTCCTCCTTTCTACATAAGCTTGACTATTCATGATCAATTTTTACATAATGCTATGCCTGATTCAGGAGCCTCACACAATTTGATGCCAAAAGAAATCATGGAAACCTTGAATTTATACATCACTAGACCTTATAAATATCTCTTCTCATTTGACTCCAGCAAAGTGAAATGTCTAGGCTTAATCAAATATTTATGTGTTACCTTAGTTCAATATCCAGGGAAAAGCATAGTCATGGATATTGCAGTAGATGATATCCCCCCAAAGTATGGAATGCTATTATCTCACTCACGGGGAGAAAATTTGCAGGGATCTCTATAACTAGATATGTCTTATGCAACAATATCAACTTTTGGCCAACCCAAGAAACTTTACAGAAAGACATTAATGAAATACATGGTTAGTAGTGTAGAAAGACCTCGAAACTATCCTATTTATTCTACACCTACTGATATGGACTCTTTCATTTTATGTAATTCTGAAACTGGTATAGAGAATAACACAAAATTAAAACAAGAAAAGAAATACCCGGACAGTGAGAACATATTTCATGAATCAATGTGGTATCTAGATTTTGATGGATCAGTGAACAAATTAGGAGCAGGAGCAGGAGTTTGGATATATAATATGGAAAAAAATCACGTAGAAGGTCACGCCTTTAGATTAAATTTCAAATGTACAAACAACATGGCTGAGTATGAAGCTCTTATTTTAGGACTGCATATTGTTAGAAATTTAGGAGCCAAAAGAGTTTCAATCATGGGTGACTCTGAGTTAATTGTGAAACAGATTAGAGGAAAATATTTTGTATATAATCCTAGATTAAGCCAATATATAAAAACATTTTTAGATCTGATTAATGAACTGTTGGAATGTGACTTTGCTGCAATTCCCAGAAAACAGAACATGCAGTCACACAATTTAGAAACTTTTGCTAGCACCTACAATCTACCTTTTCAACCAAATCATAAATATACAACAGAAGTTAAACACAGACCTACAATACCAGATAATCTAAAATATTGGCAGATATTCTCACAGGATAAACAAATCTATCATTTCATGAATGCTAAGGGAGAATTTCAGAATTGTAACATAAACATTGACTGTACAGTAGAAGATAAAATAGATAGTGAGATAGATGTAAATAACTTAGATTTCACTAAACGCACTAAATTCACTCAAGTAGAGATAGATAATTTAGAAAAGGTAGAAATAGAAGAACTAGCAGATAATGATTCTTACATTTTAAACCTTAAAAACAACTTTTTACCTAAGGGATTAGCCCCTTTAGAAGATATTTTTGATTCAAATGACGTTGCAAGAAAACCAAAGATGGAACCATTAAGATCATATTTAGAAGAATGCAATATAGGAACTGAACTAAAGGATAATGTAATATAGGAACTGAACTAAAGCCTAAAATCATCAAACTTTCAAAAGCCTTACCTTAAGAAGAAAAAATGAAATATATAACTCTGTTTAAGGAATTTCAGGATGTATTTGCATGGAGTTATGAAGACTTAGAATCTTATGACACTAGCATAATACAACACAAAATACCCATAAAATAAGATCACAAAAATTTCAAATAGAAGCTTAGAATAATCAATCATGTTCTTTTAACTTTGGTTGAAAAAGAGGTTAAGAGGATGTATGAAGCTCAAATCATTGCACCTATCAGATATTCTTATTGGGTTTCCAACCTAGTTCCTACTAGGAAGAAGACAGGGGAAATTAGACTATGTGTTGATTTCCAGAATTTAAATAAAGTGTCCTTAAAAGATAACAACCCTCTTCCCAATATGGATCATATTTTATAGAGGGTGGTTGGTTCATCTAGCATTTCATTACTTGATAGATTCTCTGGGTACAACCAGATTTTAGCTCAAAAAGAAGACCAACCAAAGACTGCATTTACTATCCATGGGGTACTTTCATGTATTTGTAAATGCCTTTTGGATTAATGAATGCAGAAGCCACTTTTTAGAGAGCTATGGATACATCCTTTGCTCAAGAAATTGATGATTTCCTTATAATCTATATAGATGACATAACTGTATTTTCAAAAACTGATAATGAACATCTAGATCACCTAAGACAAGTGTTTATCAAATGAAGGGAATTTGGTATTTCTTTAAATCCCAAGAAAACTCTCTTTGGAATAGAAGAAGGTAAACTATTAGGGCATATAATACCAAAAGAAGGAATTAGGATAGACCCATCCAGAATAGAGGCCATTCTAAACATAAGCCATCCTAGGAATATTAAAGAATTGCAGGCTTTCTTAGGTAAAATCAATTTTCTCAAGAGATTCATTTCGAACTTAGCAGAAATAATTATAGAACTAAATAACATATTAAAAAAGGACTCAACACTTAAATGGATAGTGGAGGCCAATCAATCATTTAAATCAATAAAACAAGCCCTCACAAAAACACATGTCCTAATAATTCCTGACTACAAAAAAGATTTTATTATTTTTCTTTTGCTTTAGAACATACTATTGTTGCAGTATTACTACAGAAAAATGATCAAGGCTATGAACAACCCATTGTTTTTCCCCAGCAAATCACTTAGAGATGCCACACTAAAGTATAACATAATGGAAAAGCAGGCACTAGCATTAGTGAAGGTTATAAAAGACTTTAGAGTTACATATTGTATTCACACATTATTGCTTATGTTCCAAATTCAGTAGTGAAGGACATTCTAACTCAGAATGGGCCTGATGGTAAAAGAGGCAAGTGGATTTCCACCATTTTGGAATATGACATGGAAATTAAGCCCACCAAACTCATTAAAGGCCAAGGTTTAGCCAAACTCATGGCTGAATCAAACTGTCATGCATTAGATATAAATTTTATTGCCCAATTAGATGATCAGGAAGAGATGGTGACTCCACATATCAGTGAAGCCTTTTCAGACTCACCATGGTATGCAAATATTATATTTGTATTACTAAATTTAAAAGCTCCTCCTGGATTATCAAGAACTAAAGATAGAATTTTAAAGTTAAAGGCAATGAAATTTTGTATTATAGATAATGCTCTGTTTTGGAAAGATCATGGTGGTATTTTATTGAATTGTTTGCGTAAAAATGAAGCTGATAAATTTATGGAAGAGTTTCATGCAGGCGACTGTGGAGGACATCTTTATTGGAATTCAACTGTAGACAAAATCTTGAGAGCTGATTTTTACTGGCCTACATTGTTTGTAGATGTGAAAACGTAGGTGACCTCCTGTCAAAAATGCCAAATCTTCGAAGGGAAGAAAAAGCTGCTACCCTTACCCCTTAAACCCATCTCCACAGAGTTTCCTTTTCAGCAATGGGGTCTAGACTTCATTGGTGAAATCCACCCACCATCCTCAGCCCAACACAAATAGATTTTGAAAGCCACAGACTATTTCACTAAGTGGATAGAAGCCATTCCTTCCAAGCAAGCCATTTATACTGTGATAATCTCATTTTTAGAAAACAATATACTGTCTAGATTTGGATGCCCCAAAATCTCATTACTGATAATGCAATTGCTTTCAAGTCTAAAAACATGATTGAATTCTGTAATAAATACCACATTACCTTTGGCAATTCCACAGCCTATTACCCTCAAGGTAATGTTCTTGCTGAATCCTCCAATAAAATCCTTGTAAACATCATCAAGAAACTACTAGAAGACAATAAAAAGACCTGGAACAAAAGGTTAGTTAATGCCTTATGGGCATATAGACTTACCACAAATAATTCCATTTGTACATCCCCTTATCAGCTTGTCTATGTGATGGATGTTGTTTTCCCATCCTCTTTACGAGTACCAGTAATGAAGATGATCCAAGCAATGTAGGTAGAAACCAATGATATCCAGAGAAGGATAAATCAAACCATACACTTGCAGCAAACCAAGGAGGAAGTATATCTTAAGTCTCAAGTTGTTCAAGATAAGATTAAAAATATATTTGACAAGAAGACCAAGGAAGATGATTTTTATATAGGTGACAAATTTCTTAAGTGGGATTCCAGGAGAGAAGAGAAAGGTAAACATGGTAAATTTGATTTCTTATGGAAAGGACCATATGTCATTTATGGTTACAAAGGAAAAAATGCATTTTTTTTGAAGGAGTTGGATGGATCAGATATGCCAGGTAGACTTATCAATGGTAGAATTATGAAGCATTACTGTTCCCCATAATAACATTAGTTCATTTTGTTTAATTTACTCATTGTAAATAACATTGCAGAGTTTAGATTGGATTAGATATTTTTTTTTACAAAGTTGAAGCCTAGAGAGAAGGCCCTAATATTTGAAAGACAAAATATCATAAGTATGAATAATGCAGAGCTCAGAAAACAGTTTCAAGGCCAACATAGTCAAAATTAAAGGCTACTAATCTTAAAGTTCTTGACGTTTCACGAGGAAATGCCATCCCCATGTGGAGCCACTGTTAGGGTCCTATAATAATAGGATTCATAATTTTGAATTGACTTTGATTAGGCTTGTAATATGTACATACTTTTCTTTCTGCAAATTGTTTTCCCATATTAGAAAAAATAAAAAATGTAAAGAGGGTAAAAGTCCTAAAAGAAAAATCAGAGGATTTGAAAGAAAAAAAATAAAAAAGATAAAAAAGAATATAAAAAATGGACCCCAAACAAAAAAGAGATAAAATAAAACATGAAAGTGATGCAAATTCAAATGCCACTACTATTTACTTTCACTGTAAAATAAAGATTGTGTGCAGCTTGTCGAAAATGCCACAATCCATGAAAGTCAAACTGCTTAATCTTAAATTTTCATGCTTTAAATTTCATGTTGATAGATAGAGAAATAAAGATCTAGCCAAACAGTTTAAACTTGACAGATCAATACTTAGGTAGATAATAATAAGGAGCTCAACAGTTTAATCTGAACCCTTGGAAGAAATAAGGATATAATTAGTTAGTTTGTTGTTTAAAAGAAAAATGAATAAGGGTCTGCAAGCTCAAATGCACCCATGTAAATAAAGAAAAAATGTTAGGTAGTTGATGGGTAGGTAGAAGCAGTTTTCACAAGGCAGGGATAACAGAAAAATTGGTCACTTCATTTACTAACTTCCTTTCAAAATCATTCCCCTTGTAAAAATACCCCATCCCCTTCATTTTTACTCTTTCCCCTTATGCCACTTATTTCCCCTTGCAAAAAATCTATTTTCCTAAGTTAAAACAGATTTATCCTTGGGAAAAGTAAAACCGCTCTACTAATTTCACTTTATTTCAAAAAACAACAAAAACCCATAAAAATAATTTTATCCTAAGTTTAAATCATAAAATCTTTATGTCGGGACCCATTGTGAAAACATCCATTCCCGATATAAGTTTTACGTTAAATTTAGTGTATTTAACCACCCCCATTCATTTTATATTTCATTATTAACTTTAAGTATTAGCTCCCTTATAAACCTTTACGCCGTATTTCAATTAATTCCTTTATGTATATTATCCCCAACCCTTTATTTAAATTTAATAGATAGGTTATATTTCCCCGCATATTATATACCAGTCCCACTATGTATTAAACCCCACTTAATATATATTACCCCACTTATTATACACCGAACCCACTTACCTTAACCCCATTAGTTATATCGTATAAACCCCAACCATATCACATATATAACCACTCTCATCAAAGTCCCAACCCCATGTGTATTAAACCATAGTTTATATGCATAGTAACCAATCGTATAACCAAATATCCCGGGCCCCACGCCTTAGAAAACCTGACGACTCCATCGTATCATCCCATTCATCGGATCTAAACCGATCAGATCCGATGACCATTATCACCTATTCAAATTTCATTGCCCGATCATTAGCATAACCCCAACCATGCGATATCCACGGTTTTCACAGCCCAACCCTTGGCTACGTGGCCAATTCCCATTCGATTGCATCAATCAGAACTTTACCGCTTACTAACCTTGGCTATTGCGAAAACCACTGAGCGGTTTTCTCCTAACCGTTGTCAAGCCACCTGCCCATTTGAATTGACCGCGCATTAATGTTAAAACACTGTTTGATTAAAAATGCATATTAGCCACCCTTTGCTGCCTTTTTCACCATTTCTGTTACATATAAGTGCAGAAGGAGCATTGATAACCTTTTTTCGAGCCAAAGATCACTCTCCCGACCTTATTCCAAATCTTTTTCACTAGAATTCAAGATCATTACTGCTACAGGACATTGCAGAACCAAATTGAAGCTTATAAAAATCAACAGAGCCTCAGAAAATCTCTGTAGACAAAAATCTTCATTTTTCCGAGCTATTCCTCAAAGAAAAGGCCTGTTTATTGATACAAAGAAAAAATAATCAGTAATTGAATTAAAATAGAAGCCTTTGCAGAGTATAGGAAACCTTTTGTGCCTTTAAATCCTTTCCTACAGACCCTAGGCATTCTTTTGCAGAAATTTGAGGTCCTGAGATTGTTTTTAATCACAGACAATACAATTTGATTGATCTAAACCTTTGCAGACATAAAGAAAACCCTCTTGGCCTCCAAATCCTTTTCTGCAAACCCTGAACTTATTTTTACAGAAGTCAAAGATACTGAGATTTCTTTTTGGTCACAGAGATTACAGTTGGATTAATTGAACAAGTTTAAATCATTGTAGACCAGAGGATAAACCCCTGTTTCATTCTAAATTAGTCCTCAAACTACTAGAATATTTCAGAGGTGCTCCTACATGCCTAAATCAATTTTTCTAAGTCAAAAGATTAATCAATTGAAGAAATTAACAGAAGAATGGCTTCCAAAAGTATTGTATATGTTAATCCTCTACAACCCCCTGTTGTAAATGTAGAACACATTCCCCTCGCTAATAAATGTTTTAAGGTTAATGACACAGTCACAAAATTTAACCTTCTTGAGCTCCACTACTGGAGCCATGAAAAATTCATAGATCAAGCTGATGAAGTTTTATTTTGGAATCTAATTTTCCAAAATATGTAGTCCCACAAACCTTCTAGTGCCCAAAAGTGATTAGACTCTGTCAATCCTACTATTTCCCTAATCCGAGAGCCATAATAAACCCTGAAAAATAAATTCTATTTACCATTACAACTGATTCAATCAATCAAATGTTCCATATCCAATCCAGGCCAGATGAAATTATTTTATCCATAGAGGCTCTTACATAGTTGTATCTTAATATGGACTTCTCCAAGAGGTTCCAGATATTTTAGACTTTCATGCCTTCTTCTGTAGAAATTCCCAAGATAAATCCTCCTTACCCATCTGCAAAATTTTCTGAAAGAGCCAGACATATCATTAGCATGTTGTCTTTAATTCGTGGTTATTTCATAGATGAACATGTTGATGTTACAGTGCTAGGTTTTTTTGTCTACTTTCAAACCTGGTCAGCCTCCTGCTACCATTTTTAATTTTTCCCAATACCTTGCTAATAATATTCATGAACAATTGGTCAAAATGCCTTCCGAAGGTGTTTTCAAGTATTCCTCAGTCTTATTCCACATGTTTTTATACTTTGAGTCTGAGAAATTTTCCATCAACCTTCAGAAGCTTGATGTTGAAGGAAACCCACATTCAGTCATATTTTGGACTCCTAATAAGAAAATACTCCACAGAGTCCACCTATGCAGAGTTTATTGATTCCTTAATTCATCCTTTGGTCAATCTGCTGAACAGCAGCATGCAACCCAGAATCAGTGAGGAGATTAAAAGGGTCTTGCAGTTGTCAGAGCATAATATAATAGGAGATTGGTACTTGTACCAAAACCATAAATAGATAAGAGTATATGGATCAAATATGCTGCCATATAAATTGCCCAAATACCTCCCAGTGAGGTTATTTTCCCTTGAGTACATTATACATATCCTTAATTCAGATGCAATTAATTTCTTGGTAGCAAAGAAGAAAACACAATTCAAATTAAAAAATAAGGTTGGCCCTTTTATCTGTAATAACAGAGATGCAGGACCAGAGGCTGAAAACTATTTGCAGGAGTTTAAATTCAATAAAAATTTTGTATGGTATTATGATCCTCTAGGAGTAATAAGTAAATTGAGAGTTAAATTCAAACTGACTCCTTATGTACATGAGAAGAAGCCAAAGATTGAAAAATCCTCCAATCAGTCTAAATGGTTGGAGAACACCTTGATACATGAAGAGAAGCAAGGTGATACTAGTCCAACCTTGAAAACTCTAGCCCAAGAAGATAAAAGCTCAAAGAGAATCAGAGAGGAAGGATCATACACTGCAGAGACTACAAATGAAACCAAATTTAAATTGATGTACAGGAAGAAGCCTAAATTAAATCCTGTTAATGAGGCAGTAGAAACAATAGAAGTGATTGACACAAATACAGCAACAAAGGACAATGCACCTCCTACATAGATTGAAGAAGAACATCAACCTACAACTTCACACACTCAACTTATTGAGAAGCAACACAGTGTTGAAATTTCCTCTTCCAACAAATCAACAGAGAAGGAAATGGAAATTATGCAGAAATACAGAGAGATAAAGATAATAAATGAAGCTTTGAATACCGATACATACAACCACTATTGGAAGCAGTCACCCAGTGAACAAAGCAGACTGCTTTTTGCTTTTGACTATAAGACTAGGAAAATGTAGATGACCTTCCTGCAACCTAAAGTAAAGCATCCTAAAACACCAACAGATTACAAAAATTCCTCATATGAAGTTCAAGCAGATGACCTTCATCCCATCGATTAGATTGAATTTCACAAACAAGCTGGTGAAATGCTTTATTCAACAATGAAAAACAAGGCAATTAGTGTCCGGAAGCTCCAAAATACTCTTGCAAACATCAAAGATCGGCTTAAGTTGGAAAATATTTCCTCACATGCAAAAGATAATAGAATCAAATCACTGGAAGATTTGGTTATTGAAGTAGGATTTGATCCTAGTAATGTCAAAGTTGCAGATGAATTAATTAAGAAGAAAAATGCAGACATTGTTGCATTAAAGAAGCAACTTAGGCTGCCTCCTACAGAACATCCTCAAGCAAAGGAAGTGTTACAGGATACAAATAAAAAATATGAGATGATGAGTCTCATTCTACAGTTGACTGCCCAGATAAAGGAAACGGAGAATGAAATGGACAAATTGGTCCAAGAAAAAAAAGATAGAGAAAAAGAAGTCCCAGTCACTCCCATCCCTATAGTCACAACAACTGTACCTTCTACACTAGCAGAATCATTGGCTCCAACAGTCCCAATGGCTACAACACTTCCAGTCACCTCATCAACAACTTCAGCAATAGAGTCTTCAACAACAACGACACAGCCTACAGATGAAACTAGTAAGTTAATTAAAGCTATGCAGGACATGTCTATTCAGACAAATGAAATTAACAGACTTAAAGAACAGCTAAAGAGTCTGGAAGATGAAAATAAACTTGCTAAGATAATGCACAAGAATGAAGAACAAAGGGTAAACACGTTGAATGAGAAATTGAAGAAATTAGAAAAAGATCTAACATTGAAAGAACCAATGGCACAAGCTAGGAAAAAACTATGGGCCAATATCATTGAATCTGTCAATGATATTTGGCCATCAATCCAGGTTATTTATGAACATAAAGACTTAGTCAAATCAACAAGAGAAGCTATCCAAAAGATAAAAGAAGAACTTGGCAATAAAATTGAAGAAGCTCTTGAAATCATCAAATTTCTTAATTCTAAGAACATGCAAGAGCTAGAAGAAATTGGAATTAATGACAGAACATAAACCATCCTAGAAGTTAGGAAGGTAATTTCTAAAAAGAATTTGATGATATAGTTAGAAGAGAAATGCGAGAATATGGAAATTTCCATCACAAGATTCATGATGAAGTTTGATGTCCTAAGGCAGAAAGGCCTTCCCAATCCTCTGGTTATTCATGACAAACTAATGAAGCAGCATGACTATGATAAGAAAATGAGAGAAGTGTCCAAGGATCAGGCTAATCTGCCTACCTCACAAGGAATTCCAATAGGGAAGGTACTCTACAATAATTTTGAGAATATGTTTTACCTGCAACATGAGGTAAAACACTTATTTTTTAACAAGCCTACATTCGCAAAGTATACCGAAGCTGATAAAATATTCGGAAGGATGATGAAGATAAAATTGCCAGAGGTAGAATTGTGGTAAAACCTAAGGGTGATTGTACGAATTTCAAGTCAGCAGACTGGATTTAAGCAATAAAGCATCATATTACAAGATTCGTGTTTTGGGCCACTACAGTGAAGTAATTTCTACTTGTTCAATTTTTTATTTATGGAGTTTTCACAAATACTTGTATGTTTTTCTAAATCTAAATGATATATCAAGAATGTTATTTCAGAATATGTTAAAAGCACTATGTCTTGAACTGTTTGTCATTTACATGTTTTTCTTCTAATATCCAGATTAGGGAATTATTAATTGCTCCCTTCTTTTGATTGACCTCTGTCTTTTCACTCAATATCTGGATTTGAAAATCCTTAATTGCTTTCTTATCCCGATTTAACCATTTTGACTATCAGTTTGATAATCTGAAATGACCCAGCTATCTCGCCTTGTAAACATTTTCTTTAGACCTTGATCTTGATTTTATTGCTTGACACTTTGACTCCATTAGCCCAATGGCAAGCAAACCTACATCTATCCATCTGAGTAAGTGATTTCACCACCAAACCAAATCAAAATCGAAATCCCAAGTAATGCTACATAACTAGCCTAAAATCAACTAAAATCAACAAATATAAATCATATAGAGAGAGCCCACTTTGAGCATTAGGAAGGCTAGATCCTAAAGCTTAAAAGTATATTTGTGGTTACCTTTAATATTCTTTAAAACAAAATATAAACAACCCTTGAGAATTATTAGAGTGATAACACCTGAAAAGTCTCTTAAACTCATGCCAAATCAAGTCCTTTGTCCTAATGTCTCTGACCTACTTCACATCTTCCCACCAAATGTCTGCTTTACCTTTCAGGTCGAAGATAAAAATTTTGGCCTTCATATTATCAGTGTACTCATGCAACTCAAAGAAGTTTTTCATCCCAAGTATCCAAGCCTCTGCTCCTTTTGGTTTCTTCAAATCTCCATTAAAAGTAGGTGGCTTTTCTTTCTTAAATTCATTAGGAAAATATCCCATGTCACTCCTCCTATAAGGATGATCACGAGGACGAGCATGAAGTCTCTCCGAACTAGAGCTAGAATAGTACCTATACTCATCACCCCTCCTATTCGAAGTGTCCAAAAACCTGCCATCTCTCACTGTGTCAGCTTTATCCGAAGTGTGTCTACCAGGAGACCTACTGCCATATGCCCCATTAGTTTTTTCTTCCTTTCCATGGCCGATGCGAAGTGGCCCTTGTCACTGCAATTCTGACAAGCTCTGAAGAAGTATTGCATTAACCTCTACTTGTTTCTCTTCTGCCTATATGATATTGTCATTGTCTGCCTTACAACGCCTTATTTCTTCCTTGAGGCTTCTCAATGTGCCTACCAAATTAGAAGGGTGCCCACCACGTTTCTCATCTGATTCATAGGGAGAGTCTTTATAGTATACCATTTTGCTATTCATTTTGATCTTTCTCTTGCAAGGCATGATATATCAGGTAAACCAAATCATAATAAACCAACATACCTTATTATAATTTTGAGAGGATGCCTCATCTGCAAAATCATCCAAATTGGCGTAATACATATACAAAGATAATCATAACAACATATAAACATATAACAACTAAGTGTACCAACACATAACGTCATTCCAGCTACAACCCTTTCATCACTGCATGACCATATCACTACACATACTATGACCTCATGCATGATGACATCAACCATACCATTGTATGTGGTAAAGACACAACCATAAACATATACGATACACAAACAATACACAAGCGTACACATGAACAACACACAAGCATAAACATGGACAAGATACAAGCGTAAACATAGACAATATGTAATATCCTGTGTGCAGGTAGGGCCCGCAACCACGTGTCCGGGTCTATGTAATGAGGGGTGTTGCGCAAGGGCCACCGCCCTCAGATGCTCTGGTGGGGTGAGGCCCAACCTTAACACCTTGGGATGCCGCCCTCACTAACAGTTCGAGCTTTTGGTGTAGCGGTTGGATCTACATGGTATCAAATTCGAGGTCTCGATGTCGAGACTCGCGGAGCATGGTGGGTTGTGATATCCCGTGTGCGGGTAGGGCCCGCAACCACGTGTCCGGGTCTATGTAATGAGGGGTTTTGCGCAAGGGCCCCCGCCCTCATATGCTCCAGTGGGGTTAGGCCCACCCTTAACACCCTAGGATGCCGCCCTCACTAACAATTTGAGCTTTTGGTGTAGTGGTTGGATCTACGGTTGTAATATCCCGTGTGCGGGTAGAGCCAGCAGCTACATGTCTGGGTCTGTGTAATGAGGGGTGCTGCGTAAGGGCCCCCGCCCTCACTAACAGTTCGAGCTTTTGGTGTAGTGGTTGGATCTACGTGGTATCAAAGCAGAGGTCTCGAGGTCGAGACTCGCGGAGCATGGTGGGTTGTAATATCCTGTGTGCAGGTAGAGCCCGCAACCACGTGTCCAAGTCTGTGTAACGAGGGGTGTTGCGCAAGGGCCCCCGCCCTCAGATGCTCCAGTGGGGTTAGGCCCACCCTTAACACCCTGGGATGCCGCCCTCACTAACAGTTCGAGCTTTTGGTGTAGTGGTTGGATCTACATCCACGTAGATCCAACCACTACACCAAAAGCTCGAACTGTTAGTGAGGGTAGCATCCTATGGTGTTAAGGGTGGGCCTAACCCCACCGGAGCATCTGAGGGCGGGGGCCCTTGTGCAACACCCATCATTACACAGATCCGGACACGTGGCTGCGGGATCTACCCGCACACGGGATATTACAACCCACCACGCTCCGCGAGTCTCGATCTCGAGACCTTGGCTTTGATACCACGTAGATCAAACCACTACACCAAAAGCTTTAACTGTTAGTGAGGGAAGCATCCTATGGTGTTAAGGGTGGGCCTAACCCCACCGGAGCATCTGAGGGTGGGGGCCCTTGCGCAAAACCCCTCATTACACAAACCCGGACACGTGGCTGCAGGCTCTACCCACACACGGGATATTACAACGTAGATCCAACCACTACACCAAAAGATTGAACTGTTAGTGAGGGCGGCATCACAGGGTGTTAAGGGTGGGCCTAACCCCACTAGAGCATATGAGGGCAGGGGCCCCTGCGCAGCACCCCTCATTACACAGACTTAGACACGTGGCTGTAGGCTCTACTTGCACACGGGATATTACAACCCACCATGTTCTGCGAGTCTCAACCTCAAGACCTCGGCTTTGATACCACATAGATCCAAGCACTACACCAAAAGCTCGAACTGTTAGTGAGGGCGGCACTTAGGTGTTAATGGTGGGTTTAACCCCTCACCCCCTATCTAAGGGCTGGGCGCTTAGACATCACTCCTCACATACTGCATTACACGACACGTGGTCAGCGGCCCTACCTCCGCACACGAGATATTACAACCCGTACACATCCCCGTTTGTGGTGCCCTGTTTAGGGTGGGCCCTGCCACGTGTCAGGGGTCTGTGTAATGAGGGGTTGTTTAGCTGCAGTCCTCAGATGCTCCGGTGGGTTGGTTAGTCCACCCTTAACATCCTGGGATGCCACCCTCACTAACAGTTCGAGCTTTTGATGTAGTGGTTGGATCAACGTGGTATCAGAGCAGAGGTCTCGAGGTCGAGACTCGTAGAGTGTGGTGGGTTGTAATATCCCTGTTTAGGGCAGCCTTGTTTAGGGTGGGCCTTGCCATGTGTCCAGGAATCGCTGTGAATACAGGTTACTTAGATGTCGCCCTCGCATGCTCCGTGGCCGTTTAGCCCACCCTTAATGCACCGGGTTGTTGCCCTCACTAACATGCCTAAGCCTTTGGTGTAGTGGTTGGAAGAATAACGCCGCAATATTCCTTTTTAGGAACAACTCATGAATCATGCACTGAAAAACACATTTTCAGAAAAATATACTTTGGAATATGGAAATAACTCTTGGATCCTTTATATAAAAAAATATACAATCTAAATCCAAGATTTGAGCTGAAACAAATAAGACTAGGTGGGTTAAACAAATCTCCCACACCTAGTTACCTTCAAGAAAATGCCCAATGAGGGGTTGCAACAAAGTAAAACGACCTGATAAAAGTGCAGAGAGCTACTACAGCATAAAATATGCTGATAGAAACTCATACATCAATTAGAAACACAACAACAAGAAAGAGATTCAATCCCTTCATCCAATAGTGGGGAAAAGTGAGGATTTATGACCTAAAATGAATGTATTCAAGTATCAGCGTAAAAATAAGGGAAGAGGATGACTGGATCTGATATATTAGGTTAAGAGGGACCTACCTACCAAATTTCAGCTCAAACAAAGGCGTTTTACTATGTTAAACAGATCCTCCATTCCTGACTAGGCTAGAAAACCCTGATTCCCCATGGCTTAAAGTATGCAGATTGGACTGAAGCTTCAGTAGCATGATTTTTTGAATATTTTGGATGAATTTATATAGGAATAAAAATATTTCAAGTTTAGAATATGATTCAACGGTTTTACATGAGAAAATACAGATCTATACATGAAGAAATGGCTCAAAACCCAACATTATAACACAAGGAATTGCAGGATGAACCAAAAAACGTAATTTACAAGAATATGAAGTAGTGTTATATTAATTTTCAGATATATAAAAGATAATATTACAAAAATATAGATCTAAGTGGGATCTATATGCAAAAATGACTTTTAAGTACATTCCCCTTGGGCATCTCAGTAGAAAATGAAGAACACTGAATAGATTTGAGATCTACACCATGGATCTGCAGTAAAATTCAAAAATTTCTGAAGAATATGTCACAAAATAGATCAGATCTAAAATATAACATGGATTGGTTGGCCAATCCATGGATCACCTCAGTGAAGAAAAGGAGTCCTTTCACTGGAGATCTCTCCTCCAAACTGCTATCAAATGGACACTGCAACTCTGCTTGCAAAATGACACAGTTCTTGAAGTTAACTACGTTGATGAAGTAATTTAAACTTTGGCCTGATGCCAAGATAAGAATCTGAAGCCCCAAACAGCTACTACACTCTTGCCAGTGATTTAGATGACTTCACCATTGAGAAGATGCAATAGAAACCTTCAGATTTGAATAGATCTGATTCCACTTGCTGCAGCCTACATAAACAGCTCAACCCACAACAGGAGCATCGCTGTAGATGTAAGATGAGGCTTTTCCAAAATTCCAGATAGTGGATCAATGCAGTGCAATCTCCTCCAAGATACCCTCAAGGAAGGAAGAGGAATTCCTAAACAGGAGATTCCTCTCTCTCTAGCTAAACAACCAAGAGAGTTTGAGTTGCTCAAGCAATCTCAAAATCGAAATATCATCAACAACCTTTCCTTGATTCTTTCCCTTCCTTATATAAGATTAGGGTTTGAAAAACCCTAAACCATCTTCATTCATTTGTCCCCTTTCACATGGAGGACCTCCTCATAGGACTGCACTGATCATCTAGGAGGTTCATGTATCTAGACTACTTTATGATTTGGTCCTGTTGACCCGGTCAAATAGCTTGAACTTGTTTCACATAGAAGTGGATTTTATTGAGCAAGCCCTGATTTGACTCTGTTCACATTGGGCATTGATTTATTCTCATGTTTAGGAGTTTTTATTTGTTCTCCTTTACATTTTATTCATAAAACATAAAAATAAAATGACATTGAATATTCCTACTAGCTTGGGCTAGTTAGGAATATTACAGTCCCCCCCCCTTCAAAATGTTTGCTTGTCCTCAAGCAACTGCAGGGTAGAACCAAACCTCTCCTTCCCCTTCTTTTGGCCTCGTCAATGGGTCCCACATGGATGAATATGATAAGCAATGAATCTGTCCTCCAATGATTTCCTCCAAGTGTAAGATAGCAAGTGTACATCATGAGAAAATGGAGGGTGCAAGTGGTGATCTTCTTGTTGCTCAAGGGCTTCATTAAGGTAGGAGTGATGAAGAGCATGGGGAAAATTTCTCCCAATGAGTGTCTCCCACACCCATGCTATCATCCAAATGAAGTAAACTACCTCCTAGCTTGGTAGTCCATAGAAAAGCTCCTCCCCAACATCAGTGAGAGGCATACCCCAACTCATATGGCTCACCTCATGAAGAAGCAACTATTTTAGTATGGCAGCCATATCATATCTCATGCTCCCTTTAGAGCATGCACTGCAAAAAGTATGGGGATTCTTGCCCCCACAGGACACACTCATACAATGTGTCTCTCTCCCACATATGCTCCTCATAAAAATGGAAATATCAACAACATAAGGAGCAAGAATAAAAATCATGTTGGCTGCCATATGTAGCAAATGTGAAGGGAAGTGATCCCTCATATGCAACCAACGCAGTTTGGATCTCGACTGCAATAGAGATTGATGAAAGGTGTGGTCCTCCAACCACTTGCTTGCTGCTCCAATCTCCTGATAAGTTTGGAGGAAGTGGATGATGGATGGGGAAATGTAAGTATGTCCTCCAAAACAGAATTTCTCCCCAAGTCCTCCTAGGGAGTGGCCATCATCATTGCTCATGGCCTCAAGTAGACCATGCAGCCTCAAAGTAAGAATGCTCCTCCTTGGAGCAACATCCTGCATATATATGGTTAAGGAATCAATATGTAAATCAACAAGTAAACAAACAATGTCCTTACCATATCTTTTGCTCATGCAAAAAGAGTAGCTCATAGATGAGTCTCCTTCCATCCTCAAGGAGAAAGGAGGTGACTAAGTTAACTCTTCCAAAGAGTTAGGTGCATATACAGCTCCCATGCCAAATGTATAAGTGGGAAGGTTGCTACCATTCCCCTGCTTCTCCTTCCACAACACAGAAACTGAAATGAGAGTGGGTGTGGATGATGTTGAGAGACTGCTTCTCTCCTCCTTGAGTCTACCCCAGACTCTCAGCATTGTATCAAGACCTTCCAAGGTATTCACTCTCCTGAAATCAATGGTTTGTGCCTCAATAGGTGAAGCACTCATCCTCCTTTGCTGATCCAGTGGTCTCCTTGGTGCAATGTCTCCATGCAATGAGACATCCCCAACAAGAGGCGACTGAACATATGAATGGAGAAGACCCTCCATGCTTCCATCGCGGAATCCAATCACCTTCTTAGGTGCATCAACCTTCTGCAATGGATAGGAATGAGATGGGCTCTCTTCCCTATCTTCACTTTGTGTCTCCATGGTTCTACACCTTCTCATCGATGGCACATGCATATCATGAATTGTGCCTTGATCTCCATACATGAGATCTTGGGGATTTTCTTGCCATGCCATAAGAATCCCTCTTGTTGGAGCAAAATCTCCTTCTTCCTCTGCATGAGGCACTAGATCAGATCTAGATCTAACAACGTTGTTGCTCTTTATCTCTGCAAAAAAATGGGGAAACCTCCCAATGGAATGATCCACCTTTGAAGAAGAGATATATCTGTTCTTTTGTTCAAAGGTGTGGGAAGGTAGTCTTGCCTCTAGCAAGGCATGATGCAAGTTTTCAACCCTTTCCATGTGTTTCTGCGATGGATCTGCGTTTTTATGCAGGGCTTTCATTTTATTTCTCTAGCTTGAATTCACCATATGTTCTTCATGAAATGTCTTATCAAACCTTTCCACTAATGCTTTAGTGAAACTTATGTATGATGAAGTTTTTACATTTCTGCAAAAAAGAAACTCAAATTTCAACCAAGCATAGGCCTTACCTCCCAAATGTAAGGCTGCAATTCTAATGGCTTCTTCTTCAAGAATTTGGTGTAGCTGCAGGAAGGTGTCCAGCTTTTTCACCCATTCTTTGGCTGAACATGTAGGTGACCCTTCAAAGGTTGATAGAGTGAATATATCACTCTGCTTTTTGCTCTTCACCTTGGCCTTGCAATGCTCTGAAAAACAGAACCGATTTCTGAGTTTTAGGGCTTGAGAATCATCTTTCTTCAAGAAATCACTAAGAGTTTTCCCCTTAGTCACTTCTTCTTCTTCTTCTATCTGTACATCACAGTGTATGGCTGCATGCTCACACCCACTATGTGAATATCTAGAGTTTGACTGAGGTTCAAACCCTTTTGGAGATTCTTCAGACATCTCGCTTCTGATTTGCTTGAGATCTTCATGAATGCTCTGAATAGATTTAGGAAGAAGCTTTGTGAGCTTATCTTGCTTCTTTCCTCCAAAATTTAGAGTCTCCCTCCTGCTTCTATTTCTGTCTTCTTGATTAGAATAGGAAGTGCAGGGTACTTCCTCTTCTGTTTTCTCATCCTCCTTGGGAAGGTTCTTCATGGATCTAAAAACATATGAGAGTAATCTCACCCTCTCCATCATTCTATTCTCTATTCTTCTCTTCTCACTTGCTCTGGAAAAGTGATCTCACAGGCTAAGCCAGAGATCAAGCTCTGATACCACTGTGATATTCCTTTTTAGGAACAACTCATGAATCATGCACTGAAAAACGCATTTTTAGAAAAAATATACGTTGGAACAGGGAAATAACTCTTGGATCCTTTAGATCAAGCAATATACAATCTAAATCCAAGATTTGAGCTGAAACGAATAATACTAGGTGGGTTAAATAGATCTCCCACACCTAGTTACCTTTAGGAAAATGCCCAATGAGGGGCTGCAACAAAGTAAAATGACCTGATGAAAGTGCAGAGAGATACTACTGCATAAAATATTATGATAGACACTCATACATCAATTAGAAACACAACAACAAGAAAGAGGTTCAATCCCTTCATCCGATAGTGGGGAAAAGTGAGGATTTATGACCTAAAATTAATGTATTCAAGTATCAGCATAAAAACAAGGGAAGATCATATCTGAAATAGAACATGGATTGGGTGGCCATTCCACGAATCACATAAGTGAAGGAAAGGAGTCCTTTCACCAGAGATCTCTCCTCCAAACTGCTATCAAATGGACACTGCAACTCTGCCTCGAAAATGATGCAGTTCCTAAAGCTAACTGCGATGATGAAGTAATGTACACTTTGGCCTAATGCCAAGATAAGAATCTGAAGCCCCAAACAACTACTGCACTCTTGCCAGTGATTTAGATGACTTCACCACTGAGAAGATGCAATAGAAACCTTCAGATCTGAATAGATCTGATTCCACTTGCTGTAGCCTACATAGACAGCTCAACCCACAACATGAGCAGCACTGTAGATGTAAGATGAGGCTTGGCCAAAATTCCAGATAGTGGATAAATGCAATACAATCTCCTCCAAGAGACCCTCAAGGAAGGAAGAGGAATTCCTAAACAGGATATTCCTCTCTCTAGCTAAACAACCAAGAGAGTTTGAGTTGCTCGAGCAATCTCAAAATCGAAATATCATCAACAACCTTTCCTTGAGTCTTTCCCTTCCTTATATAAGGTTAGGGTTTGCAAAACCCTAAACCATCTTCATTAATTTGTCCCCTTTCACATGGAGGACCTCCTCATAGGACTGCGCTGATCATCTACGAGGTTCATTGTAACTGGACTGCTTTATTATTTGGTCTTGTTGACTCGGTCAAATAGCTTGAACCTGTTTCACATTCAAGTGGATTTTATTGAGCAAGCCCTGATTTGACTCTGTTCACATTGGGAGTTGATTTATTCTCATGTTTAGGAGTTTTTATTTGTTCTCCTTTACATTTTATTCATAAAACATAAAAGTCAAATGACATTGAATATTCCTACTAGCTTGGGCTAGTTAGGAATATTACACAATACTTGTAACATCAAGTAGCAACATGTAACCAACCATACAAGGACGATACATGTAGTAACATATAACAACATGTAACCATGCATACACACATGATGACACACTTCCCAACAACAACATCCTACTTCACACGGTGACATCACTCCAACCATGACCGACACCATGTATGTGCAACAAGCACATAGAGCACCGGGATGAAACACATGTGCAAACGACATGAATTCATGACCAACACACCACCCATCGAGTCAAAGGGCTGAACCATTCTCTGATACCAGTCTATAACACCCTTCTCCCATGTCTACCCAAGTAACCAACCAGGCGGGGTAAACATGCGAGGAGAGGCTACTATGATCATATTCAACCTCCTAGGTGACCTTAAGGAATCGGAACTGATGAAAACACATCATACGTACCTTCCACATCAACAACAAGACTCCCAGGAACCATCCTAACCACTCAGGTAACTAGACCCTGGGTCCCATTGAGCTTTTAGCCCAATTAACCCCTGGACATTCCCACAATATGGTCATGAGTGCGTCTGGGAGGCTCTGGATGCATGCAAAAGTCTACATGCCTGCATCCATTGACTAAATTTCCCAAACATGTCCCTGCGTCCATGGGATTTAAGGCACTTTTTTCAGGCCCAGAGTTCAGGCCACTTGCCAGAACTCAATGACAAGTTCATAAATGAAATATAACAGTGAAACAATGGTGTATCGACAAAATTCATGACACGACCTAGATTGGACCCCTACTAGCCATGATAGGAATTTCGTCAAACATATCATAAATATGTAATCTATAGGTGTAAACAATAGATCTAAACATAGGTGCCTCATACTTATCTGATAATCACTAAGAAGCATTTTTCCCTTACATCATTAGTTGTAGTATCATTTACTAGGTCATAGTTACATTGTTTATTCATTTACAAATAAAAGCATGTGGAGATCCATACATCATCACTATCAAAATACATGCTCATAACCAACATAATAACAACATAAGTATCATGGATACATCAACCATAGAATCCACATATGAACTAGTACGTTTACACATAAAATTCCAAGGAAACCAACTTCTCATTAATGAATGTAAAAAACAACCGGAGATGGGACTACCACGTTCCACCCAACCGTATATTCGTTGAACCAAATCTCTCTTCAGCCAATCACCCATGTGCCATATTCCAAGCATGAATGTGGGACTCATAAACAACCAAAAAGAACCAAAATGCTACAGGATTTATCCACCTACACCATGAGGAATTTTATTGTCTCTTAGTCTCTTAGGATTTATCGTAATCCACAGTCCGATCCAGGGATCACTAGGCCTTACACTGAGACCCACTCTCCAGGATTTACTGTACATCCCATTTAAGTAATACTAGGACCAATAGAGAGCAACCCACCTCTTGGCTTTACCTTATATCCTGCCATTCACCGACAAGGATTCCTTGGCCCATCGAGTCACACAATCCTGGCTTTACCGGAACCCACAGTTTGGTTCAAGGGTTACCAAGCCAGTGGCTTTACTGTGATCCATAATTTGGTTCATGGAACACTAGGCCATGTGTTTGTGATTTCGGAGGTCCACCTCACTCAACTTCGAATCCAACTCAACAAGATTACGAGAATCCATTTCATCAAAGTTATCCAGAAATGGCAAGGCTAGGCTGAAAACACAGTCACACCTAGAAAAACCCATGCCATGACAGAAAATAACCACATGCAATACCATGCATACCAAATCTAACAATGAAATCACACATGCAAATCAATGCTTGTAAATAATCATGTTGTAGCTGCTTGATCTTGCCCTTCCTTTCTTACTCATTCCTTCCTCTTGTGACATTTTCTTTTCTTGATGCAATTCCAAAGTGGTCCAAAAAAATTCTATGTCCAAGAGTGAGAGAGAGAGAGAGAGAATAATGAGAGAGCTCCCAAAACTGAACTAACAAAAGGTACCAACAGATCCTCATAAGCATTTTTATTGACGAGGCCTCTATTTTCTTCATTTTCCATTATTTTCCTTCATTTTCCTCCTCGGATGCAACCTGTGACCTTTCATCTCCATTTTCTCCTAATTTCCATTGTTTTCATAAATAAATGTGTCAAAAATGCCATTTTCCATTCTAAAGACTTTACCATTTCCTTTGCCAATTTCCTTAGCCATAATGAACAAAATTAACAACCACTAAGATATGAATACACAGGTCTCCAAAAATTCTCAACAACAGTATGTTCTTGAATGTGGAAACATTCATACCTTAACCACTAGGATGTTTTTCCCAAGATTCAACTTGGAATAAGTGTCCCATCAACAGTAGTTATTATTTTTAACTTTGATTACATGGAATTTTCACAAGGTTTGTTGCAACAATCAAGTTTTTTTTTTTTTTTACTTGCTCCTCTGCGAGAACAGTGACCTCGATGAGCTGCTCAATCTCTAGAGAAGATGACATAATTGATTGGAGGATTGGCATGCTGAATACGATTGGAAAACCAACAGTCAGGTCGTTATCGAATACTCAAGTTGATTTGGACCAATCACAGGAACATAGGCTTTGATGGAAGTTATGATTGGAAGACACAAGCTCAAGTGGGCCCAAAAAAATACCAAATTGGACTCCAGTTGTCCAAAAAAATCAACAAACACCATGGTACTTAAAAATGGTAAGTATTGTTAGGGGCGAATGTATGTAGACATATGGAATAATGTTAGTGGAATCTGAAATGTGGTAAGCCAATGAAATTTTCCAGATACAGGATTTGTTTGCTGAAGATTACAAAGAAAATTGAATAAGAATGATGTTGCTCTTTAGAGGAGAAACTAACAGTCATAGAGAATGAGGTATTGATGATCATATTTTAGGAAAAAATCAAGGCACCAATGTTAGTCAACCTTTATTGGCAGGTCCAGGCGTTAGCCAACACCCACTAACCCATTAATTGGCTGGGAAATTTGAAATGGAGGTGTCGCCCATGCCGGAACGCTTCAAGCCTTAGATCAAATAGGGATTGAGTCATTTAGACCACACTTGCAGGCTATCTAATGTGAATTACACCTATGCAAAAAGTCCAGTAAACTTAATGCAAGAAGTCACCAATCACAAAACAAACTCAAGCAGGAAAATGCAGGGAATGTTCAAATGTATTGTACCTAGCAACACCAATAGTTTCACTAGCTGAGGTTGCATCATATCCATCTACCTCTAATATGACAACCAAAATTTCCATTATAAGACAACTTTTAATTGCCACCCTCAGTGACCACAATATTATTCTCATCCTGTGATTCTTTCATGAGTTGTTGAAGTCTTTTGGGTTGTGTCATGTTGTGAATTCGAAAACCCAAGATGACGAGTAACATCCAAGTTCCCAAATAGTATAGAAAGGCTTATACGCTTCTTCTCTTAGCGACCTTGCATGTATCTGAGATGAAGATAACCATTAGCATAAGGGATCCCAACACCAACCCTAACAAATTTCTTGCCTGAAAGCTTCTTGCTAAATTCTTCCTTGTTCCCTTAAAAGGTTGATTGTCCTTATTCAAAGCTAATTTTATCCTAGGTGATATATTTGTTAGAAAAAAGTTGATTGTCTTTCAAAATTTGTTATTTTATCTACCCAAGTTCAAATCCCACAATCATGGCATTGATCCAAAGGGAAAGTGTCATCCACCCAAGTTCAAATCCCATAATCATGGCATTGATCTGAATGGAAAGTGGCATCTACCCATGGTATTCATCCACCCGTGGTATTTATCCACCAATGGAATTTACACATGGTATTTGTAAGTGACATCCACTCATGGTATTTATCCACCCATGGAATTTACCCATGGTATTGTAAGTGACATCCACCCATGGTGTTCATTCACCCATGGTATTTACCCATGATATTATAAGTGCATCCACGCATGGTATTCATCCTCCCATGGTATTTATACACCTATGGAATTTACCCATGGTATTGTAAGTAACATCCACCCATCGTATTCATGCACCCATGATATTTACCCACCCATGGAATTTACCTATGATATTGTAACTAAGAAAGGCTATAAGTAACAAGTCACATTTTGTAAAAGGATAGATTGTCCACCACAATGTAGCTTTTACATTTATTCTTTTTTTAATAAAAAAAAAGTATTTGTGGTTTTTTTTACTATGTTTTATCTCCTTTTTGTTTGGCATTTCAAAATTTCAGATATTCGGGGCCTCCCCCCCAAGATCCATTTCAAATTTTTATATCTTGGGGGCCTCCCCCCAAGATCTGGATCAATATAACTAAAGATTATTTCCTTGCTCTCAAGTGTCTACCTTAAGATAGTACTATTACTTTCCTTCTAAAGACTCACTCTTACTTCCCTCTTGTGAAATACTCCTTTTACACATTGCAATTGGTGCTTCAAAGTGTAACTTTCTTGATGATTTAAAATATTATGTGCATACTCTCTTATGTTATTCATTACGGTTGAGGAAAACCTTTAATTTATGGTGGTCAGAACGATACTTTGGATAGGACTCCTATTCCAAAAGTTGTGAGCTCTAATTGGGACTTCACATTGAGGAGACTCCCTTGGTTGACACATTTCTAGCACTGTCAACATGTCCCAACTAGAAATCAAACTTATTCTCTTGAGATCAAACTTTGTGAGTGAGTTAGTACCAAATGAGGTCGAATTTGCTTCTATATATAGCCTTTCCAAGGGGTCGAATTCCCTCATTTATAATGACTTGAAGCTACCAAGGCTGACTTGTACTTTGGATGTTTCTGGGACCTTCTAGACTCAAAATAAATTATTTTTCAAGACACATTTTTCCCGGAAGGGTCTTATAAACATCATGTTGACTCTCTTGACTCAAGACAATAAATCCTATGACCTAACAAGATATATGAAGACTAAAGATATTCAAATTAGTAAAACAAAAGTTATGAAGAGTGAAGATACATATTCAAATGAGTACAACAAGGGACTCCCAATTTGGGTGGAATAATTGTGTTTTGTATTGAATGAGGGTGGAGATAGAGGTTTCTAGATTCCCTTGTGTTTGATTGAGGGTGGAAGTGGAAGACCTATGAAATCCATGATTTAAGAATTACTGCAATGAATTCAGTTGGTGGGTGGAGGGGATTGGGCCTCGGGAGTCCCTATTTCAGTTGGAAGTGTTGGCCTCATCCCTTGATCAAACCTTCTCAACTCTAGAGTTGGCTCGAGAATGATTGGCCTCCAAGAAAGGACACAGTGTATCCCAATCTATGGTTGAGTGGAGAGTTGTAGTCCTTGACTCAGTTTCCCAGTATTAATTTGAGTTAAACTATCTCTCATATTTGATTGGTGTGATAAATTACAGGTTATGATTGTTGAATAGATATGATGCCATTGAATGTACAAGGCATGATATTTTATATGGTTGTTTACTTGGTTGTCGACTGTAATATTCCAAAAATCTAGCTTTCAGCTAAATGGAATATTATAGTTTGTTTTATCACTAGATCGGTAAATAAATGGGTGGGGAGGCCCATAAGTCTCTTGAGTAGCAATAAAAACACTTCAAGTGTGAAAGGAGACCTTTGTAGCAGCTAAATAAAGCTCCTCCATGTGTGAACAGGGTTTGGATCATGTTGATTCAGTCAACTTTGACCAAGTCAACAACGCTGTTGAGGAGGAGTGGAGATTAATTAGAGAATAATGCAGTTTTGGAGGGAGATGGATCTCATGAAGGAAATGACCTAATTGAGTGGGTTCAAGACATGCAATATCACATTCTACTTAAGGAAGAGGATGTCAGCCATTGGAGGATATGTTTTTTGGATTATTATTTGCTTATGGTCTGTTTAGACTTTGCATCCTCTTGTTGTTTAGCAGAGTTGATGTGCTGTTTATCACCGGGTGTTCTCGAGTGGGAATCCCACCTCTTTCCTTGAGGGGCCTCTTGGAAGAGTATTGTATTCATTTCCACATTCAGGCTTTCAGGCCAAGCTATAGCTTTCTTCATCAACGTAGTTTTTGCAGGTTATTGTGCTGTGTTGCAGGGTGCAACAATGTAGGGGTTAGAATCCCACTTTATGAGCTAGTTTCTCATAGGAGGAACGTTTCCTTCTCTTGAGAGATCTGTTTATAGATTTCTTGGGAATATTTCAGATCTTTGGCATTAGGCCATACATTTCCCATCATTTCCAGCGTTGTTCCAGCTAGGGAATGCGTTATTTTTTAAGGCAGCTTCAGTGGCAGATCCTGTGGTTTCTTTGCAGTGTTTCCTTGTGATTGAGGGGTTCATCCTTTCATGGGAGGAGACCTTTGAGGGGATCAACATCAGATCTATTATATTTCAGCCTTCAACACTCTTGTTCTTCAACTTGCAAGGTATCTCAGCCATTGGGCTTTAGATCCCATTTTGTATAGAGTGTATTTCTGAAAACCCCTTCCGGGTTCTTGTAGGAGTTGTATTAAGCTTAGATCTGTATTGAGCATATATTTTGAGGCTTATAATAGCCCTACATATTTTTTACATTATTTTTCTATAGCAGTGTGTTTCTAACCGCATTGTAGCAGTCTCCGGCATTTTTGTTTTGAGACAGCAGTTCATTTATGGAGTGATTCCTTATGGGAGGCTTGTTCCTTCCTTGTATATGACTCATGCCTCATTGTTATGTATGGATTTGCTGATATAATACATGGTTTAATGTCTCCATGTTGGTCTCCCATGTTTATGAGTTGATTTACACTGCTATTTCCAGTTTTGTGTTCATGTATTGCTGCATCCCCATTTTGGGATATTACAGTGGTATCATAGCATAATCTTTGCTCAGCCTATGAGTTTCAGCCATTATGCTATAAGAAGACAAAGAGAAGGATGGGGGAAACATCGTTGTCACATCTAGAGCATATCTAGTCCCTCATGTAGAGGAAGGAGGAGCACATGCTCGAACAGGAAGAATTCTTTTATCATTGCAAGAAATTCCCAGGATCTCACATATGGAGGACAAAGCACAATCAATGAGTTGCATGATTGTGAGACCTTGCAGATGGAAGGAGAAGGTAGGGAGGAAGGTCAAAATCACTTGATGAGGAGCACACACCCCTATCTATTTAAGAGAGCTAATGCAAAGAAGAGGCAGACTGATTTGCGCTGTGAGGGCAAGGGAAAATTTGCCCATCCATATGTACAATCTACTCCTGACATTGATGTCTTATTACATGGAGGTATTCCACCCGGGAGGCCACCAGATCTGGAGTTGGTAAGAGACATCTTACCATTTAGTTCACCACTCTTAGATTCCAGAGAGGTGAAGACTTTGGAGGAGTCTAGTATAGCATAGAGAGTTTTGGATAGACTCAAGGAGAAGGGGGACATTCTCCCATTTTTAGCATCACCCACTCTCATTTGCAGTCGGTCCCACCTTCGTCCTGCCACGTCACATCCTCCGCCCATCGAATTTTATAACCATTACCCTTTGCTGCTCATTTCCAAATCTTGCATTTTGCGATGTGCGGGCGGTCCCACCTCTGTCTACCACGTCACCTTCCCGCCATCGCACCTTGCACTCCGTTAACCATAACCTTTACTCCCACTTTCTCATATGTAAAATCTTCTGATTGCGATGTGCGATATGAACTGGGGCCCCACCTTCATTGCCACGTCATCTAAAGTCATCCTCCGGCCTCTGACCCGCTCTTTTCAGTTTGAACCATTTTTGTCGTGTGTTAATATTATCGACCCCCACCATTCCTTCCGCGATTTACTTCCATTTTTCACACATCCCATCACTGCTAAGCCCCCGAAATCTCTCTATCATCTTCACTCCCAATCAATACATCTAACGGCTCATGAACTATTTCACACTCCCTCCACCTTTCGAAGGTTAATCCTAGGAGGGGGGTCCGAAATGGTTGGTTTTGGAAACCACCTCCCGTGCTACGCGTCAGCTCACAGTGAATTCACACACCCCTATCCAATACCACAAACCATCCATTCCCCCCTATGAAATTCGGTTTTTGGTTTGCAATTTAAACACGACATGGGATTTTGGGTGGAGCACACACTTATGGTTTATTCAGTTCATTCAGGAAATCTCTGCTAAAGAGCCACACACGCGCAACACGACTGACCATTTCACAACTGTTAAGTGGAAATCATGATAGTGAGGGAGTGGAGGCTTTCAAATAACAGATGGAATCATATGATGGAAGTTAGAATCCCCACATGTTCACAGCCACTCCTCGCCACCCCTTTTGAAGATTCTGAAATTTTGACTAGGTGGCCAATTATGTTGTTTCTTTTTACCATTAAATTGTGATGTTTTACTGGTGAAATCTCCTTTTTACCCAATTCTACTTTGATTTTTTGTTTGCAAAAGTGATAGCTTGATGCACACTCTGCTATTTTGTTAGGATATTTTGGTTTTCACATGTGTGGGTCGATCACGAGTGATTATTCGATCGTAAACCCTCAGGGAGAACTCTATATGTAGAGAGTTCAAAGATGAAATAAATTTTCTGAATTTTGGAGAATTTTGTTGTAGTTCTGTATGATTGTGCTCCCTGTGCTCTGAGATACATATTTTGGAGAGATGTTTTGAACTTAATATGGTACAACACTATTTATTTGGATTCCAGATGGGGAAATGAGTAGTATGTATCTGTATTCCCTTTGTTTATCAGTAATTTCCTGTTTATGTATAATCATCTTTTCATGCTATGCTGCTATGGATGATTCGTGTAATGTAGCTGTCAGTGATATGCATTTGTATTCATGAACTTGTTTGATGTATAACACTCATGTGTTAAACTTGCTGCACTTCCTTAATTCGCGATCCACGAATCTCTACTATTAGTCATATTTCACTTGCATCTACTTCTTATGATTTCACGGGAGACAGATGCTTAAGGATTTTAAGCCTGTCTTTTGCGGATTCCTCCCCCATTCTTTTTCAGCATATCTACATAATTTGAAAGCCTCTGCTCATTGTCTCATACTTGGCCCATTTGAAAGCCATCCAGCCATTCAACCTCTCGAGCCCTCTCATAGTATAGGTTAATTCACACAGATCAGACTCCAAGGTCTTGTCCATTCTTGAACCACAAAAACCATTATTTCTCTTTATCCATATTCTGTCAGAGACATCTATACAATTGTCCACATTTAACTTCTGATTTTAAGATGTCCTAGTTATTGGTATTTTGCAACTCAAGGCTGTCTCTAGGAGCTACGCCAAACCACACCAAGAAGTTGTCACTTTAGACAATGACTTTATATTGTAAGATTACTAGTTAATGTGGTTACATCTTCATTTGATGTAGTATTGATGACATTGCTCTTGTAGACCCTTAATATATTATCATTGCTATAAACCTAGTATTTATAATTACAATCTATATCACAGTGACATGTCTAGATGTTGGAGTTCATTCCAAATGAATAATCCCTCTATAAGAGGAAAGCAACCAATATGAAACCTACTCTTTTCGATGGCCTAATGGTCCTACCCACTTGAAATTAACAATCAGTCTTACGTATATATTTCATGCACACAAACTAAGGAAATCGATAATGAGTAGATTGAAATGCTTAAACTATAACTGATCTCATAGCATTCCATAAGGTTAAGATATGCCATGCATTGCTAAGGAGGCCTTAATACTCCTTAAGAAAATTGATTCTCTGGTATGAATGCAAGCCATGTCACCTTGGTTAGTGTATCATTTATTTGTAGCCACACAATGTTAGTGGGTGAGGGATATTATAATAAGAGTCCTACAATGGACCGTTACATTTGTTGGTCATGTTGGAGATTTGGATGAAGAAAAGGAATTTATTAATAAGATGCCAATAAAAAACTAATACTTTTGCCTGGAAATGTTTTCTTGGTGCTTGTAGAACCTATAATAATTTAGAACACATAATATTCTATGTTATACAGGATTTACGATTGCAAACAAAGGTATCTCCCCTATGTTTGGTGGTCAACCTAGAAAAATAGAGAGACAAGGAACCCAATGCTTTTCCTTAAAGTAAATAGATGACGAAGTGAGGCCTGCTTTGAATTTCTCACACACTTTGCTCCTTTAGCTTGGAAGCTCCAATTCCAACACTAGTCGCCAAAATTAGGACCTGCACAGTCAGATAACACAAGCCAAGAAACTACAAGATCCATGTAGTGTAATCTAAGTACTTTATTCAATAAATCAACATGGTATTGAAATAAGTGAAATAACGACATCACATACAGGAAGACAAAGAATTCTTTGCATTAATATAAATGTAAGGAGATTACAACCATAAGTGTTTGTTGATCTTGTAGAAGAGCTCTTCCAAGTTTTTTACTCGTCCTTTCCTTGTCACATGTAATATTCCCAATTTTCCATCAGTTAATTGGAATATTAGAGTTCTTAATTTTCTTACTTAGTTAAGTAAATAAAAGGGTGGAGGGACCCATAAACCCCATAAATGAATTAAATCCACTTTTGTTGTGTGAATGTGGGTTATTTAGATGGTAGATCAACATTATGGAGTAGTGGGGCAAATTATTAATAAAGGAAGAGTGGAGATCATGGAGAGTAATGAGGGAGATGATGGAGATAGCGGAGGAGTAAAAGTAAGATCATAGAGCAATAATGATGCAATGATGGAGGAAGTGGTGCATTAAATGCACACATGATGGAGGAGTGGAAAGTAAATGCAGAGATAATGGAGATCATGGAGAGACAACACAGTCTTCATGGAGGCTAGTGGCCACATGTGTAGCACAGATATGAGGTGGGCCAAGGCTAGGGAAGGCTCACAACGATATAAGGAAGACGAGGGCAACAAAGCAAATCAGTCTGGAAATTTGATATTGTATTTTCGTTTGACATTTCTTTGCATGATTCAACTGTTTAGCTAAGTCTGCTACGTTGTTTAGCACATGGGTGTCTCCGAGCAAAGGTCCCACCATTACCCATGGGGGACCTCGAGTGCCTACTCTGGGAAGGCTCTATTGAGCAACCATTGATCATTCGACATTGGAGCCACATCTAGCCCCTCTCTTTTGCACATACAGCTTCAAGAATTACACATTCATGTTTGACGGTTTGAGAGGAGGAGGTAGTTCTTAGCATTTCAGCTAGGAAACTGGTGGAGGGATCATCCTTTCACCTTGTGATTTCATTTCAGTCTTCCGAGATCAATATGTCTACATTGGGCATCAGGCCATCATTTCTACATCTCCATGCAGCAACAATCCCTGCAGGAATTATGCATTCCAACAGTGTAGATCCAAGGGTGGAAGGAAGTTCCAAGTATTTCAGCTTGGAATTCTGTGAGGGGTCTTTCCCTAACTTTGGAGAGATAATTCCCATGAGTTGTGAGCTGATTTGTATCATCTAGCAGCAAGCTATAGCTTCAGCCTCCTTGACAGCGTAATCCAGTCCAATAGTTGTGTAGTTTGCAGCTCCAACTTGAGAGGAGAAAGGAGGAGCTATATCTCAAGCTTCTAGCTTGGGAATCTAGAGAAAGGATCAAGCCTTCAAGCATTGAGCTTATAGTGTATTATTGCAACCATATTATTTTCAGTAAATGCCACAGATCTGCATACCCAACAGTTATGTATTGCAGGCCCTAGGAGGGTGATTTTCCAAAGTGTTCCAATCTGGAAATCCTTTCTGGGTTATCTTGGGTTTTCATCATAGAGCCTGAATCTGAAATCTCGACATCATCTGAGCTCCGGAACAACCTTATATACAAATTATTTTTTATAGATAAATATCTTTCGGATTAATCACATCATATGGATTAGGTCGATGTTTCGAACCATCTAATGTGGTTCATCCTCAGAACAAGGTGAAGAAAGAAACAGATCACATTGAATAAATAGTAGGGATGTGTCATTGCCCAGAAAAAGTTGTTGAAACTAGCCGTTAGAAACTAGCTGATATTTGACTAGTTCGTTAATAGGGTAAAATATTAATAGTTTTTAAGATTTTAAGGACCGTTAACCCATAATAATTTAGAATTTAATAATTTAATAAAATGATTAAATTCTAGTTATTATAATAAGCTAAGAAGAGTAAATCTTAAAATTTTTAGGATTTTTTATTTCAAGAATTTAGGAGATAATATTGCAAGTCAATAAATAATAATATAAAATGAATAATAAAGTAAAAATATTTTTAATAAAATAAAATAAAAATGAATAAATAAATTAAAATATTAAGCCTAACTAGTCATTAGAAAGTTAGTTAGTTTAGAATTTTTTTAAGAATAAATCATTTAAAATAAGTTTATTGAAAATTTAATTAAATTACAAAATAGGTAGGGGAGATTTATTTATTTATTTACTTTTTTAGAATGAATACATAAAATAAATGAATAAATAAAATTAATGAATTAATTAGGTAAAAATATATAATAATGAATTAATTAGGTATTAAAAGAAAAGAAAAAACCTAGCGAGAGCCGGGGTCCAGCTCTTACTTAATTTCCAACCATCATCACGGTTGAGATTCTTAGCATGCCGTTCAATTTTGATCGCCTCCCTTAATTTCTTATGGTAGAAGTGATCTACTTTGGAAACGACTTTGGAATCCTCAATACAAACATGGTGACAAGATTTTTCCACATGCTCAACAAGAGCTGAGGTACGAGACCGATTATGTTTAATATCCGCAGTACGTTCCCAGATCCTCTGCCTAATGGATCGACTTGTTTCACCAATACAGGGAGTACCACATGAACAAGGAATTATGTAAACCCCTTTCATGTCCTTAGGGTCGATAGGGTCCTTAACAGACCCAAGAGAATTTCTAATAGTGCAGAGAGGTTTGAAAGAAGCAGAGATATTATATCTTCTATGGACATGAGAAATCTTGTCCGTTGTCCCCTGGATAAACGGAAGATGGACCTTGGAAATAGGATCCACTCGATTAGACTTTCCATTGAAACGCTTAAATGCATTTCGAAAAGCCTTGAGACCCTGAGATCTACTGTAACCATTATTTTCAAAAACTTCAAGAAGATGGGACTTCTCCGATTCCAAGGAGCTTTCGTTAGAAATTCTAAGAGCACGAGTCGCACGGGTGCATAAGACACCAAATTTCTGAGTAGGAAAATGAAGGGATCCAGCATGAAGGTATTGTTCCGTGTGAGTCTTATTGCGAAAAAATCGCTGAGAAATGGAACCATCCTCATTCCTAGAGAGAAGGATATCAAGGAAAGGAAGGCAACCATCAACCTCCACTTCCATCGTGAACTTGATGGAATCAAAAAGCGAGTTTAGGTGCCCAAGGAATAGATCTAATTTCTCCCGACCATGGGGCTAGATGACACAAGTATCATCCATGAACCTATTCCACTTCCTAGGGTGGAATTCTTCACCTTGTCCCGAGGATGAAGCACATTAAATGGTTCGAAACGTCGACCTAATCCTAATGATGTGATTAATCCGAAAGATATTTTTCTACATTATGGATCACAAAAGTCTTAGATCTAACACATTATTTTTTAGTCGGTAATTGCTGTCCCAACATTTCTAGTAGGGACAACGCAATATAGCCTCCAATAGATCAGCAGTTACACAATGCCTTCATTGAGAGGATTTGAGGGTCACTCTAGCCACCTCTGTCGGCTTGAGCGTCGCTATTTTTTAGCACTGTTGTACATTGTATTCCACCTCCTGTTTAATAAAATTATTCAAATATTCTATCTATTTTGATGGTGTTTGCAATTTATTTTTATGTTGCTATAGTTTCTAGCTATTGTGTTTTGTATTACTGTCTTTTCCTATTTTGGGATATTAATTGGTATCAGAGCATGATCTTTGGTTCAACTTGTGGGCAATAAATTTTATGACATCAGAAGAAGAAGCATAAAGTTGAGATAGAAAATGGCGGAGGGATTAATTTTTGCCACACTTCTCTTTAGATCTATGCATGATCTCTCCAAGGAGGTCAAATAAATGAGAAGGGAGAGGTGAAAAGATACCTCAAGAAGGTTTCAAAATGAGGAAGGTCCAAGCACTTCCTATCAGCAGCAGAAGAGACCGACAATGCAGAGAGCTCCACAACACTCTACTATGTCCACTTTATTTGAAGAAGGATATGAAGGGCATGGAGATGGAGGATTCTTAGAGCATGACACTATGATTAATTATCTTGCAGAGTAAAAATTTCAGTTTAGAGAATTCGAGGAGAATCTAACTCTCCAACAGTTTTTCTAGATCAAATAAAACCAGATATCCCGCAACAGCAATAGAAGAAGAAGGCACATACAAAATAGATTCTTCTTGCCTACATTTGGTGGATCATTCACAAGCACAAAAAAGTCTTGGATGAAGGAGTTAGATGATTTCTTCCAGCTACACCTAATAGCAGAAAGAGAGGTTGTTGAGATTGCAGCGCTACACCTTGAGAGTGGAGCAAAGGATTGGTGGTTCAGCCATATAAAACATGAAAGAGTGATTTCTTATGCATACTTCACTCAAAGGATGATAAAGAATTTTTATAGAAGAAAACTGGAGGTAATTCCCATTGATACATTTCCCGACATTGATGAGAAATCACATGAGGAGCCAAGGGAAGATGTCAGCACTATCACTCCGGAAGAGGAGCAACTACCACCACCACCATTTGCAGAAGTACTTGCATTAGTAGAAGGAGCACTTGCATCTTTGCAAGATGGTCCTGAACCTTTGACATCGAGAGTCCCATGTATGATTGAGAAGATGCATAAGGAGGAGGGGGCAGATACTAACGCTCGTGCAACAACATAGGAGCACTCATCACCATCACCAGCAGTTGGAGAAGCCATTTCACTGGTTGGAGGAACTCTTGTAGATTTGCAAGATGTTCCCGAGTATTAGTTGATCCATGGTTTGAAAATATTTCCATTCCCTATTATTTCAACACCTCAGCTTGAGATTTGTGGTGTCATGCCATCAGGGCAAGTGCATAACCAAGGATTAGAGCACCTTGTTGATTTGGAGCAACATACTATCACTTTGTGGAGCTGCACACAACACTTTGTGTTGGACTGTGGAGTTTTAGAGGATGAGATTAGCATACTCCTAATGTAGGGGAGCTATACAATAGCTTTCGAGAGTTGGAGGTTATTGTTGCATGAACTGTTGTATTCTATTTACAACAAAGAGATATTGGCCATTATGCATTCATTAGTAAAATTCTGGCAGTTCTTGATTGATAGTAGATTTCAGGTGAAGACCAACCACCATGGTCTTTGACATCATTTTGAGGAGAAGCAACAGCTGCATGAGAGGCGTCAACGGTGGATCAGTATAATGCAGGACTATGAGTTCAACATTGTGTATGGAGAGGGCCATGAGACAATAGATGCACTATCATGGAGATCGGAAACGCTGTCATTGAGGAGCAGTGATGATTTGGGGGCCCAATTATTCTTGGATAATTTTGATGACCACTTCACTTATGAAGCATTGGGTGGGCAGATGGTAGATGATAGACATCTTGTGATGGATGACATATTCCATTATCGGGATAGAGCCTTCTTGATGCGCATCTCACAACTCAATGGGAAGCTTCTGCCTACAACATATTCAGAACCTCATAGGTTCTGTTGGGCCATCGGTGAGAGGTTCTCATGGAGAGACCTCAAGGAGGATGCACTTCAACATATCATGGAGTGCAAATATTGTCATTGGATTGGGGAGGATGGTATTCTCCATTGGGTGGATACCAAACCCCAAACCTGCATAGCTTTTAGTTCAATCCAGTGCGCATGCGCACTGTATTCCACTGTAAACTGCGCACTGCCAGAAATATTTTGAAAAAATTAAATTTCTCTTTTTTAGAGCCAGATAACCCGATTCTTCAAGTTTTCCATGATCCATTTACAGTCTCGTTAATATTTGTTAAGCTAATTGGGTGTTTTGAGTTTATTTTTTGAGAAATTCTTAATTTGATTTCCTTTGGTCCTTACTTGGAGGTTTGTCTCAGTTTCTTAACAATTTTTTCATCCTTTTGCTTTTGTTTTTGCAAAAAAAAATTCCCCCTCATTCGCCTAAATTGTGTTTGAGTGTTAATTGCCTTTTAGTGTTTTTACTTTTGACCTTTGGAATTCTCACCCAATTTTCTTTACTTACACTTGATTGGTTCTTTAGATTACATTGGAATCATCTTGTGTCTGAGAATTCTCTTGCATAGATCACATTTGCATAATTAAAATTCTCATTTTCAGAATATGAACAAAAAATGTGCCTAGATTACATTTGCATATTTTTCAAGTGAATTGTGCATAGCTTACAGTTGCATAGTTTACATTCTGGAAAAAATCAATTGTAGATTTAGATTAGTTTCTTTGATTTGAATTTACATGTTTTTATGCTTGTTTTAAAAACATAAAAACAAAAAATTGGAATTGATTAGCATTATTTTTTCTTAATGAAATTTTTGCATTAGAGAATTTGTTATATTTTCTCTTATTTATAAATATTTGCATTGTTGGAAGTGACTGGAAACTCTCTCCTTACTTTAGTTAGGATTCATTGAATTGAAAATATTACATTATCATATTCAATTGCATTCAGTTTTGGGTCAAGTCATAACACCATTGGTTTCATATCCATTTACCCTTTGAGTAATAACAACAAATAACACAACGCTAAATAAAATTCATCTAATTTTTTTTACATTTTCTAGGGCTCTTTCCACCAATCTAGCTTAGGCTAGGGTTTTGGAAAAGGTTGTAGTTAACGTTCCAAAGTAGATAAAACAAACAATAGTATCTTGCGGTAAGGAAAAATTCCAATTGTTGTAATTGTGCTATGGGAAGCTCTTCTTAAAAGAGTCAAACATGAGGTCATGTTGGACCCAGTGAGGTAATTGTACCTACTTCATTGGTGAAGATAGAATACGTGCACTTAATACAAACGGTAAACCTTGGATTAACGATTGTCGAGGAGCCTGGGCTCACTTGTTAGCAAATATCCGATTCACCATGTCGAGGAGCTTTCAAGGGGATTGAGCTTGATACTTTGTCCTTGCATGTATATCGGATCGTAGAATGTTCCCCCAGGTGAAATTGTCTCAGTTGGTGACCTTAGTGGCCATAATATTTAGGTTTTTTCCCAAGGTGACGGTGGAGGGAAGGTCCCATTGTACCTGGAGCAGATGTTGACTAGACTCACTTGAACTTTTCAGAGGGTATTCTTCACTTCGAGATGGCATAGTGGAGATACTTGCACCTGACTGTTTCATTAAGCAAGTTGTTAGGGTAACTATTCTAACTGCTAGTTTCACATTGATCTCTGCGACGTTGGATTCCATCACCAACTAGTGATTTCATTGTGAAAAAAAACTATTTGTGTGTGGTTTGAATCCTAGATTTGGTAATGCGTGTTCAATTGCTTGTTTTTTTTAGAGACCTTAAGCGTGGATTGTGAATTTTAATTGTTAATATTTTTGAATTGTTAATAAAATTCACTAAAGTTGAATCTAATGACAACAGTTCTAGAATTTACCAACCAAGGAACCCCTCTTAACGATAATCCTAATACTTTTCCTTGCTTTGGAAATGTTGTTCCTCCTTATATGGCTACATTGTAATTACCTGGATTTACCATAGGTTTAATGGTATGGTTATTTTCAACTTCGTTGGCCTCAAATACCCAAATTGTTCCACCTGAACCAGATGATTTACCTCAACAGAGTTCACCATCTCAACATCACCAACCTCATGTTGATCCTTTAGCTTCTTTGCCCAACATATTTTCTTCCCTTTCTTCTTCTTCGCTTGGTAAAATCCTTGATGCTAGTAACCAAGTGACTAAGAATAAGAATAAAGGGAAGAAGAAGAAGAAGTAAGATAAGGAAGAAGTCAACCAACCAACCATGGCTATAAGTGTTAGTAATGTTGAGGAAACATCCAACATGCATCGCAAACCCAAATACCCTTGCAATATTTGTAAGGGTGACCACTTCCTTATCAATTGTTCTGGTATTCCAAAGGTCTTGGAAGTATGGAAGGAAAAATCTCATCAACTTACTCTTGATCCATCAACCAGTGATAGTCAGGTTCCTGGGAAAAAGGGTAAAGTTAGGTTTCTTTGTAGGTTATGCAAAGGGAGTCATCAAACTCACATTTTCCCTCACATGGATGAAGCCTCAAAATTGTTGGAAAACCTTACTGTTCCAACTGGTTACCATAAAATTTCTCCCAACTTGCCGTCAACTGACAAAGTGATTGATCTAATTCCAAGTACTGTCAATCCCGCTCTTCCAATGAATATTGAAACTCATATCACTCAGGTTGATGATCCATTAGTTGATCAAGTGGTCGTCTTGATTTAACATCCGGTCGATGCCACTCTCCATGTAGAGAGTGAAATTCATACCCTTCAGGTTCTTTTTGTTACATCAGATTCTTCTACGTCAGGGGGCATTTCACCTGTTTCTTCATAACCCCCTTCAAGTACTGAGGTATTTTCCTCTGATTGGAATAGAATGACAGAACCTCGTATTCCTTCCTCCATCCCTTTCCAAATCATTGAGAAGGTTTGTCGTAAGAATGTGAGTCGCACAAATGTAGATGAAGGTGCTTCTGTTAGTATTTTATCCTCAACTTCTTGGCAAGATTGGGTTCCCCTCATCTTGTGCCTGTTACACAGAATATGTCAGATTTTAACAGAACCATTAGTGAACATTTATGGATCCTTCCTAAGTTTCCTATTACCTTGGAAGGTAAAACTATCTGTATTGATGTTATGGTAGTCCGAGGCCCCTTGGATTTCAATTTGCTTCTTGGGAGAGACTATGTCTATGCAATGAAAGTTGTCATATTGATACTCTTTTGCGTGATGTCTTTCCCTCACAATGGAAACATTGTGACTGTAGACCATTTTTCATTTGTTAGTCTTGATTCGACTACCAATAATATGACACCCTTGAATTTTCCTTGTACGGAAGTGGTATCTACCTCGCCACCGGTTAATTATGTGGCAACCAGTCCCATGATTTTAGTTACCGATGCAAGCGAGCCTCTCACTGTTTGCTCGAATTCCTTTGAATTAGATCTGGTAATTGACATGGTGAACCCAACGGGGGTATTTGAACATGATGTTCTTAACCCTATTGAGTCCCTTGACATGTGTGCCTTCCTGAGAACTATTCTTCCATTTGATGAATGCCCCTTGGAAGCCATGATCGATCTGTGTCCCTTGACATGTGTTTCTTCCAGTTGGAAGCCATGATCAAGGTTCCCACAAGGATGGTTCTTTTACTGTTTCAACCACATTAAAAAATGAAACATGTATATGAGCATAGTTCCTTTTCTTGTGTCAAGCTCGTTAAAATATGAAACAAATTTCTATGAGCATAGTTATTTTCATGTGTTAATCTCGCTAAAAAATGAAACAAATCCTCTCCTAATTGAGTCGAGTCTTTGATTAGATATCGTAAGTGTTAAGTCGAGTCTTTCATATGATCTCGTAAATGAACCTTCATTCTATCCAACTATTAGTAACCAGTAGTCTACTTAGGTGAATGAAATGAAGCTTGGGGGGCATGTGCGCTTGCAGGTTACGCTTGGGGAGCATTGAAACTTATCTCAAGCATGATTTTTCCTTTGTTTCAAGCTTGTGTAAAAATGAAACAAACCTATCTCAAGCACAATTTTCTCTGTTTCAAGCATGTGTAAAAATGAAACCACTTTCAAGCATAATTTTCCTTTGTTTCAAGCTTGTATAAAAATGAAACCTATCTCAAGCACATTTTTCTCTCTGTTTCAAGCTTGTATAAAATGAAATCTATCTTGAGTCCATTTCATTTATTATTTTAAAGACTCATTAAACTCATGAAAATACCGAGATTATTTTGCTATCTTTCATTCTTGTAAAACACATGAAAATGCCGAGTTATTTCCGTCTTTTCATGCTCATAAATTAAATTGAAAGTCGGCCATATGAGTACACTTTTATCACTTTTTTGAACTTGTTTAAACTTAAAAAAAATCGAAACCCTGGAGTCCTCTTTTAAGCCCTTTTCAGACTTTTGAAACATGAAAATATCGCCGATTACTTGACTATTCGAACTCGTTAAAGTAAATGAATAGTTGTCATTTCAGTATAAGTTTACCCCTTTTCTAGACTGAAATGGAATAATTACGAAAAAGGTGTATGCTGACTAATCATGGTCAATAGAGTTCTCTTCTGCATTATTTTATCCCTTTTTAGGTTCGAGAGACTAAATTTATGAAAAATAACAAACCATGGAGTTTACTTATGTTTTTCTTCTGACTCCCTAAAATTGAAAAACATTGAGTTTCTCCTATACTGGACTCGTTAAAATTTAACAGTAAAGGACCTGTCGATTACAAACAGGACTGGACCACTCCTTCTTAGGGTTCGATTTTAATACTAAGATGGACTCATCCTAAGGATCAACTTACACAAACAAGCAAATTTTATCCTCCTCAATCTTGACAAAAATAAATAGGTACTTGCCAACAATGATGGGGGAAAAAGAGAGAAAAAGAATCCAATTGTCACCCTTGTTTAAAAAGTAACATGCCACTCTTGAACATGACACTTTGTCACACTTGTACCTAGGTTGGGAAATCCTTTGTCTAAAAGTTAATCAAACCACATTTAAAGTCTTCAGCTGGTTTCTGGGTATTAGCTTTAGGTCAAATGCTCACAAGCCATCTGCAGTGTCGTCATGTGTTCAAGAGAGAGTTCAAATAAACAATTCATTGCAAACATTTGTCTCCATTCACATTGACCATCCTTGAGTCATTCCTTGCAAAATATTTCTTCAAAATTTGATCTAATGGTTTCGTGTCGTGGGATTTCCTACGACAGATCACTTTCTATCGATGTCAGCTCATCATCTAGAAAGTTTATTTAGAATCCTATCAGTACCTTGGGATCTGCATGCCCTAATGGTAGGTTTCTCGCCTTCGACGATAGGTTGCATCATTGACCTTAGATCAAACAATTTTATGAGTGTTCGATTGAAAATCATTCATTCATGCTTCATAGATTGTATTGGAGTACTTTGAGAGCCATTTTCATTATTGGTGGTTTCTCTCACAGTTGTTAACGATTCACATCATTCATCGGTAATCAAATGGTTTCTACCATGTTCAACTTCGACACAATTAATCGCATGGATATATTCGTACTAGTTCAGGAAGTGAAAATCAAGACCCTGGATCTAGTTTCCACCATCCAGGCTGTGAGGAGTTTTATAATTCATTATACAATAAACTATTCATGACAGATGGTTGCGCCCATACTGTGTCTAATTTTGATGTAATATTGAAACCATATTTGTACCAGAACAATTAGTTAGTTTTGATATGAATATGGGAATGCCTACCTTAGCGATGATATATCTATATATGTGTGTGTGTGTGTGTTTGCATTAAATGTTTTTACAGGTTTTCGACTGGTGTCTCCAATCTAATCCTCAGAATGATAAAGCACTTCACTCTTTAGAATAACCTCAGACTTCGCACTTTAGGGGGAAATATGTTACACGTCATTTTGTCACCATGACATTTAACTATTCATATGAGTCTATCACCACCTATATCATGTTCCCTTAGAGGTCAAAAACACCAATTTTCCTAAATAAAGTCTTGGAATTGGAGAAAATATCTGTAAAACCCTTAAAATTCTACTTGCGTGGTGTTTCTAGCCTTTCCTTGTGCATGCATTGCTATTATGTCCATAAACTGCGGAAACTCCCGCACTTTTTGCCACTATTACCTGCGCACCCCCGTGAAAATCAAATTCAAGGAAAAAACTAAATTCTAGAAGCCTATCTGGTCGAATATTCTCCCAACTGAAAGCTTCTAGAGTCGCGATCAGTTCGAGATTTATCCCTCCAATCATGGAGCTTATCCCTTGGTCCATGGATCTCAAATCCCTTCATAAGAGGAATCCATCCCCCTCTTTGTGGAACTGAAAATACCTCCATTTCCCTATAAATTGAGCTCAAGTTTCAGTTTCAAGGGTAGATACTGAAGTAGATTCTACACACATGGTAGATTGTGGACTGTAGATGCTGAAGATAATTCAAAAGAGTGCATACTTTCTACACTAGTGAGTTCTTGTTGGCATGAGAATGATTACACCCTTGTGTCTATAAATCCATGCTAGTATTCAGAGAGGAAGGCTTATTAGACTGAAGGTGAAATATTGTTCAAGACCTCGGGAGAAATTTGTACGATATCAAGGCATCAGGTTGTAAGATTACTCTTTTTATTCAAGATAACACATATGGATCTCTTTTTCTCATTGATTTGTTCTTATGCTTATTGAAATAACATCAATACTTAGACTCCTTGATCACTAAGTTGGATTAGCTTTTCTTGATTATTATATGTTGCAGATTCTTTGATCCTTTGTCTTGTCTTTGATTACAGGTTCTACTTATTGGAGAAACCACTTTGGAGTGACGGGATAAAAGAATGCATCGAACGTTTTGATTTCAAGGTAGGGGCATGTCCTCTTTAATTTCTTATAATAATTATGAAATTTAATTAATCTAGAGGAAAATGTTTCCAACTGGATGTTTTTTTCTAGCTACTCGCTGAGTACTAGGGAGATCGCTCTTGTCCGCAAGAGGGATTAATCTGCATAACAAAGGCTGTTGAGATTGCAGCACTGCACCTTGATGGTGGAGCAAAGGATTGGTGGTTCAACCATATAAAACATGCAAGAGTGATAGCTTATGCAAACTTCAATCAAAGGATGATAAAGAAGTTTGATACAAGAAAACTAGAGGTAATTCCCATTGATACATTTCCCGACATTGATGAGAAAGCACATGAGGAGCCGAGGGAAGATGTAACACTACCACTCCTGAAGAGGACCAACTACCACCACCACCAGTTGCAGAATTACTTGCATCATAAGAAGGAGAAATTTAATCTTTGCAATATGGTCCTGAACCTTTGACATCGAGAGTCCCATGCATGATTCAGAAGATGCATGAGGAGGAGGAGGCAGATACCAGAACTCGTGCAACAGCAGAGGAGCACTCATCACCATCACTAGCAGTTGGAGAAGCCATTGCATCGGTTGGAGGAACTCTTTTAGCTTTGCAAGATGTTCCCAAGTATCAACTAATCCAAGGTTTGAAAAAATTATCATTCCCTATCATTTCAACACCTCAGCTTGAGATTTGTGGGGTCATGCCATCAGGGCAAGTGCATAAACAAGGATTAGAGCACCTTGCTGATTTGGAGCAGCAGACTATCACTGCGTAGAGGACCCTTGACTTGTTCAAGGAGGAGATGTATAGCTATCCCAATGTTTCATTTTGGAGTTGCACATAGCACATTGTGTTGGGGTGTGGAGTTTCAGAGGATGATATTAGCATATTCGTAATGGAGGGGAGCTATACAATAGCTTTCGAGAGTTAGAGGTTACTGTCGCATGAATTGTCGTATTCTATTTATGACAAAGAGATATTGGCCATTATGCATTCATTGGTCAAATTCCGACAGTTCTTGATTGACAGTAGATTTCAGGTGAAGACCAAACGCCATGGTCTCTGGCATCATTTTGAGGAGGAACAATAGCTGCATGAGAGGCAGCAACAGTGGATCAGTACAATGCAGGAATATGAGTTCAACATTGTGTATGGAGAGGGCCATGAGACAACAGAGGCACTATCATGGAGATCAACAACGCTGTCACTGAGGAGCAGTGATGATTTGGGGGCCTAATTATTCTTTGAGCATTCCGATGACTGCTTCACTTATGAAGCATTGGGTGGGAAGATGGTTGAAGATAGATATATTGTGATGGATGACATATTCCATTATCAGGATAGAGCCTTCTTGATGAGCATCTCACAACTCAGTGGGAAGCTTCTGCCTACAACATATTTAGAACCTCATAGGTTCTATTGGGTTGTTGGTGAGAGGTTCTCATGGAGAGAACTCAAGGAGGATGCACTTCAACATATCATGGAGTGCTAATATTCTCATCAGATTGGGGAGGTTGGTATTCTCCATTGGGTGGATACCAAGTTGGAGCATGATAGGAGTCATCACCCACTGTTGGATGGATGGGTGAGGATGATGAAAAAGTGGTTGGAAGGCTACTTGTAGATATATGACACAAGGCAACAAGAAGCATGGTTGTGATGGTTTCTCTTGGGTGAGTATGGTTACTACTCGACATTTCACATTTTTATGATCCATGCCTTGCATAGTACTGGTGTGATGCAGCAGCAGGAGGCATGGCTGCGCTGGTTACTCTTGAGGGAGTTTGGTCATCACATGACATATGACATGTCAATGTATGTGTCATTGTTTGGGACATTACATAACACTCACATGATGTGGAAGTAGGGAGCTTGTTTATGTTGGTCTGATGTGACATTCTAAATGTCAATCAATATATTGTTGCTCTATGATTTGGATCATGATAATGTGAGGTGGAAAAAAGAGTCCTTATTGCTTTGGTTACTCTTGGGAGAATATGGGCTGACATTCTCCCATACCTTGCATGATGATGATGTAGGACAGTAAAAGGAGGCCTTATTGCGTTGGCTTCTATTAGGAGAGTATGGCCACCATACTTGGTATGACGATGAGGTGGTATGGTAGCAAGATGCATTGCTGTGGTGGTTGTTATTGAGAGAGTATGGCCTGACATTTCACATGTCAACCCATATGTCTCTATTTCCTATTTTGCACAGTGTTGAGATGATGCTTGAAGAAGGCAGGGCCAACATGGCCAAGGATGGGAGCATGGAAAGATAAATTTTACTCCATGAAGCATGGGTTGGAGAGATAGTTCATGAGTTGGGACTTTCCTTTTGGGGAAGGAACCAAATCACTTCATATATCTCATGCAGAGAAGAGGCTCTGGGACAACATATCGTTTCCACTTGGATGATCATTGATAAGGAGAGGTATCTAACTACATAGTTGGATGTCATACTAGACATACTAGAGAGGAAGCTATGGAGCTGGGCATTCATTACGCATTGGAGCATATGGGGAGACCTTCCATATGAGGATGGAATTTGGAGGGAGATGCATTGCTGCAACATTCACTTTTGCAGTTGCTTGAGGACAAGCAACATTTTGGCGGGGAGGACTATTATATTCCCAATTTTCCATCAGTTAATTGGAATCTTAGAGTTCTTACATTTCTTCATAAGTTAAGTAAATAAAAGGGTGGAGGGACCCATAAACCCCATAAATGAATAAAATCCACTTTTGTTGTGTGATTGTGGGTTATTTAGATGGTAGATTTGCATTATGGAGTAGTGGGGCAGCTTATTAATGAAGGAAGAGTGGAGATCATGGAGAATAATTAGGGAGATGATGGAGATAGTGGAGGAGTAAAATTAATATCATAGAGAAATAATGATGCAGTGACGAAGGAAGTGGTGCATTAAATGCACACATGATAGAGGAGTGGAAAGTAAATGCAGAGATGATGGAGATCATGGAGAGACGATGCAATCTTCATGGAGGCTAGTAGCCACATGTGCAGTGCAGTTATGAGGTGGGCCAAGGCTAGGGAAGTCTCACAACCATATAAGGAAGATGAGGGTAGCAAAGAAAATCAGTCTGGAAATTTGATATTGTATTGTCGTTTGAAATTTCTTTGCACGCTTCAGCTGTTTAGCTAAGTCTGCTCTGTTGTTTAGCACATGGGTGTCTCTTAGCAGAGATCCCACCCTAACCCACGGGGGACTTCGAGTGCCTACTCTGGGAAGGTTCTATTGAGTAGCCATTCATCATGCAACATTGGTGCCACATTCAGCCTCTCTGTTCGACACATACAACTTCAGGAATTATGCATTCCTGCTTTAGGGTTTGAGAGGAGGAGGTAGTTCTTATCATTTCAGCTAGGAAATCGGTGGAGGGATAATCCTTTATCCTTGTGCTTTAATTTCAGTCTTCCAAGGTCAATATTTCTACATCAGGCATCATGTCGTCATTTCTACACCTCCATGCAGCAGTAGTCCCTGTAGGAATTACACATTCTAGGAGTGTAGATCCAAGGGAGGAAGGAAGTTCTGAGTATTTCAGCTTGGAATCCTCTGAGGGGTCCTTCCCTCACTTTGGAGAGATCATTCCCATGAGATGTGAGAATATTTTCATCATCTAGCAGTAGGCTACAACTTCAGCCTCCTTGACAACGCAATCTAGTCTAGCAGTTGTGCAGTTTACAGCTGCAACTTGAGAGGAGAAAGAATGAGCTAGATCTCAAGCTTCTAGCTTGGGAATCTAGAGAAGGGATCAACCCTTCAAGCATTGAGATGATTGTGTATTATTGCAACCATATTATTTTCAGTTCCTGCCACAAATATGCATACCCAACAGTTATGTATTGTAGGCCCTAGGAGGGTGATTTTCCAAAGTGTGCCAATATGGAAATCCTTTTTGTGTTATCTTGGGTTTTCATCATAGAGCCTAGATCTGAAACCCTAAAATCATCTGAGCTTTAGAACAACCTGATCCACACATTCATTTTTAGCTGACAGTTGTAGTCCCAACATTTCCAGTAGGGACAACACAGTGTATCCTCCAACAGATCAATAGTTACGTAGTGCCTTCATTAAGAGGACTTGAGGGTCACTCTAGCCACCTCTATCAGCTCGACTGTTTCTATTTTTTAGCACTGTTGCACATTGTATTCCACCTCCTGTTTAATAAAATGATTCAGCTATTTTGTCTATTTTGATTTTGTTTATAGTTTATTTGTACATTGCTGTATTTTCCAGCTATTTTGTTTTGTATTACTGTCTTTTCCTATTTTGGGATATTTCATCACGATATGCACCTCCAATCACCCTATGCATGAGATAATAACTCTTACTGCAACATCACAAGGGAATAATCACTCTCCAAATCCAACGATTACCTATTTCATATGAGCGGGTAAATATATAGAAGAGTGGGGTAAGTTGGAAGTTCTTGTCCAATTACCATTCTAAGGTTTCATATCCACCTTTGATGGACGGATAAGATCAAAGGATAAGTGGTGAGAACTCCAAAGTAGGGTAGGATAGGATGTGAATGTCAATCCAAGGTAAGTAGTTGATACAACTTATGGAAACCCCTAAAAGGTGAAGCTTCTGGAATCTTGATCATTCTCCTGGAATTATAGAACCAACGCAGGTGCGAAGGATAACAACCTCCTGATGGGCCTCTAAATTAGAAAAAAATTAAGGCCCATATAACCTTTGTTAGGCACATAAAATATTTATTAAATCTCTCATTCTACACTTAATAATGTTTTTTTTAAGCTTTAATATGTTCTTAGGAAGGTTTAGAGATAATTGCATATTTTTGCCTAATATTAGTTATTTTTGAAGGATATTGTGAGAATATTGGGAAAATTATGAATATTTAGAGAAGATAATTTAGGTAATTGCTCCCTACTACTGGAAGATCAATATTGGAGAATAAATGAACAAAATTTCATGAAATTATTGAGAAAATCTCCAGTAATTCTGGAACTCCAATGATTCGGAAAATCTAGGAATGTGTTCCCTGTCATTCAATGCAGATTCCTAGTGTTGATAACCAGATCCACTATTTGAGGGAATTTGGAGGGGAAATATTCCTCCTTTGAAGGAGAATGCTTCCTCATCATTTTGTATAAGTAAAAATTCGAATTTACCTCCAGGGGCATGTATTGTTTAGTCTTATTGTGGAGAAAACTTGTTGTTTAGTAGCTTCACTTTCTTTTCTTGCATGGATGTACTTGGACTGATTCAATAACGAAGATTGATGCCATTTTTAGCTTCTAAGGCTTGTTTTATTCCATAATAATTTGAGTCTCCTTGGGTTTTTCCATCCCACGAGCCTCAAAGCCCTCTTGCACAATTTCTTTATGTTCTTTTCACTTCTTATTCACATGCATCTCTCATTTCTGTTTTGCATATTTTTGTATTTAGTATTGTTTCTTTTCTTGTTGTAGAATTGCATTAAAAGTTTGAAGTGAGTTCTTTTGCAGGTTTTTTGTAGATTCAAAATAATTATTCATCCTTGGAATAACTTTGGAAGGTCATCTTAATCATTAAGCTACCTGGATTTGGATACTAGTTCACAAATTTTAGATTTCTAGAAATGCCTTGTAGCGAAATAGTAGTAAATTTCTATTACTTTTTAGAATGGGTTAATGAGCTTCATTTGAATTTATTTCAATTGGATTAGGTCATAATAATTTTAAATTTAATAAAAAAATTTACCCCATTACATTCTCACTTGATTAGGTTAGGAATTTGATAGATTAACTATCTCACTAGTTCTTGAATTTCGAAATTTAGAGTAGTAATTTTCTGTTATTTTTTAGCACGTGTGAACATGGTTATTTTGGAGTGATTACACTTGGAATGGAGACCTAAGACATAATAATTAGTAAAAAAAATTGTCCCATCCCATTTTCATTTGATTTACTTAGTCATTCGGTGATTTATCTCCAAAATAGAACTTATTGTAGCAAAAACAAAACATCCTGTAGCACTCTTGTAGCACGTGTAAACTTGACCACCAGATTTGCTCCCAAGGTTGGTTTTTGTCTCTTAGGCTTAAATCATGACCCCTAAGATCTAAATCCATGATTGAGGAAGAATAAACACCACTTAGGACACACATTTTCACAAAGTAGATTAGGCTTGTTTATTTGAATTCATGCTCTTAGGATTTCAATTACATTTTGTTGTTCTTGCCTAGGATTAATTTCTTTTCAAAGAAACACTTCCATTTATACAATAAATTTAGGCTTTGATTTCATGACATTCACTCCATTACATCATATCAAAAAAAGAAGAACACATTTTATGCTGCACATACACTGCCAATACCTCTTAAGTTGGTACGACCCCGTGTTGATAATTAAAGTTGGTAGCATTGGTAGTTGCAACATTCTTGTTGCAATACTGAGGCTCATCACTTTTTGGCATTGTTTTCGGGGAGGTGTCAAAGTATGCATTGTTTTCTTCCCTAGTTGATTCATTTATTTTACTTTATGAAAATACAAAAAATTGCATTAGGCATATTTCATTTCAAATACAAAAAAAATCATTACATTAGCATTCTTTAAAAAAAAATTAAAATAGTTCTCCAACACCAACAACCCCCCGAATTGATCGCGTGATGAAGTAAGAGCCACGTCACCATCCACTTTTGCAAGTAGAAGAAGAAGAGGTGGCAGAGAAGTTAGAAGAAATGGATGGAGACGATGACAATGAAGAAGAACCTATTGGGTTTCCCATTCAAGATATTGATATCAATGTGTGTATGAAGAGAATCCCTCCATCTTCCCTTCCCAACTTCCATGGTATGAGGTCAAAGAATCCATAAAACTTTCTCTTTGAAATTGAAAGACTTTTTAGATCTTATGGCTACTTATCACACACTCAAGAATTGAGATTGTTTCATGCAAAAGTGAAGGATAGAGCTCTTAAATGGTTCATGAGTTTGGGTACTAATTCAATAAGGTCATGGAATGACATGCAAATGATATTTCTACAAAAATATAAAGACCATGATCTTAAGGAAACAATATCTAGAATGAATAAAAGAGAATATGAGAGCCTTGAGGATATAATAGATAGGTTCATGTTTAATGTTAAGAGGGAAAAATTACAATCTTTAGGATTTGACACTCTAAAAACCCTTTTACTTAGAACAATTAGGGATGAGTGGATTGATTTCCTTGATCTCATGAGTAAAGGAGATGTATACAAATTATCATTTGAAGAAATTTGTGAAACATGCAAGAACATATCAAGAGGAAGGGAAAGAGTAAGTAAATCGACATCAACATTAGTAAGTCAAGATGAACTTGGAAATTTGCTTGATAACTTTAAAACATAAATTCTTAGCAATCTAAGTGAACACGTAGAAATGTTAAGAATGCAAAATGAGCAAAAAAGAGATTATGATTTATGTGTTATCCATGCAGAATCATATGCTACTAAATATTGTCCATCATTACCAAGGTTGAAGTAATTGCAGCAATAGGACAATGGAGCAAGTTAATCAGTACCAAAGACTATATGTTATGTAGCTCCAAGAAGACCATGGGAGCCTAGTGAACTCGATATGATTCAAGGAACTACTTCACAATTTCAATCTTATTCACATCCACCTCAAAGTAATTGGAACACACCCCTTCCTTGTAAACCTTGACCATATCAACCCCAAAACCAATCTTGACAACAAGCTTGGAAAGAGCCTTATGGGAGAAACCCACAGTATCCTCAATATCTTCCATACCCAACTCCAAGCTATCCCTATCATTCATCTCCACCACAACCACAACCTCAACCACATCCATCTCAAAGACACATTCCCACTCAACTACCTATACCACCATTTCCAAACCCACACACGAAAGTAGCTCAACCCACTTACATTGCTGAGGTACAATAATACCAAATATCTACTCTTGATCTAAATGGTATCCATCTTAGCTCAAGAAGAGTATTGCAAAAAGGTGATTCTCTTGATGTCATTGAAGGACAACATTCATAAAAAATAATATTTAAATAAGAAGACCAAAGAATCACGGGTTGCATTTGATGAAGAGCATACATCAAAATCAGAGATTGATAAAGTTACATTATGTTCACCATTATATCCTCCATGTGTTCAAGGCCACAATCAACAAAAAGAGGAAGATTTGAATGTCATGGTAGAAGAGGATACAAAAAGAGATCCAATTGTGCAAGTGAACCAAGAGCATCACAACTATATTGAAATATGGTTCCAAACAATTATTAAGTTGCAACAACACACTCTTCATCAACAGTACTTGATATCATCTTAGTCAAATAAGTTTGTCTCTCATATTCGAGTACATGTTAAAGCATGTCTTGAAGCCTACACATGATTTTATCTGTCATCTTGATGTGCACATGGTTCCATTGGAAGTATTCCTATACTTGAAAGAGATTTTGTTTTTTCAAGTAGAGTATGATAGAAAAAAATTAAAAAAATGGAAAAAGAAAAAAGAAAAAGAAAAAGAAAAAGAAATCTCTGGTGAAAACCTATTTTGAGGTGTATGAGATTGGCTCACTGATTGAAAACCCCCACGAGGCAGTCAATGAGTTTAAGAAAAAGAGAAAATAAGAGAAAAAAGATCCTAGGTGAAAACCTCCTTTGAGGAGCCTAGGCAGACCTACTAGTTGAAAACCTCATTGAGGCAGCTAGTAGGCCTAAAGAAAAAAGAAAAAAGTGAAAAAATGAAAAGAAAAAATGTATTTTCTCCGTGTATCTCTCTTTAATGAATGCAAGTGCTCTCCAACCTTTACAAGTAGCAAAAAAACAAGTTAGCACTAAAAGAAAAAGTTGGTCAAAACCATAATAAAAGGAAATCAAACTTGGAATACCTCCTCCTCTTCTCATATGCTCCAAAAGGACCAAGGTCATGCCAATCCATCATCCTCATCCATTTCCAACATCCACCCATCATTTCCAAGCTTTTCTCATTCATTTTCCTTGCTGTCCCAAAATGCTACAACAAACCCTGTTTTTGCTACATGAAGTCTTGGTTTTTAGCAGGAAATTTGTTTTTATTATATCTCAAAAAACATGCATCCATTTTCCGAGTTGTTTCATGGGGATATGCATATATATGATGGTAACATGCTCAAGCAATTTCAACAATTTCTAGTGCACAATTTGTGAGAAATTGACCTCAATCACCTACAACCATTTTTATTTTTCTTGATATTCGTGCATCTAATGGCCAAGATTTTTTATGGGGAGGTGCATAAGGATGGGGGTAACAAGTTAAAGAAATTTCATGTCAATCCAGTCTACTGTTTGAGAGATATGGCTAAAACAAGTTTGCTACAAGGGTCTGTCCTGAACTGCTACAGGAAATTCTATAATTGGTACAAGAAGTTACAACAAGCTACATGCAAGTGAATCATAGACAAAATATAGTCACAAAGAGACTTTATGCGTAAAAAAATCAATTGGGAGAGTATTCCCATCATTTCTTGCCGCCTTGTTATCACTCCATCTCAACCACAAGGATGTTTCACTCAAACCCTACACTTTGTCACCTTTGTAACATAATTTATTTATTTATTTTTTTAAAATTTTAAAATTTTTATTTATTTTTTATTTTTTATTTTATATATTTATTTTTATTTTATTTGTTTTCTCTGAAAAAAAACACAAAGTTCCTTCACTCCATTTTTCCAAGGCCACACCACTTCCTCATAATTATATAATCATCCTACCTTCACCCTAAGAGCACCTCACACTCTCCCTCACCACTCATACAAAGCTAGAAGCCTAAAAAAAGCAGAGAAAGAGGCTGCTACAATAAAAAGTAACTTCATGTAGCATGCCGTGTGTAAGCACCAGAAAAGCACATAAGATGGTTTTGACAAATCATGGAGACCAATAAGACTTGTGCGATGAATCCAAAGACATTAATGGCACTGAAAAGGGGATCCTCCACCAACAAACTTACACGTGAAGACTCAACAAGAAGATTTCATACATAAAAACTTTATTAGTCAAAGAATCATCATGTTATGAAGACTTGTACAAAAGCAACATCATCAACTACAATACTCACATCATGAGCGTCTCAACAACAAAATTTTATTTAGGGATGTGAAGCAGAAACAACAACAACAAAAAACCCTATAAGACCTCCATATTCAAGGCTGTTAGCAATAGGGCCTCCAAAAAATTATCACATGTAGCTTCAGGATCATTAGCAGTAGTTTTAGAACCACCAAAGGTAGCTTCAACAATCATATCAACAACCTAATTATCACCTGCAAAAACACATCAAGGGTAAGGCTCATGTATGCAACTCTCTAACCGCACCTTCGAATCTATTATAGCTTAAGGAACATTAAAAGTGTGAGAAGGAAAGGTTTTTTTATAGCCAGAATTAGTAGCAAAGCAACCTCAGCCTTATATAGTAGTCAAATCCACTTTTCCAGCAAGACACACACACATGTGGGAGAGGAACAAGACAAAAGTGAAGAGGACTTGAGAAAGTGGTAGTAAGTAGTTAGTTGTGATGGAAGACAAGGAGTGTCAAGGGATAAATCAGGGCGAACTCAGTTAACATAAAAATAACTTTGAGTTTATTTTGTAAGCAATGAAAAAAAGAGAGAAAAAATCGAAAAAAAAAATTGAAAAAGAGAAAAAGTAAGGTGGACCCACGACTTATTGGCATGCAAATATTAGCTATTAAGGCGAAATAGAGCTGCTATAGAAAAAACATATTTGCTATAGGAAAGACAAATTTTCAACAGGAAGCTAACAGAGGGCTGCAAGAGAAATGTTTTTCTATTAGGGTATTGGACAATGATTAATTAATAGTTAAAAGGTACAAGGAAACACAACAGAGCTGCAAATTATTTTCTACCAACATGGTAAATTATCCAAGGGTGAAAGGTATTCAAGTCACCAATTTGATCATCACATCATTCCTTTCTTTTGATCCAGTTTATTGACCATCATTTCTTCCTCTATGAGAAGAAAGAGCTCTTTGTGAAGTGTTTTCAATTCCAGAATTTCATGAAAAGAATCTAGATTGTTAGTTAAGAGTGTTCATAAGAATTTGATGGATAATATGATGTGTCATGAACAAGAATTTGTATCAGCAGTAAGAAGCTTGGAATTAAATGAGAATGACATTGGTAATGAGGTAATGGATACCAAGAAATCCTTATTTTCACAAGAAGAAGTGACATAGAAATAAGAGAAGACGAACCCAAAGAAAGGTGTTTCCCTCACAAATAGAAACCATTACAATTGAAGAAGAGTAGCAAGAAGAGCAGCAGGAGGAGCAACATATGCACCAAAAAAAAAAAAATGACCAGGCCAACATACATGAAGAACCACAGGGCAAGGAGGATGAATAGGTTTCTTAGAGGATGAGCAACAGTCTCAGTAGGGGGGTATGATGGGCCTCTAAATTAGACATAAATGAAGGCCCATCTAACCTTTCTTAGGCACATAAAATGCATATTAAATTTCTCCTTCTAAACTTAATAATGTTTTTGTAAGCTTTAATATGTTCTTAGGAAGGTTTACAGATAATTTCATATTTATGCCTAATATTATTTATTTTTGAAGAATATTGAGAGAATATTGGTCAGATTATGAAGATTTGGAGAAAGAGATAATTTAGGGACTTTCTCCCTACTACTGGAGGATCAATATTAAAGGATAAATGAACTAAATATCATGAAATATTGAGAAAATCTAGATTAATTATGGAACTCCCTTGATTGATAAAATCTAGGAATGTGTTCCATGTCATTTAATGCAGATTCCTAGTGTTGAGAACTAGATCCACTATTTGAGGGATTTTTTGGGGAAAGCTTGCTCCTTTCAAGGATAATGCTTCCTCATCATTTTGTATAAGTACCAATTCTAATTGACCTCTAGGGGCATGTATTTTTTAGTCTTATTGGGGAGAAAACTTGTTGTTTAGTAGCTCCACTTTATTTTCTTGCATATACTTGAATTGATTCAATAATGAATATTGATGCCATTTTTAGCTTCTAAGGCTTGGTTTCTTCCATAGGACTCTGAGTCTCCTTGGGCTTGGCCATCCCAGGAGCCTCAGAGTCCTCTTGCAAAATTTATTTATTGTTGGAACGGGGCTCCCTAAGCTGCGAATTTTGTATATTTTTTGTATTAATTAGTCTAACGTAGGGGTTTTGGGGCAGGTCAAAGCCCCGAACGCATTGTAATGGGTCAAAGGGTAGACCTAGAGTCCGCAAACCATGGTTTTCAGACCATAGGATAACGTAGGCTACATCGATATAAATAGATGAATAGTTTGAGTCTAAAAGTAGGCATGAATTAAGACTGATGCTACATGTGAACTGTTAGATCTGTTTTGGGTTGTTTTCGCTAAGGACTCCTGCTGGATATGTGCACGGAGATCCTCAGTCCTGCTATGTGCGGACCCAACTAGGCTGTGTTTGCGGGCTAGTTTTGGTTGTAACTGGGTTTTTGGATATTAATGTATGCGAAATATAGTTGAAGTATCTTTGTGCTATCCGGATCTATTGTGTTTACTATTGATGCGAATCTATGGTATCTGTTTAAGATGTGAATACATCTGTGTTATCTATTTATGCTGCGAATGTATCTGTAGCTACGTTTATGATATTATGTTATGGTAATTGCTGATACGCACGTGGATGCGAAGGTACTGACTAGATATGTGAATGATAATAGATCTATTATGGTTAAATAATTGATTATACTGTTAAAAGCCTGTGAATAGACTTGCTCTGTGCACATCCGATAAGTTGTGAACGCAGATCTGCCTTAATTACCTACTCTCTCCCAGGGTGCAGAAACTTGGTTCCAACACCCTCCCATACTACTTTTGGGTGAGACCTTGGCCTGCGAAAGTAGGTCATTTCCAAAAGGGCCAGTAGTATAGGGGTTTGTTGGAAAACCTTAACCTCCGAACCTGGGTCAGGACTCGTCAAGACAAAAAATTGTTCCGTTGCCCGGACCGGGAGAATTTTGAGAGAGAGATCAGGTAATTCCACCGGAAAATTGGAGACCTGAGAAGCTAGAGATCAAAGACTGGTTTGAAAGACAGATTCAGGAATTTTCTGTAAGAGAGAATCACAACGCGAAGCTGACAGCTGAGAAGTGGAAGAACAGGTACATCTTCACGAAAGTCTATGAAATTTTCTTTGTAACCTTCGCACACGAACTTCAGGAGTGGTTAGCAAGCCTCATATACTTCCAGACGTGTTGGAAGGACGAGCGGGTCACACAACGGACCCCGTAATTGATTCAACAGTTAGAAAAAGATGACAACACGATTACCCATACTGTGAATCACTGGGTGGATAGCTTGCTAGGAGGATTTGTGATAGAATTGATAGTCAATCAGTTCATATCTTACTCTAAAGTAGAGCAGAGGTTCTTCAAGGGATTCCGAGGTAAGTTCTTGCGAACGTTGCCGCTGCTAATTAAAATATTGTTGTGCAAAAAAGGCATTTTGTGCAGCCACACTGGATGAATGAACTCTGATCAGAGCGAGAGTACAACTCGAAGTGGTAAGTATTACCAAACCAATCGAGAAGGAGATAGATCCGTCTACTGTCTGCTGAGAGAGTCGGCTATGCACATAGGAGATAGTCCTCCGACTACACCACCTTCAAGTCAACATAAAGGTATGAACTCACCCACACCTCCGCCACCACCACCATAAGACGATATGGCCACGAACAAGAAGCTACCTACCTTCAAGGGTGTAGGAGATGAAGATATGGACCGATTTTGGTTTGTAGCAGAATTAGTATGGACTGCACTAAATGTGGCTACTGACGCTGTAAAGAGAGCGCAGCTATCACTCGCCTTTGAAGGAAGGGCCTTGGAATGGTATATGGGGTATGTAGGACAGCACCTAGATCCATCTATTCAAGAAATTAAGACTGCCTTAAAACAATAGTTCTGGAAGCCTAAGTCCTACTCTCAAATTGTGGTTGACTTAAAAGAATTTAAACAGGGACCCACTGAATCGGTATGGGAAGCTGATCAACGATTAAAAAATGTTATCAGAGATGGGTAATTTCATTATGATGATAGGCAACACAAGGAATGGTTTATTGCTATGTTTCTGCCTCACCTACGCAGACCTATGGGTTAGCAGGCGATTGCAACGCAAGAGAAAGCCTTGGAGATTGTTATGAAACTAGAGGCTGCGCCAAGGGACAATGCTCAGTTTGGGGTACAACGAATCCAAGGACAGCTGGAGGTAATGCATATTGAAATCCAGAATCTGTGAAAAGACCGAGGGGAAGAAGCTAGCCCAGACGTATGGTGCATACGATACAAGGTATCTGGCCACACCAAGGATCAGTGCCCACTGCTGGTAGACTACATGCAGGCTGGGGGACCCAACCCATTGCGCCCTAGGGAGGTTCGGGACCAAGTGGTCCGACGTTATGGTGCGCTGATTGTCGCGTAGCTGGACTACATGACACCAACCACTGCCCCCGTCTTGGTGCATATGTTCCAAAATTGAAGCAACAAAGCTGCTGATTTTGCCAATCAATGGGACATGATGAACATAACTATCAGACCTATGAATTAATGATAGACCGGGGAAACCTATACAGGGTACAGGCCGATCCTTCATCACCACTATCACCCTTAGGTAGAGGAGGCTCCCCAGCTAGGGGCAGGGGAAGGGGTAGAGGTGGAAGCGTAAGTCGGGGAAGAGGGCAGTTGATTTGTTATAGATGTGGAGAAGTAGGGCACTTTGTAAGTGATTGTCCAAATCATGCACGACAATATTGTAGGTATTGTAGACAGATGGATCATGTGATTGAAGACTGTCCAATTCTGATAGAAAAAATGCAAGAAAAACAACAGACACCTACGCATAATGTGCAGAGGGTTAAGGCTGAACCGCGTGATGAAGGACCAAGCATTAATGTCATAACGCGCAGCGACATGGCGACTAGGGGAGCTGAGGAGAAATTCAGGGCTGAATCTCTTATCTGAAAAGTAGCTATAAAGCAGGAAAGTTTAGACCTATAAAAGGAGAATGAAACCTTCTTCGCAGCCCACAATGACTTTGCGAAGGACGAGGCACCTACTTCCAAGGCTCCAGTAAACCTACGAACAGACGACGAAGTTAAACCATTCCTATAGGCATGTATGAAGTTGCTACTCAACTAGAAGGCAATGGAAAATAGTCAAGCTCTAATAGACAGCTGCGCAAAAACAATTAATCCCCTCACAGAATTTAAGGATGTACACAAACTTTACAAGTATAAGAAGCGCACTGGGCGGGAGATGCGGCTAACAACGTAGATTAGCGACTATGAAATGGATCAGGTTATCTGGACTTGGGGTCAGATGCGAACGTACTTCGCAAGAAAACTTGGTAGCGGATGGGAGAGCCTAATATGGAACGGTCCACTATACAACTGCATATGGCTAATCAACAAAAGATCATACCATTGGGGAGGATGTCAAAGATTATGGTAGATATCGTAGGCGTTAAGGTACAAGCCAACTTTGAAGTAATTCAGATTGTGGAAGATGTGGACCCTTACCCTGCGCTCCTAGGTCTGGATTGGGTTATAGATATAGGAGGCATTATCAATCTAAAGAAAATAAGCATGGTATTTGAGAATGAGGGTATGAGGGTGACAGTCCCACTAGATCCTGCAGAAGGAGAGCGGTATACAGAACCAATGCGCAAAGAAGAGGATATGGATCACATCTATAAATTAATCGCTCGGGACGAAGATTGGATCAATCCTACGGTTGATGGCATGCTTTACTGGGAGAAGGACAACGAATGCTTCTCTGACTCCGATGGGGAGATCGAAAATTGGCAGAATCGGTTACATGATGTATCTGTGCTGCGATGTCTCAGAATTAAAAAGGGCTTTCGGTGTATCTCCTCAGAGGTAAGAGAACTGCCCTACTTTGATGGTTCTAGCAATATTAGAGAATTTTTGAAAACATTTGAAGTTGAAGTCCCAAGGGAACGAAGGATATGGGCCCTTAATCTAGCCATGCGCACAACCCCTGCGAGGTGGTGAGATACGCATAAGGGGGTATTCCAGGATTGGGAAGAATGTCGCGACATGATGGTCTTACGGTTTGAACCTCTGGCTCACTTGCGCGTAAAGACTTTCTTGGGGCCAGGGGACCCGCGCAAGCACTTTTCTGCATGGATGGAAGAATGGGGTGAAAGGACTACAGAGGAATGGGTCCATATTTTCATTCATGCCTTGGGGCCAATCCCGACTACATGGTATTTAGACGCATAATTACACCAGCGCACCCACCACTAGGAAACCTTGAAGGAAAAGTTTGTAGGGACATTCGGGTTGATAAGAGGAATGAAGGCACTCGATGAAGCTTTGCAGGATATTTATGCCTTAGTATTTGATGAATCACACCCTTGCGCAGCACATGGGGCACCAACATGGGAAACACATATGCAGGATATTGTCAACTGCTGCAATTTATCAATAGAGGAGTGCGATGAAGACTCGCAAAATGTCTCTATCCCAGAGTTGGAGGGAGAGCGTGGAGTTGCTGGACCTCCACTATAGACCGTCGATGTCACTGCGCCTATGAAGCTGCGAGAATTCAACATTGGAATGGAGGCGCAACCTAAGTTAGCTAAAATTGGGGATTACTAGGATGATGATACTATGGGAAAAGTTGCAGAACTCCCCACGGAATACCAGGACTTATTCCCGACAAAATTTTCGGAACTCAAAGGAATTACAGGGGACCTAGGAGTCATGCACATCACTTTAAAACCAGATGTGCGCCCTATGAAGTAGCACTCTTATCGGTTGAACCCCAAGTACAAACAAAAATTCAAGGAAGAAATCGACAAAATGCTCGCCACAGGTATCATTGAACCAGTTGAACAATTATATTGGGTAAGTCCTATGGTGGTTCAGGATAATAATACTAAGGGAGAGATATAGATCTGTGTTGACCTACGCAAATTGAATGATGCCTGTGTACATGATCCCTTTCCTATGCCATTCTCAGATGAAATCCTTGATAGTGTGGGGGGGGGCAGGAAGCATGCTCATTTACGGATGGGTTCTCAGACTACCATCAAATCACAATCGTACTTGAAGATCGTAGCAAAACTACATTTGCCACTGAATGGGGATCTTTTCAGTATACTGTCATGCTGTTTGGGCTCAAGAATTCCCCTGCCATATTTTCGTGGGTGGTGGTCGCAATATTCAAGGAATTCATCCACAAATTCTTGGAGGTATATTTTGATGACTGGATCGTCTTCGGATTGGTAAAGAAGCATGTCTCAAACCTACGCATGATGTTGGATGCCTGTAGAAAGCACCAAATCACCCTGAATATCAAGAAGTGCATATTATGCGTACTATTTTGGATCTTGTTGGGTCACATAGTTTGTCGACAAGGGTTGATGGTTGACCCTTTTTCGACAAGGGTTGATGGTTGACCCTGTCAAGGTGGTGGTTATCATCAACTTGACAGTTCCTACAACTGAGAAGCAGTTGTGCTCTATCCTCGGACACATAGGGTACTACAGGAAGTTTATTCAAGGGTACGCACTGATAAGAGTGCCCATGGAAAAATTGCTGAAAAAGCATCTATCATTCTTTTGGGACAATGAGTGTCAGAAAAGCTTTGAGTTACTTAAGGAGAAGATGGTCTCTGCGCCTATCCTCATCTTTCTTGATTGGGAAATTTTTTTCCATGTTCATGTCGACGCTTCAGGGATTGCCCTGGGAGCTATCCTTATGCAGCCAGGGGATGGGCACATCGACCATCCAGTTGCATTTGCTAGTAGAAAGCTCTCTAGTGCGGAGCGCAACTAATCCACTACTGAATGTGAGGGGTTGGCCATGGTCTATGCACTGCAAAAATACCGATATTATATGTTAGGAGGGCACTTCAAGATGTTTACAGATCATTCGGCTTTGAAGTACCTAGTGAATAAGCCTATGTTTGGGGGGGAAATCTGCCGGTGGCTGCTGCTGTTCCAAGAATATGACTTTGAGATCATCGTCAAGTCGGGAAAGTTGAATGCTGGGTAGGACCACTTATCTCGAATTGAGAGCGATGAGAAACCCACCAACCTAGAAGAAGGATTTCCTGATGTGAAACTGTTCGTGATTAAGGTGGTTGATGCGCACTTCGTTGACATCATTCAGTTCCTGAATACAGGGATGGCACCCACAAAATATTTGGTCCAACAGAAGAAAGAGTTGGTAATCCGCGCAACAGATTTTACCATCATCGCAGGCCATTTGTATAAGCTGGGAGCTGACGAGGTGTTGTGAAGATACGTATTGGAGCATGAAAGGCACGCCATCTTAGCAGAAGCTCACAGGGGCGTAGCAGGAGGTCACTACATAGGGAAAGCAATGGCACATAATATCTTGAGAGCTGAGCTATGGTGGCCTACCTTGCATATTGACTCTCACGACTATTGCAAAGCCTGCGATATGTGCCAAAGGATGGGAAGGCCATCGCGCAGAGATGAAATGCCCCTACAACCACAAATGGACCTACAAGCATTTGAAAAATGGGCCATCGACTTCGTTGGGCCGATTAACCTGCCAGGGAAGAAGACAAGTCCGTGCTACATCATCACTGCAACTGATTATGTAACCAGATGGGCTGAAGCACAAGCTGTGAAGGATTGCACTGCAGATACTGCTGCACACTTCATTTTTTAGCATATTCTAACCAGGTTTGGCCGTCCAAAGATCTTAATGAGCGATAGAGGTACACACTTTTTTAATGAAACAATACAGGCCTTGACTGAAGAATTTCGGATCCACCACGCGAAAATCACTCCGAATCATCCACAGGAAAATGGAGCAGTAGAAGCTCTTAATAAAATCTTGGAGCAGGCACTGACTAAGGTCTGTAACACCGATCATAGCGATTGGGACATGTGCATCTCATCAGTCCTTTGGGCCTATCGCACCACTTGCAAGAAACTGAATGGAAAAACACCCTTTCGGATGGTTTATGGAAAGGAGGCCATTATGCCCATGGAATACATTGTGCCTAGCCTGCGCATCGCAACCTTTACGAACATGGAGAAGCCTGATATCATGGAGGAGTGTTTAGCGTAGCTTGTGGCTTTGGAGGAAGATCGTTTCATTGCTAATTTCCATCAGAAGGTTCAGAAGGCTTGGGATAAGGCATGGCATGATCGACATATTTAACAAAATACATTTACGGAGGGAGAATTGGTCCTACTATATGATAGCCATTTTGAAAAACACCCGGGGAAGTTTCATCAGCACTAGCTATGCCCCTATATGGTAAAAGAAATCATTGATGGAGGAGATGTTCGGTTAGCTACCCTGCGTGGCGATATGATACCAGGATATGTCAATGGCAGTTGGCTCAAACCATACCGGATTAAATGACTATATGGTCGGAGTAGCTGTATGGGGTGGAATACGCGCAGGGGTCAGTCGCAGGTCTGGAAGCCTGGAGAAGTGCACTAGGAATGCAGGGGTGTACTGGGAGTGTAGGAGGTATGCTGGGAGCACAGGGGGTGCGAAAAATAGCTGTTGGAACAACAAAACTGGGTAAAAATAAAATTTTACCATTGAAGGGAGTGAGCGATTAGCAATTAATGAGGCGATTTTCGAAGATATTTTACCGTTTACTTGAAGGTAAGTTTATGATAAACCTCACCCAACCGTTGGGGGACCCCCGCAGTTATAAAAGCAGAGGGATAGATCAAAAGAGGGTTTCGTATATCTTGAACAGTTTGTGCTTTGTGAAATTCAGTGTGTATTGCGCTTTGTTAATGTCTGGGTGTGCTACACCCTCTAATAGTAGCAACCCTGAGTTCATATTTCGTGCCAGAATTATGGCGACCAATCCGGCTGAATCCTCATAGACTATGGGCTTGACGGAGCAATAATATGAGGAAGTATTGGAAGTCGACCCCAAAGTTGAGGAGGTTATGTCCACGCCAAGCCAAGGAAGGCAGAAGGGGAAAAAAAAAGTGCAAGGGTCGGGGAAAGCTGCGAAATGGGCTGGGGTGAAGCCCCGCACCTCCCCTCGAATTGTGAAGTCCCGGTGAGTGGTGCCCTAGGCACATTCGCCTATCCCATTGAAGAGACCTCTACCTGCTCAAGAAGAGGCCCAAATTGCTGAACTGATCAACTGGCTACTGCCCTATGTTCGGCCTCGCAGGCCCTCAACACGCATGCCTAAGAATCTCGATGGTCTGCACACCTATCTGCAAATTCCACTCACTCCGGATGAGGTCCCGATCATTGGAGAACCCTTTGGAAAACTCCACGAGGTAAAATTCGATGACCATAACCTGGCCAATTTGGAGGCCTTCCCCAAATTGACACCAGAGTTATATCTCGAAAGGGTATTGGAAGAATTCGGGCTAAAGATAGTCCCCATGCCATGGGAACACGAGTTGGATGGTTCTAGGATATTAAACCTATTGCATATGCCTCACTTTGGCCACTACAATATCACTGACTGACTTGTGCGCCAACTGCTTGCCCTGGTCCATGATGGCAGTTTATGGATCTAGGATCGCATCCCCATTGATGCCACACTTATTCACCATATCACTAGTCTCCCCATGGAGGGGCTGAATCCTATGGAGCGTGTCGGCAAAAAGTATGAGCAAAATATCTCCGAAAAGGTGCGCAAGGAATACCATGTGGAAAGGAACAGTCAGGGGTTCATGATCAACACCATTAGTGACCACGGTGAGCAGATGGGTACCTTGTTTCTGGGATTCAAGATGATGTGCAAATGTCAGGATGCCACTGTCCCTGTGTATGTAATTCAGCTGGCGGGCTGCTACAAAAAGGGGCTCTGCTACAATTGGTCCCAGTTCTTGTGTAACGAATTTCTGGAGAATGTATGCGAAGCCCAGGATCATGGAAAAGCATTCTGCTACTCTTGGCTACTGCTTCTCATCGTGTTGGTCACATGGGAAGCCCTTGAAGACTCGGTCCTCCCTAAGCTCACACCAGACATGTGCGAGGTGTGCGATATGCGAATTTGTGGGACTCAAAGGAAGCACAACGTATTGAGGAAAATCAATTCTTCTGGGTCCTATTTCAGAGCGGGCTTGGAGTAGCAATCAATTCTCGGTCACACTTGTCGCCAGAATTTTATGATAAGTACAAAAGCATCGCAACGTTTTAAGTAACCATGCATAATTTACAGATCAGAGGCCGCAAGGATCCAACATGGGTCTCACTCCCATACATGGTTGTTGATGAGAAAATTGACCACCTAATTGCGACTTGGCCTCCACACTAGAAGCTTGGATTTGAATCATGTACGAAGGACACTACAGGGACGAGCACCACGAAGGTCACCCCGCCCGACATCACCAAAGAAACTGGAGGACAAAGTAAAGGTATTGGGAAGGAAGTGGACCCAGGATCGCAGAATGGTTCGCAACACGGCAAGAGTATTGGGAAGGGCGCGGAACCGGCATCGCAAAAGAATTCACAGTAGGATCTGGGCGTAGAAGGTCCGGATGCAGGAGATGTTGACTCCCCTTGAGGTACAAAGAAAACTGGTGACCCTATTAAAGGGCCACGGAAGAAGCAACGAGCTCAACGGTCGGAACGCGACACAGGAGTTACGCTGACAAAAGAGGACCTAAAGCAGATTGCAAATGCAGTCACCCTGGCTGCAGAAGACAATTGGATAGCTCTGGAAGAACAATAAAAGGCCATAGTTGATACACTCCAGGCTGAGCTCTGGGCTTTGTAGCTCAAGATTAATACCTTGAAAACAAGTATGATTCAGACAAGGTCGACCCCAGCAACAAGCAGCACAGTAATTAGTACGCTGGAAAGCCGCCTCTGCCCTCTACCGGGCGCAACCATCATATTGAGTCCACCCAACTTAGGAGCGCAAGTCCAGGCCTGCACATAGGTACAGTTGGATCTAGCCCACCTGCCGCATGAACCGTTGCAGATCCTTCATGCATCCCTGTTCGAAGAGATTCAACACAGAGACTGTCAAGTGCACTAGAAGCTCAATACAGTTGAGTAGACAATTGAAGAAAAAATTGTTGAGGTATCCTAGGCACATACTGCATGTACCCTCGCCGCCACGCAGCAGATAGAGTTGGAGCACAAAATTAGTAGGCTTTGCGCAGATGTTACCGAATATATCCCGGCTTCTGCCACCCCCCAGGCCAAGATTGAGGGGTTTGTTGCAGTGTTAAAGGCCTCAAGGAATGAGATCCAGACAGTCAAAATGGATATGGAACAACAGATTGCGCCCTTGTAGGCCAAGTTACAGCCAGAAATGCCACCTGAGGTAAGGGCCCAGTGAGCTGCGCTGGTTACAGAGGCCACCAATGTCATTACAGGTCAAATCGCTCAGGGTGGAGAACTGTTGGAAATAGCTATGCAGCCGTGGACCAAGGTGCAGCTCAACCCTCTCCTATGAGAAATCAACCAAGAGCTATGCCAGAAGGAAGAATTATTTGAACAAATGGAGGCTACACTAACCACTCTGGTCCCCGCTCAGTGCTTGGCCCGACTACGCACCATCCATGCACTCAGAGATGACATGGAAGCTCTTCAGCAATGAAAGAAGACTTTGAGTGATCACCTCAAGCCATGGGCTGATGAGGCCCTCAAGTTGTCTCAGGATGTTGACATCACAGTTAAGCAATTGAACCAGATTTTGGAGAGTGTCACTGCTACTACAGAAGGCCCAAATTCGTAGAAGTTGGTGGAGATAACCCAGAATGTTGTTGCGCAAAGTGAAGGAGTGTTACCCCCGCTGGTGGATGCAATCAAGCAGCTTCAGGCGAAGATGTAAAATCCATGGCCACAGTGACTTGGGATGAGCCACAAGATTATGTTGGGGGCCTGTTGGAACGGGGCTCCCTAAGTTCCGAATTTTGTATATTTTTTTGTATTACTTAGTCTAACGCAGGGGTTTTGGGGCAGTTCAAAGCCCCGAACGCATTGTAATGGGTCAAATGGTATAGGATAATGTAGGATACATCGATATAAATAGATGAATAGTTTGAGTCTAAAAATAGGCATGAATTAAGAATGATGCTACATGCGAACTGTTAGATCTGTTTTGGGTAAGGACTCCTGCTGGCTGTGTGGGTGAAGATCCTCAGTCCTGCTGTGTGCGGACCTCGCTAGGCTATGTGCGCGGGCTGGTTTTGGTTGTAACTTGGTTTTTGGATACTAATGAATGCAGAATATAGTGGAAGTATCTTTGTGCTATCTGGATCTATTATGTTTACTATTGATGCGAATCTATGGTATCTGTTTAAGCCGCGAATACATATGTGCTATCTGTTTATGCTGCGAATGTATCTGTAGCTGCACTTATGATATTATGTGCTGGTAATTGCTGATATGCACGTGGATGCGAAGGTAATGACTAGATTTGTGAATGATAATAGCTCTGTTACGGTTAAATAACTGATTATACTATTAAAAGCCTATGAATAGACTTGCCATGTGTTAGCCCCCTATAAATTTTTGACAAGAAAACAGGGGGCTAAAATGTTTTTGAGCCTTCAAGGAATGAATTTCCTCTGAAACACACCATCCTTGAAGCCTCCTTGTGCCTTTTCCCTTTGATAAAATCCCCTCTGTTGATTCACATTATAAAGCCTCTCTGATTGCAAAAAATTGTGCTCCTAAAGGCCTTCATTTGCCCCTTGTACCCCTGCAGAATTCTTCAATTCATCCCTTTTCCCCTTTTTTCAAAGCCTCCCTTTCACCCCAAAATCCCTCCCTTAGTCCTTCTAAATCATCCCAAAAATCCCCTTTAAACCACACATACACCCTTGGTTTGGCCAAGCAACCCCTTTCTCCTTTATCGTTATCCCTATTTGGCTTTAATTTCATTGAAAACGGGCCAAAAAAACCCATTTCCCACCTTAGGACAGGCCTAGCCCCCTTTGTCCAGCCCCCTAAAACCGTTTCTCACGTGACCTGGGCACTAGAACCTGACGCTAACCTGAAAGGCGCTTATCGCAAATGTGTATCAGGAGCGTTTTGAGCCGTTGATCTATACAGATCGGACGGTCTTCGCAATCCCATCGCGCCCATGGTCCACACCCCTTTTCACCGCCCGATCACATCACAACTGTCCATTTAACCCGCTAAATCAACGGTCCATATTCATCCGCCCCGGTGGTCCCCGCGCCAAAACACTGTGCATAAACCGACCGTATCTATCGCACTGCCTTTGGGAGGTGGGCGGTATTTTTCATTTCGGAGTGATTCCACTCATTGCGTGATGCGTGGCTCCACGCACTGTTCATAAACCGCCCTCCATCACGCGCTATCGTTCTTCCATAGATCCGGCGCGATATTGTTGTACATCGTCCAATCTGTGGCCAGCCATCCGACGGTGTTCACGCCCCCAAGGTGCCCGGACGATAACCAAGGCAAACGCGACCCCTTGCCCACTGTCCATCGCCCCCCTACGCATTTTCAGCCGTCGATATCCTCCTGAGATCGAACGGTCCAGATTTAATGCATGCCCGCCATTGACTCGGTCCCACCACGTCACCCATTTCACGTGTTTTCATCGCGTCTTCGTCCGTTTCCTATATATTTCATTCCAAGGTCAAATTTTAATTTTTTACATTAAAATTTCCATTCTCGCCACCTTCGACTGCATCTCCTACTGATCCACTACGTTTCGCTACAACATCCTCTGCATTCATCGTCCTCATCCGTGCCGCGCTGCCATTTTCACAGTCATCTGCGCCACCCTCCCCGTGCATGTTTTCTTAACGTGTTTTCGTGTTTTGCAGGGTTTTCAGGTGGTGAAAACCTCCTCTGCTCACAGTCACTGTCATGGTGGCGAAGAACAGAGGGAAGAGCATGCGCAGAGATCGTATTTATAAAGAAAGGTCTGGGAAGGTATGCCAACATGACTTTCATTGAAGGAACAGGTTTAAACCCTGTAAAAACCTCCGCAGGGCCATTAAAGCACGAATTTCGCAGTCAGAGGCAAACGTGGAAGCGGCAAAGAGTATAAGTGGGAAAACATAGTGTTTAGGGCCTATCATTGAATATTTTGAGCCTTAATACAATAATTTGAAGGCAGGGGGCTAGATCGAAATCCCGTGGATCACTTAGAAGGTCCAACACTCAGAAGACCATATCATCAGGGTGTTTAAATTAGCAGAATGTTTCCTCCTAAGAAAGGACACGGTACACATTATTGTTTCAGTCTACACTGTGTCCAAGTGAAGTTTTCCCCCCTGACAACAGTCCTATGCCATCAGAAGCATTTGTTACACAGTATGGCAGACCTGAGTCATTGATTTTTTTTTGTTTAGTTCACCAGAATGTTGCAGCAAGTACATCAGAGACATACATTGAGTAAATTGCAGCCTGATGAAGATTACTCTTTCTTCCAAAGAGTACTGAAGATAAATGCCCATAATTTAAACTGAATGGGGCCTCGGCCCTCTTTCTGCTTGAAATTTTTAATGCTGCATTTAAGTTTACATATACTCATGTTATTCGTTTCTCCTATAAGAATCCTGAAGAACATATTGTAAAGGGTTGTTGTTCGGTTGTTGCTGTTGCTGTTAGAGGGATTCATTTTGACTGTTAGAACAGTCTTGGGAGTGAGTAGCAGAGTAGTTTTTATGTAATACGCTGGGAGGAGAAGTTTGGATTGTATTCAGCCATTGAGCTCAGTGTATGTGACTGGTTTTGCACATCAATTAATCAAGCAATTTCACAGGATCCTGGTCTACTACTACGGGTGATGTTTCTCTTATCTTATTGTTTTATTGCATTTTCATGCTGTTCATTGGTCTTCTAGCTCGCATCAGAAATCTGGCATAGGATTTACCCTTGTTAAGTACCCTATGTTTCTACTCTCCTTGCCTTTAATGTTTTCTGCCGATTGTGAATATAAGAGTAAATTCAGCTAATTTAACCACTGTAGCAGTTCCATATGCTGCTAGCTGATGTATGAATTCGGGGTTTGCTGCTTGGATAGTCTTGCTGGTGTCAAAGCATTGAGGTTCAAAGTCCTTCTCTGATCTATAAACCCTGGCTCTGTTAAAACTTATCTCTGTTTTCCCTTGGAGCATGCTAAATTTGACCTACAGTTAAATGACCTCTGGTCCGATCTATAATTTTCCCCTTTGTCCCTCCATTGAAAGCTGCCTATGAGTATGTCCAAGCAGGTATGGATTTAAATGACCTCTGACCTGATCTATAGACATAAATTGGGTGTCTTTCCTTCTTTCAGCTTCTTTCCTTAATGTTACATTCCATCATCTATCTAAAAAGATCCTTTAGTGTAGATGACTTGCCCTCTAAAAGCCTTGGCTATTTGTTTGCAAGTAATTCCCTTTCACGACTCCATAGCCCAATGGATGGCACTTTCTTGACCTATCCTCTTTACCGAAACATCCTACTGCTTTGCTCCCTTTCTTTCCATTACCTCCTCAGTCTATGATCTCATGACTCAACCCAGCAACCAACCAACCAAATTATTTTAAAACCCCCCTTTGTGCTTCATACCTAGCCTAACATCTCATTTGAGCTTCAAAGATATACCATTATTTGTTTTATTGGAGAGATCCATCTCTGGGTCCAGGAGGGCTAGATACTAGGGCCCCAAAGTGGTTATGATGTTGTCTCATCTTTTGGTCTTGCCAATCTGGCCAAAACATGGGAACCCCAACACTATGTGCAAATCTGATAAGTTGTGAACGCAGATATGCCTTAATTACCTACTCTCTCCCAGGGTGCGGAAACCTGGTTCCAACACCCTCCCATACTACTTCGAGTGAGACCTTGGCCTGCGAAAGTAGGTCATTTCTGAAAGGGCCAGTAGTATAGGGGTTTGTTGGAAAACCTTAACCTCCGAACCTGGGTCAGGACCCCTCAAGGCAACATTTATGTTCTTTTCACTTCTTATTCACATGCATCTCTCATTTCTGTTTTGAATGTTTCTGTATTTAGTATTGTTTCTTTTCTTATTGTAGGGTTGAGTTAAATGGTTTAAGTGAGTTATTTTGTAGGTTTTTTATAGATTCAAAAACAATATTCATCCTTGTAATAACTTTGGAAGGTCATCTTAATCATCAAGCTACTTGGATTTGGTTACTAGTTCACGAATATAAGATTTTTGAAAATGCCTTGTAGCGAAATAATATTAAATTTATGCTATATTTTAGAATGGTTTAATGCACTTCATTTGATGTGATTTCACTTGGATTAGGTCATTATAATGTTAAAGTTAGTAAAAAAAATCTACCCCGTTACATTTTCATTTGATTAGGTCAGGCATTTGATATATTAACTAACTCGCTAGTTCTTGAATTTCTAGATTTTAGAGTAGTAATTTTCTGTTATTTTTTAGCACATGTGAACAAGATTATTTTGGATTGATTACACTTGGAATGGAGACCTAATACATCATAATTAATAAAAAAAATTGTCCCATCCCATTTGATTTTGATTTACTTATCCATTCAGTGATTTATCTCCAAAACAAAACTTCCTATAACAAAAACATAACATCCTGTAACACTCTTGTAGCACGTGTAAACTCGACCATATTTGCTCCCAAAGCTTGGTTTTTGTCTCTTAGGATTAAATAATGAACCCTAAGATCTAAATCCATGATTGAGGAAGAATAAACACCACTTATGACATGCATTTTCATAAATTAGATTAGGCTTATTTGTTTGAATTCATGCTCTATGATTTCAATTACAAACAGTTGTTCTTGCCTACGATTATTTTATTTTCAAAGCAACACTTCCATTTCTACAATAAGTTTAGGCTTTGATTTCATGACATTCACTCCATTACGTCAGATCAAAAAAATAAGAGCACATTGTATGCTACACATATAGTGTTGATACCTACTAAGTTTGTGCGAACCCTGGGTTGATAATTAAAGTTAGTGGCCTTGGGAGTTGCAACATTATTGTCGCAATACTGAGGCTCAGCACCAACTGGTGACCAACGCTGACCAAATTGGAGCGAACTATAGGTGGTCACACCCCAGTAGGCTTGCAAGGAGTTTTGGTCCTAAAAGTAGCTCATATAGGATAGTTTAGGGTTGAAATTTTGAGGGATGAAAGGTGCATGCTTAAGGATTTGTTCAAGATGATGAGAAGGGGAATAGGATGTGAATTGATACCATTAGGAGGCTCACTTGATCTGATGTGAGAAAATGGCCTATAACATAATGCCCCCTAAAGCGCAAAGTTAGAGATGCTGAGTGATGACTGTAGTGCTTTACTTTGTGACAGGTAGGGATCAAGGACAACTAACGAGCTTCATCTGTTACATACATTTATTGTGACATTCTTGTTGCCGAGGGAGGCATACCCATACTCAGGTCATAAGATAACATAACATGTGTAATTATCAAAAGACACGTCCATAGATGTAACTAATGGATTCATGACTGAATGAATGTCTATATGATCACAACCATCATACATTGTGATCTTTGTATAGCTCCTGAAATCGCAACTCGGATGGATGAAACTAGATCTGGGGTCTCTATCTCATTCACACAGCCAACTAATGTATGAGTCTAACCATGTGAATCAATGATTTGTAGTCAAACATGGTAGACACCATCTGGTTATCGACAAATGATGTAAGTCGTTAACAAATACGAGAGAAAACATCGATGATGTTAGTGGCTCTCAAGGTACTATGGTACAATCGGTATGGTGTGAATGAATGAGATGATGTCAAACACCACAAAAAATATTTCGGTCAAAGGCCATTGGTGTAAACCTATCGCTGAGAGCAAGGAGAATTTCCATTGATGTATGCAAGCACCAAGGTACCAAAGGGGTGTTCCTAAGTCAACTTCCTAGATGATGTGTTGATGTCGATAAGAAGCGACCAATCGTAGGAGGACCTTGATGTATCCCCAATTAACGACACAAAACGAGTATCATTATTGATACAGAATGATCAAAATGATGTTGATATGGAACTAGATTAGGAAAGCCAGACACGAAATGAAGGCTTAAGAGTGTTATTGTGAAGATCAATAGAATGAATTCTCTTGAACATCGGTGACATTGAATGGAGTTGGCAGCATTGACCAAAAACCGTGATGGAGGCTCTGAAAAAATGGTATGATAACCAAGAGACAAGAAAATTACCTGACCCAATGGACACAGAGATGAAGTGGAAAAGTGTCGTGTTAAAGGGTGACTCGCTGCCATTAGCAAAATGGAATCCCCTGTTTTCCCAATTTCCCCATCCATACTCATTAACACCTCTTTATTTTTTAACAAGCTTGAGGAGGATAACATATGCTTGATCTGTAAGTTCATCCTTCGGATGAATCCCTCTGAGTATATTTAACGAACCTTGAGAAGGAGTGGTTTGTACTTGTCATCTTCAACAAGTTCATCATTGTTTGATGTTTTAACGAGTCCAGGGAAGGTAAAACTCAACATCTTTTTCATGTTTAGAGAGTTTGAAAAAGATTCAGAAAAGAAAACTCAACATGTCCCTTTTTCTAGATAGTCTCTTAAGTCCGAAAAGGTAGAAAACAATACTCAAGAGAACCTCTTAGCCATGTTCGACTAAGGTATTCTTTTTTCGTAGTTAGTCTATCTCGGTCCAGAAAAGGGTTAAAATTATACTGAGTAGACGTATTTTCATTTATTTTTACGAGTTCGAAAAGACAAGTGCTCAACAATATTTTAATGTTTTTGGAGTCTGAAAAGAGCTGTAAGAGGACTCCTCATGGAGGAATGAGTGGTATATAGCGTTAACAACTAGTTCTAGTCATTATTGAACTGCTCAAAACATTTAGAGGTCAAGAGGTTGGCTAATAAGACCACTCATCATAGTTATTCCTCATGAAAGAGTAGAACAAACAAGTGAAATCATATGATCGGCAAAGAAAATGGTGATGATGGAATGATAAAACCAAGGCTCATCTAGTAGAAAATGGCTGATAAAATGGAAATCGCGGGAGGCAGGATTATAATGATTTCATTTTTATAGAAACTCGAAACACTAGAAACTATGCTTGAAATGGGTTTCATTTTTCACAAGCTTGAAACATGAGAAAAAACTATGCTTGAGAGTGGTTTCATTTTTATACAAGCTTGAAACGGAGAAAAACTATGTTTGGAATAATTTTTCATGCCCCTACCATAATAACTCAATCCGAGGTACATGATCCCCAAACTTAATTTCATTCACCGAAGTATACTATTGGTTACTAACAGGTGGATGGAATGGAGGTTCATTTATGAGATCAAGTGAAAGACTCGAATGGGAATTTATGAGATCTAATTGAAGAATCATATTGGAAGGGGATCTGTTTCAATTTTTAACTAGCTTGACACGGGAAAAGAACTGTGCCCATGACACCTTGTTTCATTTTGTAATGAGCTTGAAACAAGAAAATTAACTCTGCTCTGACACCTTGATCATGGCCCATAAGAGGCCATGGCTTCCAAGAGGTTCTCATCAGATGGGAGAACAACACTCTATAAGGGATACATATCAAGGGATATAATGGAAATATCAGGCTGCAATGCCCCTAGTACATGATGCATTATATCAATGACTATATCATTAGTAGACACAGACATGGAACATGTTCCCACATAATTAACATGTGGTGGGTGAGATACCACTTGCATATAAGGACCATTTAGGGAATATTGTTGATTGGGAGTCAAATTAGGTCTAATGAATGAAAGTTGGTCAATGGTCATGATTTTTCCTTCATGCGGGAAACATATCACATGAAAGGGAGAAGAGACAAAAGCTCCCATGACATACACATAGTCACGCCCAAGGAGTAAATTAAAATTCAAAGGGCCTTGGACTAACATCGCATCGATATAGAAAATCTTTCCTCCCAAAGTAATAAGAAACTTAGGAAGGATCCCTAACGGTTGATTGGTTCCTATATTAAAAGCCAACACATTGTGGGTAATGGGAAAAAGATGTGGAAAACCTAAATCTTTCCAAGCAGTTGAGGACAAAATACTAACAAATGCACCTTCATCTATTATTGTGCTAGGTACGGGTATATTATAAGCCTGTAATGTGATCTAAAAGGACACATAAGAAGGAAGATTATAGCTTGCCATTCGACTCCAATCAAAGGAAGTGACTATACTACTTATATGGGGTGCCAGGGGAATGGTACAATTGCCCCCTTGTGTTATGGAAATGGGAGAAATTCTCCCCTGCACCTTGGGAATGGGATGATTTCCCTCTAGATCATTCGAATATGAAGAAACAAGAAAAAAATGAATGGTATGAAGTTCACTCTCTATGGGAAAGGTACCATCAACTGAAGGTGGAATCAAGTCAACAATTTTCTCAACCAATGGTTGTTTAGAAACAAACTCATGGGATTCACGTTTAGAGAGAGTGGGATTGGCTAGAGATGGATTCTGATCAATCACTTCATCAACTAGTGGAGGATTGGGAGAAAGATTTTGGTAACCATTTGGAAGTCATGGATGAGTTTCTGTAAGGTTTTCCAACAATTTTGAGGCCTCATCCATATAAGGACAAAGGTGAATAGGATGATTCCCTTCACAAAAATTATAGGGAAATTTGATTTTACCCTTTTTCCCATGGACCTTGTTTGTCATCAATAATTTTTGCTGATCTGAAGATGACTAAGTACTTGTCCCAAATTTATAAAAACAGGATTTGTGAAATATTGTGAGTTTTAGAAATATCACTGCCTTCATTATCCTAAATAAAAATGTTTCACTATATTTTTCCCTCTCTGCCTTCTAACGTTCACCTCACTACTCCAAAAGGACTTCATTTTTGGGCCTATTGACCTCATTTTTCACTCCCCCTGTTGTACCTTAAGAAACAATTCCTTGGCTGCGAAAAGGAATCCATGCTTAAGACATTCTAATAATTATGTCACAGAAATATTGATCCATGTTCAATCACCTCCAGAGTTCAATCATTGCATCTTCAAAATCAAATGCTATAAACGATCCACAATGCTATTCTCTGCTGATATAGAATGAAATGTTCAGAAGAAGAATGAAAGGGAAAAGCCCAAAACGATATGCTGTTGTACAGAATCTATCATCTCAAACTTTAGAAGAATTACAAGAAAAGAACAGTTAAAATGAAGGAGCACCTATTAAGGGTTTTAACTCTTATTTACACACGCAAAAAGAGACCTGCTGCTTCGATACTTCATTTTATTCAAGGACTGAAAATACATTATGTAAACTAGGAGACGTAACAATATCAACAAATGCTAGAAGTTTGTTTTTCCTTCATTAATCACTTGAAATATCAGTACAAAGATCACTGTCTGGAGATCTGAAAAAACAGGAACCCCCGCTCCTCCTCTTATCTATGCTTTTATATCTGCTCTTTGATCTAACTAATTATGATCAGTTTTAAAACTGATTCTTGGAAGTTCTAGAATTATTTAAATCTACAAAATATCTTTTTTAATATTATATATATTAAAACATAATATAAAACCGAAAATAGAACCTTACTCTAACACAAGCAAAAGGAACCAATGGTACATTTTGGGTCCCATTACACCCATACGTACCAACAAAGTCACCCATGGTTTTTGAAAACCCAAAACTGCCTGCGGGAGCAATGATAGCGGTTTCTAAGAAATAACCACGAGATGCCGCAACGCACCATAGCCGTCGATTTTGGAGATGGTGGTTTCAATTAAACCGTTTTGCGGGGGTGCTATCTCCCATAAAATCTGTTTAATTTATGATGCCGTAGACCATTAGATCTAAGCCGGATGATCTAACAGGTACAACAAGATGCTTTGCTTTTGTTGCTTCCCCTTCAGTCTGCCGAATTGTCTACTTTGGCCTGAATTATTTTAATCGCTCGGCAAACGCCAAAACTGCTGTCTCATTAGCCCCAATTTAGTTTTTTTTTTTAAAATTGGATGCAGCCCTTCTCGAGGCAATCCCTTTGCTCTTTTTACAGATTCCGTTGTAGGAGTTGGTTTTATAAGCCTAAAGAGAACTTGAATGAGAGTAGATTTGCCACTTCCTGTGCGCCCAACAACTACAACCTTTTGTCTTCTGGGGAACGTTAATGTGAGATCTCTCAAGATAAATGGTAAGTGTTCCACATAGCGGACCTCTAATGCGTAAACTCATACAGTTGCGACAGGCTAATGAATGTGAGTTCGGCCTCGCGCCTCGCATTCATACTATATTTCCTAACGCCCCATATGGAAGCCCCACACCCACGACGCTACTGGTGTGTTTGGGATTTGCTTCTGCACCTGGACGGAACAAACCCTGGTGTTTCTCTCCTTTGTCAAGATATTTAAGCGGAGATATTCGACTCCATATACGTCTGCTTCATCTGGCTGTAGGTTTAAAGAACGACAGCAGCTCGCTTCGAATTGAGATTCACTGTATATGAGAGCTTTGTCCCACAGGTGAGCACTAAGCATGTGAAATAAGATTCCAGGTCTCTGTGATCTCTGTTCCACTGGTGAGAGACAATGATGCCAACATTGTCTAAGGAAAAGAAAGCGCCTTTCAAAAATGATTACTTTTTTCACCGACGAGATTCCAAACTCTCCATACCAGAAGCTACTGTAATCGAGCCTTAAGTTGCCTTAGCTCTCATGCTATGGCTGCCATTGGGTGAGTTCATGGATTCTAGTGTAGTGAATTCATGGCTTCTAAGCTCCTCACGCTTTCACTTATCAAACCTGTGAATTCCATATAATTTTTGCTAGTAAGACATTGAGATTTAATCCATATGTTACTACTAGCCCAACAATGCTTGGGTCAATCACAGCTTTGGGAAAGCTCACGACCACCACTAAGGAGAAGGAAAATACAAAATTTGATAGGAGATTTAATCTAAAGCTAAGCCACTCCATAATAGACATGTTATAAAACCATGGTCTTGAATGATCATCAATTAGGGAAAGATTTGTGTTTATGAATCACAATTCCTGGTTAAAAGCTCTCACTGTGGCAACCCCAGAAAGTGATTAAGCAAAATGGTGAAGCATCGGGGCTCTTCGAATTCCCGTCAAGTGAGCAAGTTCTCTAGCAGTTGGTATGTAGTATCGCTGATACCATATGCAAATGGCAGTCACAGGTACAAATATAACAAATACCTGCCATGCTGCTTGTGACATAACTGCCATAGTCCCCAATATCTGTATTACTGAAAAGGCAACCCAAACTAATCTCATTGCAATTTCTAAATCCAACCCGCTTTGGTCCATTGATGCCCTGTTCAAGATCCAGCCTGTTGGTGTCGTATCAAAAAGGACATGGGGGCATGGAAAATACTGTCGAGCATCCCCGAAAAGAGTTTTTGAGATGTCAGAAGGCCCATTATTGATACCAGTAATGCTCGGATCAATACACACAAAGAGCATCCTATTGATAATGCAGTGTACACTAGAATGAGGACACCAGTACTAATTGTAGGATCTATATCTAGTGTGGGAGGACATGCCGATGCCATCCAATAGTTGCTTCCAACTTGTAGAACCTGAAAAATTGTCTGTGACAGCAACGCAACTGGAACCAATCCACCACCATACACTGCTGTTAAGTAAAACCAGTAAACCTTTTTATTAACACTTCCTGATTCTCTCTCCTCGTTTCAATGTCAACACGACCCATTCTCTTTCTCGGTTGAGGTTGGGGTGCTTTCACTTTTTGAGAAGGATTCTTGACAACTAGTTTTGGAAGGTTTGGATTAAGTGCGATTGCACTCAATCTCACCACTTATTTTAACAATTTGCGAATAATTGTTCGTCAGCAACCTTAAATTGCCAAGAACTTCTCCTGAATTTTTGCTGAGTGATATTGGGCTACAACATCTGGCTCCAATTGGGGACAGTACTTTGGTAGCAAAGTGCTGAGAACTTGTAGATCAGTAGCCTCTATTGGGCATGGAGTCGAGTCAAACTGAATTTTCTCCCAATCTAAAATCTCTGAAAATTTCAAACTTTTCTAAAACCTTTCTTCTTCTAGGATCTTTATTTTGAACTGAAAATTTTAAACTAGAAATACTGCAACTGGAAATGCCCAACTCCTGAGCTTATTTATTTACAACTCCTGTATGTATAAGCATGGTTGAACTTAATCAAGTGAAGTCAACCTTCCAATGGAACCAATCCAACATCTGCTTGTCAGATTTAATACCTTCATACTGTTGAAATTTAAAAATCAAAAGAGGAATGTACCATGAAAAATTTTCATATACAAAATTTTGTACATACCCTTGCATTAAAGCTTGTTGCTGACCGAAGAAATTTTCCATATATTTAGCAATTGGATCATAGAAATCATGAGACAAAACTTTGGTTATCTTCTTTTCTTGAACATTTTGCAGACGTCTTTGAACATGGCAGCTTCTTTCATTGTTTGACCCTTCAATTAGGAACAATGTGTTAGGAACTTGACTGCCACTTCCTGTAGGCAGGCATTTAGGCTGAAAAGAAACATCCAAGGTTTGCTCTCCATAATGCTGATGTTCTTCATTTAACATCAATTGACGACGAAAATATTCCTCTTCTTGCAAACATGTCTGAGAAACTGCACTATTTTCCTCACTACACGCAAAATTATTACAATGATCTTCCATGCTTTCATAGTGTAGTTCAGCTGTTGCAACTAAGTTTTGACTAGAATCTTCAAAATGATTAGATTCTTGTTTTCCAACAATACAGAAACCTTTTGACACTTTTTGGAAATCTTTATTCACCTCTGAACTTACATTCTCTTGTAAAGAAATTCTAATGTTTTCTTCACAAGCCCTCTTATCTTTGACAAAACTTGGTCTTTCTGCATCGCAGGAAAAATTTCTACAAGACCACACATTGTCTTCAATTTCTTGCGCATAGAGAAACATCAGTTTCAGAGTGCTAGGCTTTCTCTCCTTGAGATAAAAATCCAAGACAACATAATGAGCCCAAATAATAAACCATAGCTGCTGCTTCTGGAGGTCGAATTTCTTCTGGCATGCTGAAATAAATCTTTTGAAACCTCCTATTAAATTCAGAAATTGATTCATTGCTTTGCCTTTGGATAGAATATAATTCCAAGAGGTGCTTTTCATATTACTTATTCTCACCCCAAAATGTAAGAAATGCATCTTGAAGATCTTGCCAGGAATTAATTGAATTTACTTCCAAACACTGAAACCATTGCTGAGCATCCTGTTTTAAAGAATGAAAAAACATCCTTAAAACTACGTCTTCATAAATAATTTGAAATCTGTCCAGAAAGTATTCAAATTCCAACATATGTAATTTAGCTGAAATGTCTTTCTCCTTTCCGGAGAAACTTGGCAAGGACTTGAATCCGTTTGAAGGATATTGATGGAGAATAGCGGGCAGCTTCAGGGGTTTAAAGATTTCTCTGTTTTTGAAGTGAAAAATAGTCAATTTTTTGTGAAGCAAAATATTATCATCCAAAGATGATGAATCATCACCTTTATGCCCAGACTGTGACTGATTATCTTCCGGGATTATGATACAACAATCATCCCTCCTTTCATGATTATCTTCCGGGATTATGATACAACAATCATCCCTCCTTTCATGTTTAGGAGATACACCTGTGTCAAGATTTATAATACAAGCAGAAGCAAAATCATCTTTTTCCAATATCGAATTTACATTTTGGGCCTTATAATCTTCTGAGAAAATAAATCAGGAAAAAATCCTTTTAATATAAAATGGAAAATAAACCACTAAACTGACAGTAAAAAATAGAATCTCCTTTAAAAAAACGGAAATTCTAATACATGTTTTTTCCATGATACTTTCTCATCTTCTTGCTAGAAAAATTCTTCATCTAATAAAACCTTCATCAGTGGAGTCGCCAGGTGGATAATAAACAACCAAAATTCAAATCTGAATCTTGTTCACCATAAAAAACAAGGGATTATGAAACCTTCTGCTGCAAGGTATTTGACCTCGCGTTTGGTTTTTTAAAAATGAGAATTTTGTAAAAAGTAAACACAGCCAAAAACTTCCTCCTCACTGAACAACCAGAGGAAGTAGAAAGAAAACCCAGGGAAATGAAATTTTCTTCTTTGATCCCCGACAACGGCGCCAATTAATGTTGTACCTTAAGAAACAATTCCTTGGCTGCGAAAAGGAATCCATGCTTAAGACATTATAATAATTATGTCACAGAAATATTGATCCATGTTCAATCACCTCCAGAGTTCAATCATTGCATCTTCAAAATCAAATGCTATAAACGATCCACAATGCTATTCTCTGCTAATATAGGATGAAATGTTCAGAAGAAGAATGAAAGGGAAAAGCCCAAAACGATATGCTGCTGTACAGAATCTATCATCTCAAACTTTAGAAGAATTACAAGAAAAGAACAGTTAAAATGAAGGAGAACCTATTAAGGGTTTTAACTCTTATTTACACACGCAAAAAGAGACCTGCTACTTCGATACTTCATTTTATTCAAGGACTGAAAATACATTATGTAAACTAGGAGACGTAACAATATCAACAAATGCTAGAAGTTTGTTTTTCCTTCATTAATCACTTGAAACATCAGTACAAAGATCACTGTCTGGAGATCTGAAAAAACCGGAACCCCCGCTCCTCCTCTTATCTATCCTTTTATATCTACTCTTTGATCTAACTAACTGTTATGATCAGTTTTAAAACTGATTCTTGGAAGTTCTAGAATTATTTAAATCTACAAAATATCTGTTTTAATATTATATATATAATATATAATGTAAAACCGAAAATAGAACCTTACTCTAACACAAGCAAAAGGAACCAATGGTACATTTTGGGTCCCATTACACCCATACGTACCAACAAAGTCACCCATGGTTTTTGAAAACCCAAGAATTCCTGCGGGAGCAATGATAGCGGTTTCTAAGAAATAACCACGAGATGCTGCAACGCACCATAGCCGTCGATTTTGAAGATGGTGGTTTCAATTAAACCGTTTTGCAGGGGTGCTATCTCCCATAAACTCTGTTTAATTTATGATGCCGCAAACCATTAGATCTAAGCCGGATGATCTAACAGGTACAACAAGATGCTTTGCTTTTGTTGCTTCCCCTTCAGTCTGCCGAATTGTCTACTTTGGCCTGAATTATTTTAATCGCTCGGCAAACGCCAAAACTGCTGTCTCATTAGCCCCAATTTCGTTTTTTTTTTAAAAATTGGATGCAGCCCTTCTCGAGGCAATCCCTTTGCTCTTTTTACAGATTCCGTTGTAGGAGTTGGTTTTATAAGCCTAAAGAGAACTTGAATGAGAGTAGATTTGCCACTTCCTGTGCGCCCAACAACTACAACCTTTTGTCTTATGGGGAACGTTAATGTGAGATCTCTCAAGATAAATGGTAAGTGTTCCACATAGCAGACCTCTAATGCGTAAACTCATACAGTTGCGACAGGCTAATGAATGTGAGTTCGGCCTCGCGCCTCGCATTCATACTATATTTCCTAACGCCCCATATGGAAGCCCCACACCCACGACGCTACTGGTGTGTTTGGGATTTGCTTCTGCACCTGGACGGAACAAACCCTGGTGTTTCTCTCCTTTGTCAAGATCTTTAAGCGGAGATATTCAACTCCATATACGTCTACTTCATCTGGCTGTAGGTTGAAAGAACGACAACAGCTCGCTTCGAATTGAGATTCACTATATATGAGAGCTTTGTCCCACAGGTGAGCACTAAGCACGTGAAATAAGATTCCAGGTCTCTGCGATCTCTATTCCACTGGTGAGAGACAATGATGCCAACATTGTCTAAGGAAAAGAAAGCGCCTTTCAAAAATGATTAATTTTTTCATAGACGAGATTCCAAACTCTCCATACCAGAAGCTGCTATAATCGAGCCTTAAGTTGCCTTAGCTCTCATGCTATGGCTACCATTGGGTGAGTTCATGGATTCTAGTGTAGTGAATTCATGGCTTCTCAGCTCCTCACGCTTTCACTTATCAAACCTGTGAATTCCATATAATTGTTGCTAGTAAGACATTAAGATTTAATCCATATGTTTTTGCCAGCCCAACAATGCTTGGGTCAATCACACCTTCGGGCAAGCTCACGACCACCACTAAGGGGAAGGCAAATAAAAAATTTGATAGGAGATTTAATCTGAATCTAAGCCACTCCATAAAAAACATGTTATAAAACCATGGTCTCGAATGATCATCAATTAGGGAAATATTTGTGTTTATGAATCGCAATTCCTGGTTAAAAGCTCGCACTGTGGCAACCCCAGAAAGTGATTCAGCAAAATGGTGAAGCATCGGGGCTCTTCGAATTCCCGTCAAGCGAGCAAGTTCTCTAGCAGTTGGTATGTAGTATCGCTGATACCATATGCAGATGGCAGTCACAGGTACAAATATAACAAATACCTGCCATGCTGCTTGTGACATAACTGCCATAGTCCCCAATATCTGTATTACTGAAAAGGCAACCCAACCTAATCTCATTGAAATTTATAAATCCAACCCGCTTTGGTCCATTGATGCCCTGTTCAAGATCCATCCTGTTGGTGTCGTATCAAAAAGGACATGGGGGCATGGAAAATACTGTCGAGCATCCCCGAAAAGAGTTTTTGAGATGTCAGAAGGCCCACTATTGATACCAGTAATGCTCGGATCAATACACACAAAGAGAATCCTATTGATAATGCAGTGTACACTAGAATGAGGACACCAGTACTAATTGTAGGCTATATATCTAGTGTGGGAGGACATGCCCATGCCATCCAATAGTTGCTTCCAACTTGGGAGCAAAAAATTGTGCGTAGCGTGTAGCCATGAGCTGGAACCAATCCACGACCTGATGGCATTAAGTAAAACCAGTAAACCTTTTTATTAACACTTCCTGATTCTCTCTCCTCGTTTCAATTTCAACACGGCCCATTCTCTTTCTCGGTTGAGGTTGGGGTGCTTTCACTTTTTGAGAAGGCTTCTTGACAACTAGTTTTGGAAGGTTTGGATTAAGTGGGATTGCACTCAATCTCACCACTTCTTTTAACAATTTGCGAATAATTGTTCGTCAGCAACCTTAAATTGCCAAGAACTTCTCCCGACTTTTTGTTGAGTGATATTGGGCTACAACACCCCCTACCCACACTTTCATTCACTCCTTTTTTCCTCTAAAAAAAACCCATTTTCCCCTTCATAAGCTTCCATAAAGGGAACCTCTATTCCTCAGTTTCCTTTATATATGTGAAACAATGTAAAATTTCCCTTTTACATTGTTTAAATTTAAAAATTAAGCGTATCAGGTCTCTTTATTTCATATATGAAAACTTTTTTTTTTTAATACTATAGGCCTGACCTTATGATATATATAGGCCTAAGCCCCTTTTCCTCTAAAAACCCAAACTCCCTTGCTCCCATATAACCATGAATTCGCCTATCTGTAAGCCCCTTCCCCTATATAATTTCCACCTTTTCCATTTCCATTATTTAACCCTCATAAACCTTATAAAAAGGCTTCATTAACCCTTTGATATATTAAAACTGGGCCTCGCTCTCCACCTTGCCCAGTGCCCATCCAAAATCTTATAAATTAACGCATTTTCGTTAATTTATTAAATGCCTCGGGCCCATTCTCCATTTAACCCCGTGACCCAATGAACATGTGCCACCTATCCTCCACTTTTCTGATTTGACCACCCGCTCACCACCCCCCGGGGCATGCGACGACCGTCGATCTCTCACCTCGAGATCTGATAATCCCCGACGCATATCGCAAATATAATTGCGCCGGGGTTAACGTCCTGCGACCCACGCAAAATGGGCGGTTTTTCCCTGCCACACGTCAAGCTCTTGACCATATCGCGTACCCCCTCCTGAAAACCATTTATCGCCTTTCAACCACACGATAAACCACTTCCAGTTTTTCGAAACCACTTATCCCTCCGTGCCATTTTTCAAACCCTCTCGCCTCTGTTCAAACTTCTGCCTAGTTCTGCCTTCAGAACCCTTTCTCCCAAGGAATTTCCTCCTCTAAAAACCCTTCCGATAAGCCCAAAACCACAGAAAACGCAGTCAAAGCCCTCCTTGCAGGTTTTCAAAGTAACAAATTGTTTTTTGTGTGTAGGTTTAATGGCGTTATGCCCAAATATCATTTCGATGGTCCAAAAAACATCCAAATTAGCCTCTGGGTGACGATCCGGGAGTTCAATTCAAATCACAGGTGGTCAGAGGCCTTATCTCAAGACAAACCATCGATGAATCATGATCATCAATGTTCAAAAGACCCTCCTACCATGAAAGGAAGCATCCGCTGCATGCAACAAACAAACACAATCAAAGAACACAGTGAGAAAAGGAAGATTAAAGGATTAAAGGGCTAATCATTGATCAACAACAAAAATAAAGGTTTAGCTAGCTAAAGCATAGGTTAAAGGATAAAGGCAAACAGTTAAAAGGTTAAACGATAAAGACAGAAGATCAGAAAGGTTAATCAAAAGGATTAATAAACAGGCAGAGATAAAGCAGATTAAAGATAAAAATAATAGAAACATACAGTCAGAGTCTAAATATAGAGTTTAAAGGCCGAAACACAGAGATTAAAGACAAAACAAGAGGCATATTAACCCAAAGTAGATTCGAATTAACTACATGACATACAGGCAGTTACTTCTTTCAAAGATATTTTGCCACCTAATGCTTTGTTTCCTTCAATAAGGAATTAAACAATTATTGCACTCAGTCAGAGATATTTTCTATCTACCAATCAATTATTGTAAAGTTATTAATAGGCCTTAAAGTCAAACATTTCACAAATATTTTTTGAGAAGTTAAGATAGGAGTTATTATTCAGAGAAGTTGTTATAACCCAAAAAATTTAAAAACATCAATGTGTCAAGTTTGTTTTTGGTCATGGTTCAAAATTGGGTTTAGAAGTCAATTTAGGATTTGGCTAAGGGTAGGTTAGATTTTTATAATTTCAAAGGTCATCATTAACTTCAAATAAATTCTTTTAAAGGTCCATTCATTGTCAAAATATCCATAATTTCCATTTGGGAGTCATTCCATAAAGTTTCAGGTCAAAACTCTGTAATTAGCCAAGAATCCACGTTTTCGTAGCGCCACTAGTTCAAAAAAGTTGATTTGCGCTATGAAAGCGCTAATAGTTTCCTAGTGAAAACTGGGAAAAATACACTGCGGGCACTACGAAAGCACGATTTCTTAACCGTCTTGTCATTTGAGTTGGAAATTGTCAGAATTCATTGGGAAATGATAGGTTAGTGTTATGATAGGTCAGTTAACGATAAGATTCAATGTACTTACCCATGCTGCAGTCATCATTGTCCTAATAGGATATGAATGAGGCATAATTCAATTATGAAATTTCAATTTCAAATTCAAAATCTTGCTTAATTGGTCATTCTTGTTTCCCTTTGCCTCCATTCGAGTGTCTAAGCTCTGAAGTGTCAAGCCAAACCTGTGGCTGTTCAATACAAGTTTTATTCATCCTAATCAAGCGAGGCTGATATAAAATATTCAAGCGAGGCTGTCTCATATAATCAAGCAAGGCTGTTTCGTATAATCAAGCGAGGCTGACAAGTTTTATGTGAAGCATGGCAGAGGAAAAGAAAGTCCACAGAGGGGGACACTGCTTAAGATATGACCCTGAAAATATGAAGGCCATAGTTGAAGGCCCAACAGTGATGGAGGCATTCAGAAGATTAGGTTGTCTTCGGTTTTGTGAAAAGCTATAGGGTTGCCACACACAGGTGTCTAAAGAATTTGCCTTGCACTTCAATGGAGCAACTACCATGGTTTGGATGCTAAATGTTTCAATTTCACCAAAGACTATTGCTGTTGTGACAGAGATACCAAGGGGCCAAGAAACTTGGTTTAAAGGTTTCAAATTTGATATGGAGCCATGCAAAGAATTTATGAAACCTGAGTATGCAGATATGGACCTAAATAATGCTATCCCTATAAGCTGCATCAAAGACACTTATGAAAAGCTGCTGCTCAACATCCAGAGATATTTTACATGTGAAGGTAGATATCATAATGTCTACACATATCATTTCAAGCTGCTTCTGCATTTCATAGGTAAGATTTCACTTGATTTTCCCTTTTACCTGCATAGGAGTCTTGCTAAAATGGCTGATAAAGTACAAGCCAAATCTGAAGGTTGTGAAACATCTTTATTTCCTCATGGTTTGATGAAGTTATTGATTTTGAATGAGCTTCAGAAGATAGGCGGGGATTGGTCATCCTTTTTGTTTATAAATGGTTTTGATTTGGAAGCATTAACTCCTGCTAGAATCCCTAAAACTAAAGGAACTCCATCACCACCAGTAGCAGAGTCTACTCGACCTGTAGTTGCAAAACCAAAGGAATTTTCAAAACTGAAGCCAAGGAAACAAGTTGAGAAAAGGACAGAGAAGACACAAGCGGTTGATACTCCAAATTCATTACCTGCAAAATAGAGGTCAAAGATTGTCAAAGAGGAAAAACAAAAACAAGTTGTCAACAAGCAAGAAATCAAAAGAGTAACAAGAATCCAAGCAGTGGCATTAAAAGGAAAGACAGTTGCTACAACTACAGAGGACAACCCAATAATAAAGGGAAATTTAGATGACATCCTTCATGCTATTGACATAGAGGAGACACCCATTGTTCAAGCTGAGTTCATTGGATATGATGAGCTACAGAGCAAAGGCATGGAAATGACAGTGGTTGAAGAACCAATAGGCCAACCAATTGTAAATGAAGAAGAAATACCTCAAGGAGCCTAAAATCTAATTGGTTTATGATTAATGGATGATGAAGACATATTGGCCACAATTTTTTTCACTTAAATATTTAAAATTTCAAATCTTTTCAAAAATCTACATCTACAATAGTTTTGTAGCTCCTTTCGTAGCGCGTTTAGTGTAAAAAGGCATGAAGTGCTACGAAATTGCTGAAGCAAAACTCTGTTTTTCTGGTTTTGAGCAGTCAACTTCCAAGGAGGTTTATGAGAAACTGAAAACGAATTTAGGGAAACTGAAAGATGTTTTTCTTCCTAACAGACCTAAATACAAAAACCTCTCTCATTTTCTTCAATTTCGTTAGGGAGTTGGGAGAAATTGATAAATTAAAATGCGCTACGAAACTGTTGTTACAAAACTGTCCTGTACATGACTGTTTAGCAGCCAACTTCAAGTTCAGTTTCTGGCCAAATGAAAAATTATTTTGGAATTATGAAAGAGTTTTGTCTTCATCACAGCCCTAGATACAATAAATTCTCTCAATTTTCTCACAGGTGTTGTCAGTTGGGAGATACAAGGCTTTCTTTTAAGCCCTATTTTTAGAAACAAAATTTTCCTTTTTTACACATGTTTTTCAAAGGCAGTTTCTGGACAACAGGAGATGTATTTAAAAAAACCAAGAGAGGATTTTATTCAAGAAATAATTGCCTACAAACACCTCCTTAATTTTCTCAAAATACATCATGGATTAGGATATATAGGCTCTGTCTCAAGACATATTTTTCAGGAAAAAAACAGGAGAAATCTACAAGAAGTTAAGAAGTCATAAAGGCTGGAATGATTGTGTTTTTCACTTGATATGTTTTTAAAATGATGGAATCAGGTTGATTTTGAGTTTTTGGCACATTTTCATTCTCCATTTTAGAAAATTTTGGAAAAAACTGCTCACTCAGCAGTTTCGTAGCGCAAACAATGTAAAAATAGTGAAAAGCTCTATGAAGCTGCTGTAGCAGCGTTTTCACTCTTTCTCTTCAAATTTTGAAGGGAAAAAGTTTGAATTATGATCTGAAATTGCTAAGGAAGATGTATTAAGAGATAATTAAGATAATACTTGAGGAAATAAATAAATTTTTTGAAGAAACAAGGATTAAAAAGCAGCGCTACGAAAGGCTCTATGAAACTGTGTTATTTTCATAGCGCAGTCTATTTCAGCTCATTTGAACAATTTAATGATGGTTTTTTGACACCTGGAGCTTAGGGAGGATTCCTACAGGTGTTAGTTCAGTTTCCAACAGCAAAGGAACTCTAAATAATGAGTTCATGGTGGTCATAATGTTTCAAGAAGTGCAAGGAACCCTATGCCTAGAAAAGATGAGACTGTTCCTATTTTGATGGAGGCCAACATCATGGTCATGAAGAGTTGATGTCTATCCTCTGGATTCAACCATGTATTAGTACACTTGGAAAAGGATGTAACTTAATTAATATAAAGTGGTTAAAGATAGGTGATTAAGATTTTGAATCCAATTTGTATTAGGATTGTTTAGTAGATTAGCTATCTTTTTGTAATAAATCCCATGTAATATGGTTATGCAAGGTGTCAAGAGTTATGAATTCGAAGTATCTAGTAGAAGATGAGTTCATCTCATGTTGTAAAGGTCTATTTAAGACCAAGAAGTCAAATTAGTGAGGGGTTGGAAATTTTTAGCAAAAGACTGTGTTTATTGTAAGTGACTGGTTTTCAGCTTAATATAGAGTTTTCTACTTAGCCAACTTGAGATTCATAAAGAGTTATAGTGTGTTCTTGTTCTAATTACAGATTTTTACTACCCTATTGCAGTGGTGTTTTCTTATGTTACTCATAATTCATCATTGATGCTCTGACTTCCTTCATAGACAAACTGACTGTGTGTTTTACAATTTCACATGTATATCTCTTGACTAGAACTCTGATATGCCTTGAATTCCTTGGTAAGTAGATTGTTTGGTTTTACTGAAGCTATTTTGAATCCATAAGCCCAATGTGCACTTGCTAATGTGATTTACAACAAATATCTATCATTTATCGTCTTATTACCCCACATAGAGTTAGGCATCTATATTTATATCAAAAATCATTAATCCTTGAGAGAGCCCTCTCAGGTTGAGGAGGCTAAGCCTCAATCAAAAGATTGGTTTGAAATAGTTACATGAGACTGATTTGATTGGCAGCCTATCAGGTCTGATTTTGTGATAACAGAAGTATCTTCAGATATTTTTTCCTTGAGCCTTGCATGGTCTTCAAGGTAAAAAATTCATTAACTCTTTAATAAATGACACCCAAACCCTAAAAATTAGCTTCACCTCCTCATTTGCAGATAAATACTGCATTTGATCTCATTATCTTGTTGGTATTTGATGACTCTTTGAAGTAATACATAGTCTTTTGGAGGTTGAAAAGAAATTGATGTCTTGAAGCTTGTGAATGCCTTGATTTGTTTGTTGATGGAGGAGGCTTGCTTGCAGGATCCCTGAGCTTGGTTAATGGTGAAGTGCTTCTATTCTGTTATTTTTTTTTCCTGTTTCGTTATGTTTCCATATTTCTATACTGCATTGGAACAAAGGATTTGGACTAAGAAATGTTTTCAAAGGCACTTTAGCTCTGTTTTTTCTTCACTGCCTTTATGTTTTCCTCTGCTAGGACATTTTAGAGAATTCTTAATTGCTCTCTAGACCCCCTAAGCTTGTTTATTTCATAAACGGTTTAATAAAGTAGGTATCAAACATGATTTATGGCTAGCCCTTCTTATTTGATGTCACTAAAACACTGTTTTTGAGGTCTCTCTCTAAAGTACCATTAGTTAGGTTTGCCAAAGAGGTTTTGTTTCGATCATACCCATTGTACTTGCTTAAATAATTGTTTTGGAGATCTTCATAGCTATAATCAAAGATGTTTAGGCATTCCCTCTTATATGATTACAGTTATATGTGTGTCTTGAACGTTTTCTGTCCTTGAAGGTGAAATCACTAGAAGTTAAATGAGTTTCTCGCCTTCCATATTTCATTGGAATGTTTGTCTTGAATAATTGTCTGCTTAAGTTGGATCAAAGAATTTATGGTTTGCCCTGTCTATTGATTGCCTCTTTATGATTATGATATTTAAGTCTCTTATTGTTAAAGGTAAATGATAATGGATTCTTTATTTCCCTTTGTCCTACTTTTATTCCCACAATTGATGTCCATCTCATTTTCCTTAAAAAACCTTGAAGCTCCACTAACCAAGTTAGATTTGCCCTGTGATGCTCCCCGATCCATTGATGAACCTTTCATGACTTTTATAGACTTCGTTGCCCAATGACTTGAATATTTTCTCATTCCATCTATTATGCTTGATCATCATACCCAATCAAAACAAAAAACAAACTCTACGCTTAACAACTAGCCTAAAATCAACCATTCAGAGCAAATAAGTTCACATCCTTTGCATACAAATAGAGAGAGCCCTCTCCAAGTCCAGGAAGGCTAGGTCCTAGGACTCCAAATACTGGTCTGATGTTACCATGTGCATTTGGTCTACCAATCTACTAAATCACGGGATAATAACATAATGGCGATCACGGTGGGACCTTCTGAGTAAGTAACAAGCTTATACATCCTTGGAAAATTTAGAAGCCCTTGTTCAATCAACATCCTATGATTTATAGCCACCTCACCACCATTAATAACATAATGGTGATCATGATGGAACTTCTGAGTCAGTGACAATCTAAGTATTCCTTATGACTTCAAAAACTCTTATCAAATCATAGAAAATTCAAACTGTTAGCCAAGAGTATAATCTAATTGTTTCACCATCCTAAAAAAATGATGACTCAGCTGTAGGACACTCACACAAACCTTAGGGCTACACAAAAAAACTCAGAAAATCCCAAAAAACATTCCTAGATTGGTTTTTGTCATTTATCAGTGGTGGACCATATACATATATCTTCAAAATAACTAAAAATATCCACCTGGCGACTCCACTAGCCTCTAGTAGGCCTATTACTCCACTAGTTCTTATTAGACTGCTTAGGATTGTGTCAAATCAACCCCAAAAAGTTTAGAAGCCTAGTCCCATACTGTGTAATTTTACTAAGCACTAAGAGAGGTCAGCCTTCTGAAAACAGTCCTAAAAATTTCAGCTTCTCTAAATTTTGAATTTGAAATCTGGCTTCACAAAGAATCAATACTAGATCTCATCTAGACCCAAATCCTCCTACTATAGTTGATGACCCAAAAAATATTTTGTGGCAAACTTCTAAAGCTGGAAATTTAACTACTGTTAGGATTATTCATATAGCAAGATCTGTCCTTGAACACCTTACAACCTTGCAAGATCCTCAGTTTGACTTGCACCATACAAAGAACCTAGTCAGAACCAAGTCACATAGTAAGATTGACCAAACTGAACCTGAGCCCATAGATTTGCTGCATAGTTCCAGTAGAGAAGCCTCTCCTTCCACTCCTCCTGATTTTCAGCTTCTCCATCACTTTAGCTCTTTCCATACCAAATCTGCTCATAATCAATTTGCTGGTCCAAGTACTTCCACCACACCCATCCACACATCCACCGTTCAAAACACTCCATTTCATCCCACATTACCTCTCACAAACCCTCCTCTTGTAAATCTTCCATTTGCTCCTATCATGGCAGCATGGTATGCGCCCCTAGTGTTACCCCAACCTTTGGTTCCTTTGCCAAATGATTACCAATCCAGAATTCCCCACTTTACCAGAACTGAATCTACGACTGCCCAACAACATGTAGATAAAATGAATGATGCCTTTGACTACATGGAAATAGAAGAAGAGACCATTAAGATGAGGATATTTGCCCAAAGCTTAGGAGGAGAATCCAAAAAATGGTTTAAAAGCTTAACTCCTAACAACATACATGATCTCCCTTCTCTATACCAAACATTCATAAACAAATGGGAAATTAAAAATAACCCTCTCCAAATCCTTTCAGAATATAGAAACCTTAAAAGAAATGCTGGGGAAAGTGTCCAAGATTACTGTACTAGATTCAATAGTGTTTACAATGCACTTCCACCAAACATGAAACCCCCACTAGGCTTAGCCTTAGCAAAATTTCCAGAAGATTTTGACCCAGACATGGCCTATCATCTGAGAGAAAGAGACCCCTTAACTTTAGAATATATGCAAAGGGGAGCTGTAAGTGTAGAAGCAAATCTGATTGAAAAAAGAGCTAGGTTAAAGTCAGAAAAAAGAGTTACATACAGAGATGAAACTATGGCCTCAACCTCATCATCTGATGCCAAAATTGATATCTCAGTGAGGGTAATGGAAAGAATGATGGAAAGGATAAATTTAATTGAAAGAGCACCTCCTAGGGAGAACCAAGAAAATCCCAAAAACATAGATAGGAATCCAAATTTTAGAAGAGACCCTCCTCAAAACAGACGAAGAGATAAAGACCAACAAATTAGGCCTCCTTTCCAAGAAAATTATGTAGATGAAGAAGAAAGAGAGACCGAAAGGTTGGAATAAAATCACTTAAATCTAATAGGATCTGACAGTAAGGGTGATGTTTTTCTCACTGAAGTAGAACAATTATTCTTTTCCTCAAACCAAACTGAAACAAATTATGAGGATTCTGAAGATTACCAATTAGGATTTGATAATGCTATAATGGAGGTCCATAGGCAATATGACCCTAGGAGAAAAAATAACCAAGAGACTTCCAAGAAAAATAGTACAAGCACTGCTATTAGGAAAACCTAAGAAAATCCTCCTAAAAAGACAGCAAACAGTACAAAGAGAGGGGAAAGTTAATCCCCAGACAAAACCCAACTAGCTAGCAAAGTGTTATTCATTCTGCTTAGTACTTCCACTAGTGGCCCTGGAAAATCTATTCAAAATGACAATCCTAATAAAATTCAGCAAATCAAAACTACTGAAAAGATTATGTATGACAAAACAGATGTAAATATGTCAAGAACACTAGCACCTTTCAGTCTTGAGGGAGAAATTTCCAAAGATCAAAATTAGCATACCCCTTGCTGAACTAGTAACCCAGGATGTATATAAAAATCAAGTCTTGAAAGCTTTGAATATATGAAATGATACTGATACTCTAAACTTGACCGATGACAAACCACAACTATTATTTGGTTCTAAAGTAAAAGGGAAATATCAAGAAGGAGTTGTCCCTCCATTCTATGTCAGCCTGAACATACATGATAAAATCTTGCACAATGCCATGCTAGACTTTGGTGCCTCTCACAACCTCATGCCAAAAGTGGTGATGGAGAGATTAGGCCTAGAAATTACTAAACCTTACAAAGACTTGTATTCTTTTGATTCAAGCAGAGTCAAATGTTTGGGTCTAATCAAAGATTTATGTGTCAATCTGGCACAAATCCCTGCTAAAAGTCTAGTCATGGACATAGTAGTTGCTGACATTCCCCCAAAGTATGGCATGCTTTTATCTAGATCATGGGGAGCCAAACTTCAAGGGAGCCTTAAAATGGATATGTCTTATGCTACCATCCCAGTTTTTAACCAAACACGAAGATTGTACTGGGAATCTCATATGAAATATATGGTAAGCAGCCTAGATAGGCCAAACAACACTCATGTTTATTCCATTCATTCAGACCTTGATTCATTTGTCTTGTACAATGAAGATGAAATTAGAAAACAAGAAAAGGAAAATGAGAAAGAATTAAGCCCACTATAACAGTCGAATATGTCCTCAAATGAAGAACATAATAGCTCAAACTTTAGTAGCCTTAAACAACAACATGACAATGAATATGAGACAAAAACACTTTGGAAAATGAGCTTTGATGGCTCTTATGGCAAAGCCAGTTCTAGAGCTGGTGTATGGATACATAATACAAACAAAGGACATTCCTACAAACTTGATTTCCAATGTACTAATAACATTGCAGAATATGAAGCCCTCCTCCTTGGCTTACATTTGCTTACAAACATAGGAGCTAGGAAAATATCAGTCCAAGGAGATTCAGAGCTGATCATTAGGCAAATAAAAGGGGATTATTCAGCTAAAAGTCCAAGATTAAGAGAATACGAGAATGCTACCCTAGACCTCTTGAAAACCTTTGAGAAATATGAACTCACTTTCATCTCTAGAGCTCAAAATAGCCTTGCAAATGAACTTTCCTTTGCTGGCAGCAATTGCCAAATGCCCCATGTAAATGAACAATTCACTGTCAAAGTAAAAAATCGGCTTACAATTCCTGACAATGAAAACTATTGGCAAGTGTTTGAGGGTGATAAACACATTGAGGATTTTCTACAATCTAAAAATTATTTTGTTTTACCAACACCTAGCTCAAGCCATAAAGAAGATAGTTTTGCTGAAAAACAAGCCCACAAAACATAGTTGTCCTCTACTGCTGATATAAACTAGTTTGAACATCTTTATAAAGCAGAATTACTTGACAATCTAGACCAAAAGGACCTTGAGGTTTTACAATATAAAGATGATAGAATACCAAGGGACCTAAAATACGAAATATGGAGCCTACAGAAACTAATGTAGAAGAATATAACATAGGCAGCATGATGGAACCCAAAATGATCAAGTTATCTAACACTCTTTCTCCTCACATAAAACAAGAATATATTGAGCTTTTCAAAGAGTTTGGAGATGTGTTTACATGGGGGTGCAAGGACCTGAAATCATATGATACCAGCATTATTCAACACAAAATTCCTCTTAAGGAAAATGAGAAACCTTTCAAACAAAAACTAAGAAGGATAAACCCTGTTTTACTACCTTTAGTTGAGAAAGAGATTAAAAAGATGTATGATGATGGGATCATAGTTCCCCTTAGATACTCAGAGTGGGTTTCCAACCTGGTGTTAGTTAGGAAGAAGACTGGGGAGATTAGGCTTTGCATTAACTTTAGAAATATGAACAAGGCCTCCCTGAAAGATAATTATCCCTTGCCTAAGATGGATCACATACTCCAAAAGGTGGTTGGATCTAAGAGAATATCACTGCTTGATGGTTTTTCTGGTTACAACCTAGTGCTAGTACTCCCAAATGATCAACACAAAACTGCCTTCACCACACCTTGGGGTACATTCATGTATGTTAAAATGCCATTTAGTTTGATGAATGCAGGGGCCACATTCCAAAGGGCCATGGACATAGATTTTTCAGAAGACATAGGCTAATTTATAATCATTTACCTTGATGACATCATTGTTTACTCTAAAACTGTTAAAGAGCACTTAGTCCATTTGAGAAAAGTTGTTGAGAAATGTAGGAAATATGGCCTATATTTGAATCCCAAGAAAAGACTTTTTGGTTTCCAAGAAGGAAAAATCCTAGGCCACATAATCTCTAAAGAAGGAATCAAAGTAGACCCCAAAAGGATTGAAGGCATATTGCAAATCAACCATCTTAGAAATATCAAGGAATTGCAATCTTTCATTGGGAAGATCAACTTTTTGAGAAGGTTCATCCCCAACCTTGCTGAACTTTTGAGAAATATCACAAACATGATAAAAAAGGAGACAGGAGTTAAATGGACTTTGAAGGCCAAACAATCATTTGAACTAGTGAAACAAGCTCTCACTCAAACACCATTTCTTATCAGTCCTAATTTCACCAAGGATTTCTACATTTTTTCATTTGCATCTGAACACACCATTGTTGCAGTGTTGTTGAAAAAGAATGCCATGGGGCAAGAACAACCCATAGTATTTTTCAGTAAAACATTATGGGATGCTCCACTAAAGTATAACATCATGGACAAACAAGCCTTAGCCTTGATAAAAGCATTGAAAGATTTCCGAGTCTACATTTTGCACTCTCATATCATTGTTTTTGTCCCACATACAGTTGTCATACCCTGATGATAAAAGGGGTAAATGGATTGTTATTATCTTAGAGTATGATTTAGAGATCAAACCCACCAAGCTAATTAAAGGACAAATATTAGCAAAAATCATGGCTGAATCAAATTTCCAAGCATTAGACATGAATATGATTGATATATTAGAAGAACAGGAAGAATTCACAGCTTTATACATTGAAGAAATATTTCTGAATTCATCTTGGTATGCTGATATCATATATGTGCTTATTTATCTCAATACTCCTCCTCCTTTATCAAAGACAAAAGCTATATTCTTGAAACAAAAAACTTTAAATTACTGCATTTTAGATGGATTTCTATGTTGGAATAATTCTGTTGGCATATTGATTAAATGTTTGCTTGAGAATGATGCAGGAAAAATCATGCATGAGCCGCATGAGGGAGAGTGTGGAGGTCACCTTTACTGGAAAAACACAGAAAAAAAATTCTTAGAGTTGGCTATTATTGGCCCACCCTTTTTCTTGATACTCAAAAAATAGTCATGACTTGCCATAAGTGTCAAATTTTTGATGGAAAGAGAAAACTCCTACCTTTACCTTTGCATCCCAGCAGTGTTGAAGCTCCTTTTCAACAATGGGGTTTGGAATTTATTGGAGAAATTCACCCCACCACTCTGCCCAACACAAGTGGATCTTTACTGCCACTGATTATTTTACCAAATGGATAGAGGCCATCCCTTCTAGGAATGCTACTGACTCAGTCATTATAAATTTCCTTGAGACCAACATCTTATCCCAATTTGGTTGTCCTAGAAAGATCATTACAGATAATGTTGTTGCCTTTAAATCCAAAAGAATGGTTGATTTTTGATATAAATATCATATCACATTGGGGCATTCCATAACTTACTACCCCCAAGGTAATGGGCTAGCTGAATCCTCCAACAAAAGTCTGATCAACATTATCAAGAGACTGCTGGAACAGAACCAACAATCATGGCATAGCAAGCTAGTTCATGCATTATGGGATGATTGACTAACCACCAAGAAATAAATCAGTATATCTCCCTATCAGTTGGTATATGGCATGGATGCAGTCCTCCAAAAATCCTTGGGAGTTCCAGTTATGAAACTCATCCAAGAAGTATAATCAGAAGAAAATTACATGCAAAGAAGGCTGAATCAAACCATTCATTTACAACAGTCAAGAGAGAAAGTTTAAAAAATAACAAAAGAAGTACAAGAAAGCATTAAGAAGATATTTGACAGAAGGAACAAAGCCAATAATTTCAAAATTGGAGACAAAATTTTGAAATGGGATTCTAGGAGGGAAGACAGAGGTAAACATGGTAAATTTGAGAATTTGTGGAAAGGGCCTTATATCATTCATTCAATTAGGGGTCATAATGCTTTCTTTTTACAAGGGCTGAATGGAGAAGAGTTATTTGGAGGTTTTGTCAATGGCAGGATGCTCAAACACTATTTTTGTCAAGAGTCATAGCTTCAAAGTTTCCATTCATTATACATAACACTGCATGATAAGAGATCATAAAAACAAAAAATTCAGAAAAACAAAAAAAGGAAAAGAGGGCAGATTTGAAAAGAGGTACAACCCCATACCCAAAAAAAGTACTGATGAAAGTGTTTAAGCGTAAATGCCACTACTTGTTCAAGAAGAAGATCTTGTTCAGTCATCTAGCCTAATCATGGCTGAACATGTTTTAAATTTATGTTGATAAGTTAGCGTAAAAATGATTGTCAAGATTTCTCAATATTGACTTATCAGAAATGATAGATTAGGAAGTGAAATATACTGGTTCCACATGCTCAAAACAAGACCAAAGAGAAAGATGGGAATGCATAGAAAATGATAGATCACAACCCTTGTTTTTCTAGTTGTTGTTTATGCAAAAATAATTTGTGTGAAGCTTTTTCCAATGCCACAAACCATGGTAATTCAGATTGCCTAATCCTGATTTGAACCATGCTTTCAATTTCATGTCAATAGTTTAAAGAATCAAGTCTGCCAAATAACTTAATCTTGGCAGTCAAATAGTTTAGGTAGAGAATAAAAGAGCTCACTTGGAAGAATTAAGGATATAAGTAAATATTTTATTTTTGCTTTCAAAATAAAAGAATGTCAAGGGTTACTAGTTCAAATGCACTCAAGGAAGAAAAATGTTAGGCCAAGTAGGTTGGGTAGGTAGAAATAAAGTTGAAGAAATCATGTGCTTCAAATTATTGATATCACAACTTCAAAGGAACATCAGCAAATGAAAAGAAGGAAAAATCTGCCCAATGGAAAAGGCACTAGTCTTCATAAACTCAGATATTTGATATCTGAAATTTCTGGACACCTCCAAAAAAAGGGAGCTGCCCTCCCCAAGTGGAGCCACTGTTAGTCATCAATAATTTTTTTTGATCTGAAGATGACTAAGTACTTGTCCCAGATTTCTAAAAACAAGATTTGTGAAATATTGTGAGTTTTAGAAATATCACTGCCTTCACTATCCTAAATCAAACTGTTTCACTATATTTTCCCTCTCTGCATTCTAACATTCACCTCACTGCTCCAAAAGGACTTCATTTTTGGGTCTATTGACCTCATGTTTCATTTCCCCTACCCACACTTTCATTCACTCTTTTTTCCTCTAAAAAAGCCCATTTTTCCCTTCATAAGCCTCCATAAAGGGAACCCCTATTCCTCATTTTCCTTTGGATATATTAAACAATGTAAAAGTCCTCTTTTACATTGTTTAAAGTAAAAACTTAAGCCTATCAGGTCTCTTTATTTTATATATGAAAACTCGATTTTTATACTATAGGCCCGATCTTATGATATATATCGGCCCAAGCCCCTTTTCCTCTAAAAACCCAAACTCCCTCGCGCTCATATAACCACGACTCCGCTTATCTGTAAGCCCCTTCCCCTATATAATTTCCTCCACCCTTTCCATTGTATAAAGCCCTGTAAACCTTATAAAAAGGCTTCATTAACCCTTTGATATATTAAAACTGGGCCCCGCTCTCCACCTTGCCCAGCGCCCGTCCAAAACCTTATAAATTAACACATTTTCGTTAATTAATTAAACGCCCCGGGCCCATTCTCCATTTAACCTCGCGACCCAATGAACATACGACACATGTCCTCCACTCTGCTGATTTGACCACCTGCTCACCACCCCCCGGGGCATGCGACGATCGTCAATCTCTCACCCCAAGATGATCTGAAGATCCCTGGTGCATATCGCAAATATAATTGTGCCGGGGTTAACATCCTACAACCCACACGAAATGGGCGGTTTTTCCCTGCCACATGTCAAGCTCTGGACCATATCATGTACCCCCTCCCAAAAACCATTTACCACCTTTCAATCGCGTGATAAACCACTTCCAATTTTTCGAAACCACTTATGCCTCCACGCCATCTTTCAAACCCTCCCACCTCTTTTCAAACTTCTGCCTGGTTCTGCCTTTGGAAACCTGCCTCCCAAGCCATTTCCTCCTCTACAAACCCTTCCGATAAGCCCAAAACCATAGAAAACGTAGTCAAAGCCCTCCCCGCAGGTTTTCAAACTAACAAATTGTTTTTTGTGTGCAGGTTTAATGGAGGAATGCCCAAAGAGCATTCCAATGGTCCAAAAAACATCCAAATGAGCATCTAGGTGACGAGTCGGGAGTTCAATTCAAATCATAGGTGGCCAGAGGCCTTATATCAAGACAAACCATCAATGAAACATGATCATCGATGGTCAAAACACCCTCCTACCACGAAAGGAAGCATCCCCTGCACACAAAAAACAAACACAGTTAAAGAACATAGTGACGAAAGGAAGATTAAAGGATTAAAGGGCTAATCATTGATCAACAACAAAAACAAAGGATTAGCTAGCTAAAGCAGAGGTTAAAGGATAAAGGCAGACAATTAAAAGGTTAAACGATAAAGACAAAAGATCAGAAATTCTAATCAAAAGGATTAATAAATTGGTAGAGATAAAGCAGATTAAAGAGAAAAATAATAGAAACAGACAGTCAGAGTTTAAAGACAGAGTTTAAAGGCCTAAATACAGAGATTAAAGACAAAAGAAGAGGCAGATTAACCCAAAGCAGATTCGAATTAACTGCACCTATTGGCAGTTACTTCTTTCAAAGATATTTTGCCACCTAATGCTTTATTGAAACCTAATGCTTTGTTTCCTTCAATAAAGCATTAAACAATTATTGCACTCAACCAGAGATATTTTCTATCTACCAAACAATTATTGTAAAGTTATTAATAGGCCTTAAAGTCAAACATTTCACAGATATTCTCTTAGAAGCTAAGATAGGAGTTATTATTCAGAGAAGTATCTTCAGATATTTTTTCCTTGAGCCCTCCATGGTCTTCAAGGTATAAAATTCATTAACTCTGTAATAAATAACACCCAAACCCTAAAAATTAGCTTCACCTCATCAGTTGCAGATAAATTCTGCATTTGAGCTCATTATCTTGTTGGCATTTGATGACTCTTTGAAGTAATACATAGTCTTTTGGAGGTTGAAAAGAAATTGATGTCTTGAAGCTTGTGAATGCCTTGATTTGTTTGTTGATGGAGGAGGCTTGCTTGCAGGATCCCTGAGCTTGGTTAATGGTGAAGTGCTTCTATTATGTTATTGTTTTTTCCTGTTTCATTATGTTTCCATCTTTCTATACTGTAGTAGAACAAAGGATTTAGACTAAGAAATGTTTTCAAAGGCACCTTAGCTGTGTTTGTTCTTCACTGCCTTTATGTTTTCCTTTGCTAGGACATTTTAGAGAATTCTTAATTGCTCTTTAGACCCCCTAAGCTTGTTTATTTCATAAATGGTTTAATACAGTAGGTATCAAACATGATTTATGGCTAGCCCTGCTTATTTGATGTAACTAAAACACTGTTTTTGAGGTCTCTCTCTAAAGTACCATTAGTTAGGTCTTCCAAAGAGGTTTTGTTTCAATCATACCCTTTGTACTTGCTTAAATAATTGTTTTGGAGATTTTAATAGCTATAATCAAAGATGTTTAGGTGTTCCCTCTTCTCTGATTACAATTATATGTGTGTCTTGAACGTTTTCTGTCCTTGAAGGTGAAATCACTAGAAGTTAAATGAGTTTCTAGCCTTCTATATTTCATTGGAATGTTTGTCTTGAATAGTTGTATGCTTAAGTTGGATCAAAGAATTTATGGTTTGCCCTGTCTATTGATTGCCTCTTTATGCTTATGATATTTAAGTCCCTTCTTGTTAAAGGTACATGACAAAGGATTATTTATTGCCCTTTTTCATACTTTTATTCCCACAATTGATGTCCATCTCATTCCCCTTAAAAAACCTTGAAGATCCACTAATTACGTTAGATTTTCCCTGTGATGCTCCCCGATGCATTGATGAAACTTTCATGACTTTTATAGACTCCATTGCTCAATTACTTGAATATTTTCTCATTCCATCTATCTTGCTTGACCATCTTACCCAATCAAAACAAACAACAAACTCTACGCTTAACAACTAGCCTAAAATCAACCATTCAGAGCAAATAAGTTCACATCCTTTGCATAAAAATAGAGGGAGCCCTCTCTGAGTCTAGGAAGGCTAGGTCCTAGGACTCCAAAGGCTGGTCTGATGTTACCCTGTGCATTTGTTCTACCAATCTGCTAAATCACGGGATACTAACAAAACTTATTATCACTAGTTGAGGGTTTGTTACCAACATGATCTCCAGAAGCTGACGACAAATGCTAATGTGAGCCCATGGAAAACACTTCTAATACCTCGAGAATACCAATAAAATTTCTAAGAAGGTGATTACCATTACATAACATGCAAGGGAATTTTACTTTGCGGGGCTGATTGGAAGGTTCCTCCATACTAGCTGCATCGATAGCAATGGTTTCTTGGTTTCCCCCTTGCTTATTTTTCTTCTTCTCCTTCATCCTTTTTTTCTTATTCTTAGCTTACTGGTTACAAGAATCAATACTTTCACCAAGCAAGGAGGAAGAAAGGGATGAATAAACAACAAGTGAAGAAGGCAAAGGGTCAACTTTAGGATAAACATTATGTTGATGTTGTCCAGGTGGAGGAGAACTCAGTTGAGAAGAAGTTTGGAAATTCAAAACCATAGGGGTTGAAAATGACCAAACCAACAAACCAATGGTAAACCCGGGAAGGGACAACATTGCCATATAAGGAGTACCAATATTTCCAAAGGAAGGAAAAGGACCAGGATTCCTGTGAGAGGGGTTTACTTGATTGGTAGACTCAGTTATTATTGCCATTAGTCTTAGCCTAAGATCTACTAAGGAGTTTTTCCACAATAATGATGTTGTTTCATGATCAATTAAATGATTTTAGAAATTAAAAACACAAAATAAATCAAAGGGGTAAACTAGGAAAAAGGTTTACCAAGCAATCGTGAACTGCAATATACACCTTGGCGAACCAAGGACTTAACGTACGCGTAGGAAATATCTCCAAATGTTGTGTTCGATGTATCACTGTATAAAAGGCAGCAAAATCAATTACCTATGGATGGATATCAACCTATAGGGGACTCCCAAAATATACTCGGCAATACGTGGGAGTGCAATCCATAAATATGCCATCTAATGCGTAACCGTTGGATGAGAGAGTTCCCATATAATTTTTATATGTGGAGCGCCATCCAATATACCTGAAGGTACATGGAGAAAAATCCTATACACTTACGTACATGGGATGGGATATCACGCTCGGATTGTAGGGTTGGAAAAAAATGACATCTCCTACGTTTAAAGACGTCGGAACACGTCTCTAGCCTAAACCTCTAAATGTTTGCATTAATGTTTCAAATGCTCCTTCGGTTGATTCAATAATTTTTACTATTTATCTTTGATTAAGTTATAGTTTTAGGGCTCACCATGAATGTCACTTGAATACCTTGAAATGTAAATCTAGCACGAGAAAATATGAATATTTTCTCTTTCAATGAAAATCTAGCTAAGGAAGGGAAGAAACAATCAAGATGCAACACAAAATATGCAACAAACAAGATGCAAGATGCAATTTCCCTTTTTGATGCAACCATTCCTAATCTTATGTACATGAAAAACCCTAAATGCTAAATGAAAATTTTTATTTTCACCACACTTAATTTTCAAAATTAAGAAAACTAATATTCAAGTGTTCAATTACTGATTCAATTACACTTTTCAGAACGAGGACTTAAACAACAATTCATCCAAGCGATCAATAATCAAACAAAACACGTTTGCAAGTGACCAAACGATAAGAGAAAATAAATATTGAAACCAATTCTTATCAAATGAAAAAAAACACAAATTCAAACTAAATGGGGGTTTTAGAGAGACCATAATACACTCAAGACACAAGGAAGCTCAGTTGGAAGCAGGTTGATCAAAGAGGGGCTCAAAAACCAAGGCAAAACTTGTGCAAAAATAGGGACCAATGCTGGCGCAGAGAAGGCACCAGTACTTTGCAACGTTGGGACAGAGTGGGCCAAGGTGAGGTTCAACGCTCTGTAAAAGGCACTCAAGGAATGTTAGGCCTGGGAAAGAGGATTCTGACATAGAAAATACAAAAAGGTTAAATGAAGCCACTTCCTAGGCTTGTTCTTGGTTGGATGATGGAACAAAGGTTTGTCAATGAGGTAATCAAACACAATGGACAAGGAAAACCAGTAAGGGAATACTCCATTCCCCAATGGAGTCACCAATTTACTATACAAGATTTATGATTGCAGATAAAGGTATCTCCCCTAGGTTTGGTTTTTAATCTAGAACAATAGAGAGATGAGGAACCCAATTCTTTTCCTTAAAGTAAATAGATGACAGAGTGGGGCCTACCTGGAATATGTCGCACACTTCACTCCTTATTTATCTTGGAAGATCCAATTCTAGATATAATCGCCAAAATTAGGACCTTCACAGTCAGATTAAAACAAGCCAATAAGCTACAACATCTATGCAGTATCATCTAAGTACTCTATTCAATAGATCAACATGGTATTGAAATAAGTGAAATAACGACATCACATATAGGAAAAAAATAAATTATTTGCATTAATATAAATGGAAAGAGATTACAACCATGAGTGGTAGTTGATCATGTAGAAGAGATCCTCCAATTTGTTTACTCGTCCTTTCCTTGTCACAATATGCACCTCCAATCACCCTATGCATGAGACAATAACTAGTTATTGCGGCATCATAAGGGAAAAATCACTCTCCAAAGGCAACAATTACCTCTTTCATATGCGAGAGTAAATATATAGAAAGGTGGGGTAAGTTGGGAGTTCTTATCCAATTACCATTCTAAGGCTTTAGATCCACCTTTGATGGAGCGATAGGATCAAAGGTTAAGCGGTGAAAACTCCAAATTAGATTAGGATAGGATCCAAATGTCAATCCAAGGTAATTAGTTGAAACAACTTATGGAAACTCATAGAAGGTGAAGCTTATAGAATCCTGATCATTCTCCCGGAATTATATAACCAACACTGGTGAAAAGGAGAGAAGCCTGCTGGTGACCAACCTTGGCCACAATGGATCAAGTTGTAGGTCATCACATCCCAGTAGGCTTGCAGGGAGAATTGGTCCTAAAACTGGCTCAGATAGGAAAATTTAGGGTTGAAATTTTGAGGGATGAAAGGTACATGCTTAGGGATTTGTGCAAGATGATGACAAGGGGAATATGATGTTTATTGATCCTGTTAGGAGGCTCACTTGATCGGATGTGACAAAATGGCCTATAACAGTCTATATTTAGGAGGTATGACCAATATTTCCTTTGTACATTCTTGCGCTTCCCATTGAGTATTCTTACCTATTTGAGATGAAAGTGTATGATGAATAGGCTATGATAGATACAAGGCAAAAGAGGATTGTTGAGGTTACCATAGTGGTGAAGTGACATTAAACTAGCATACTAAATGGGCACCATGTGGGTGCCACATGGCATGTCAAGGTGACATTGTAGAGCTAAACAAAGAAAACTTTAAGTCATCATAACTTTTGATGCTATGATGTTGTTCGTTTTTAGCTTTTGAAAATTTAAGAAAAAATTAAAAAAATTTAGACCCCATTCTCATAATTGTTCTTGGGATTCGATTCAACATAATAACCACATCTCCTTATTGGGGTGAATAAGGGGGTGTCGTACATAGTGGTATCAGAGTACACTAGACCTTGGGGTGACAATGAGTCTTTAGGGCCGCATGCTATGTGTTAGACTTGATTGCCATGTAATTGATCTATTGTGTTTCCTAATTATGTGTGGTTATGATATGTTTATGCATTATGAAGAGCCTAATTAATAGGTATATAACAAGGCCCATATAGCCATCCTTCAACATATATTTACCTCTTTCCTCGCATTTGATAACATCTTTTTGACTATAATGTGTTTATTAGGAAGATTAAAGGATGTTTATCATATCTAGTATCCTAACATGATTAATGTGTAGGAAAAGAGTGCATTAATTATGCAAAGATATGTTGGAGGCAACTGGAGAATATGTAGGATGGTTGCCCCTAAATTTACTCACCTACAACTAGACTTGCTCCCTGTATTCACTCACCCGTAGTTCAGGGATCTACTAATAGTTGATGCACTCAAGGATTGCGAGGATCTCAGGGAAAAAGATCCACCTTTTTAGGGATTTTGGAGGGAAGCAACCAACTTTCCAAGGAGGGTTCCATTCAGTCATTTTTGTATAAATAAGGAAGCCTAAGGGCTCAATAGGATTCAAAGTTCTGGAGAAGATAGAGACTACTAAGAGCTAGGAAATTTTACTTGTAATTTTCATTCCTTTTCTCATGTACTTGATAATTATTTTAAATTAACGAGAAGCCTTTTGTTATCTTCAATCTGAGTTTGCTTTAGAGGGTTGAGTCCCCATGGAATATGGCCCAACCCATAGGCTATAGTATCTCTCTTATACATATTTTATTCATGCATTTCCTTTCCTAGCAATATTCCCTTTCCTTTCTAGCAGAATTTGTTTATGAGAAAATTTATTGTGCAGGTTTTTCAATCACATCTCTTGTGGGAAGTGTGGTTTAATATATTGTGTTGGAAAGCCAAAAAGATGCAGTTATTTTCTTTCTATAGTAGTTAGATCTTTGATTACCCTTATTTTTGCATCTCTTTTTCCTACAAATTGGTAATTGGTTTAACCGTTTTCTTTTAGCATAGGAAGCATAATATCTTATGGTTGTGGGTCTTGTGTAGACTACAAGATAGATTACCTTTTAATGTAGTGGTTATATATTGAATAAAATTCAACTCATCCTTTCTCTTTTATTTCAATTTTTTGCAATTTGCATTATTAACATTCTCTAGGTGTTTAGCAAGATTGAGTAACTATTGTGGTATGCAGGTCCTACTATTGAATTGAAAGGTATAAAACTATCATTTTCACTCCTCAACATACCAACAACTCTTTTATTTCTCCCTAAAAAATTCCTTCAAAACACTATTCATTGAGAGTTCATTTTTGGCTTGTTGAAGGCCACCGTGTGCATTTACCCTTGTGCAAGATGGGCCCCTAAAGGATGATATTTTAAATGACCTCATACAACCTCCTTTTACCTTTCTCTACCCTTTCCCACATTAAAATCTCCTTTTTATCCCTCAGTTGAATGCTCACATAATTAATCTTGTAACAAAACATGGCAATCCTATAGCATCCTATAACAATCTTGTAGCGTCTTGTAGTGTCCTGTAGAAACTCTCCAAACTTGACCATAATTGTCCTTAAAGCTTGATTTATTCATCATAGACATTAATAATGTCTCTTAGGCTCTAAATCCATGATTTACTAGGGCCAAATACCACTTAGGACTTGCCTTTCCACCATTTCAATTCATTTAGGCAATTAGGGCTAGTAAACAGATTCATGAATTAATAAGCAAAGTGATGATTTACATCATTAATTTATGGGGCACTTAATGAAATTTGATGTTGGGATATAATCTCTTTTGAATGCAGTGATTGAATTTTGATTTCATGCAAGTTATATTAGGATTGATTTCTTTGTTTTATGCTTTTTAAGTTAGGTTTTCCATTTCAAGCATTGTCATTTCTTATGCACAGACCAAATTTCCCTCTGATGCAACATTAACATTAAAAAAATATAATAATTTCTATATTTATGCAATTAGAGTAGTCTTTACATTTGTGCAACTTGTATTATACCCCCCTTCCCAACCCTCTATTGAGCACGACTTACCTTTGTGGGTAGAGGAAGAAGAAGGGGAATTTTTTATTAGTCATCCCTCTACCTAGTTTGTACAATATTAGACACTACTGTAGGGAGAAAAAAGCTAGATGAGGATGACCTTGTTGATAAATTTTTGCAAAACCAACCTCTCACTACCATGCCAATTGACAAGTAAGTAGAAGAATCCTTAGGAAAACCTAATAAAAATCCATGGGCCAAACTGTTCACTACCAATTTTGATCAAGATAAAGCTAATATTATGAAAATCAATCCATCCAAAACCTTCAAAATAAATCCTTCCCTCTCAGAAGGAATAGAAAAACAATTGTGCATTGTGTTAATACAAAATATTGATGTTTTTGCTTGGGACTATAAGGAAATCAAAGGGGTGAATCCCTAAGTTTGTACCCATCACATCAACATTAAAGAGGGATGTAAACCTATGGGCCAATCCAAGAGGAGAATCAACCTTGCCATTAAAGACATTGTGAAAGAATAACTACAAAAGCTATTGGATGTAGGATTCATTTACCCCATTTCAGATTGTGAGTGGGTGTCCCATATTGTTCTAGTATCCAAGAATAACAAGAAGTGGAGGATATGTCTTGACTATAGGGAACTCAACAAGGTTACAAATAAATATCATTTTCCATTGCCTTTTATTGATCAAGTTTTGGATGGTTTTGTAGGGAAGAAGTTCTTTTCATCCTGTTGAACCTCAAAACTGTTCCTATTTTGAAATATTTTTCCACCATATTTTCTTCCTTTTTCAGAAATCCATCAACTCAATTAGTGATAATTGACATATTTTACATTTGAGAAGGCATTACATGATATCTGTTTTATATTATAATGTTTATTATTATTTATATGAATTTCTGTAATTAGCTACAATTTTGTAGCTAACCTTTGTTTCTGTAGCCACAGTTATTTTTTGACAGGTTTCGAGAAGAAAATGAAGAAGCGAGTGATATGGGTAGCTTTGAAATGGTCCATATATGGATCGTATCCTACTTACCTGTTCAATTTCGAGAAGGATTATGCCTACACTCGTGGTCAAAGATCAGTCAAGATAAAGAACGAGATCAACGAACGAAGATTCTCGATTTGCTCTTACGTAGCAAATCGAGAAAGAGCCATGAAGACTTTGCTTCTAATTAGACTTCTAGTTTTAGCCTTATTTTGCTTTCCATAGGCGAAATTATCTCAGACAACTAATTTAAAACCTTGTATAAATATCGGTTTGTTGAAACCAGGAATATGCTTGATTTTGTGATAATACTGTGATACATTTTTAAACTCTGTTTTATTAATGAAGAAGACCAATTCCAGACAATTGATGCGCATATAGCTTAAGTATATTCACACTCATTCTATTGTAGAGGGACCCTACACGGAAAGGAGGTTTTTATAGTAATTTCGTAGTTTAATTTATTGTCATTTCATAGCTTAAATTCTCATCATTTCGTAGTTTAAATTCTTGTCAATTCGTAATTTAATTTCTCATCGTCTCATAGTTTAATTTCATGTCAATTAGCTCCTAAATGTTTTCTGAATCAGTTGTTTACATTTACGCACAGTTGATTGTTATATCTTATGCTCTTATGAATTGTGTCGTTACCATGACTCTATCAGCTTCCAATTGAAATCTATTCTTCCATTTGATTACACAACAACCATAGGATTTAGATTAGACATCTTGTTTTGCGCAATAGATACTATGTCATTTTTTTCTTGCCTTAGTTAAATTTGAATTCAATTAAGCACAATCAATTCAATTTCATAGTAATAGATTTAATGCTTTCATTCCATGGAATATAGAAGAGAGTTAGATTAGAGTTATATTTTGATCATTCTTAGATAGATTTAAAACTAGGAGAGAGTTAGATTAGAATTATACTTTGATCATTTTAGATAGATTTAAAAAGTATAATCAAATGCTCTGTTTTCATAAAATTAGTATTTTCAATTGATAGATAGAACATAGATTTATTTTTGATAAATATAACATAATTCAATAGAATCTAGAACAATGTTTTGTTTAAATACGAAATCATTTTAATTAGATGTTTTCCATAGATGTTTTTCCCGCATAGAATAGTCTAACATAGCTCAGATTTTAACCATCCAAATATTGATTTATTTTTACGAAAAATAGATTAGTTATATAACATTTCCTTTTATTCCTTCTTTTAGATTTTATATTTCATTCATTTTTTTAAGAGTAATTAGTAAATCAATTTCTTTTCTTAGAGTAAAAATAATATTTCCTTTTCTTCCTTCTTAAAGATTAAGTTTTCATCATTAAATTTCTTTCAGATTTAGTTATTTCTTAGCATTCAAAGATTTCATTTAAAAGCTTAGATTTCATTGCTTAGATTAATTTCAGTTCTTAACATTAGGCATAAAATAAAACCCCCCAAAAAAGCAATATATAAAATTACACAACTAAGTAAGAAAGAAGGGCATCTAAGTATATATAGTGCACCACACTTCATCAGATTACTAACCTTGGTCAATAATTTATGATAGCAATTTAAGACAATTAAATTGACTAAACACATCCGTGGATGGGTTTAGTGGGTATAATCAGATCCATATCATCTCGGAGGATCATGATAAGACCACCTTCACATGTCCATGGGGGACCTTTTCCTATAGATTCCTTCCATTTGGCCTATGCAATGCCCCTGCTACCTTTCAAAGGGAAGTTTTGAGTATTTTTCTAATCTTGTTCATGACAAAATTGAAATTTATATGGATGACTTCACTCCTTATGGGAATGATTTCGAGGAATCTCTTTCCAATATTTGTAAAGTTTTAAAGAAATTCATTTAATTGAATCTCTAACCAAGTATTGAAAAGTGTGATTTTTTTTATGAATGCAGGGATTATCCTAGGTCACTTCCTTTCTAAGGAAGGGATACAAGTTGACCCTAACAAAATTTCCAATAGAAAAAGGGTCCATGTCCCTAAAAATAAAGGGGTGTTAGAATTTTCCTTGGACTAGCTGGATATTACAGGAGATTCATTAAGGATTTTAGTAAGTTGGATTCACCTTTGTTTGGATTGCTAACTAAGGATTTAATTTTTTTTTGGAAAGATAAATGCCAAGAGGCATTTGAAGAGTTGAAGAAGAATTTAACCATTGCATCAATTCTTAGAGGTCCTAATTGGGAATTTCATTTCCACATCCACATAGATGCATCTGACAAAGTTATAGGAGTAGATTCAGGACAAGTGGAAAACAAATTGCTCTATTCCATATACTTGATCAGTAAGAACCTCTCAAAATTTGAACTTAATTACACAATTATTGAAAAAGAGATCTTACATTTTGTGCACTTCTTGTACGAGTTTAGGCATTATATCACTGGGTACCAAGTCTTTGTTCATACTGATCACACAAACATTAAATATTTAATGGATAAACCTGTTGTCAATGCTAGGATCTGTTATCGTTATGTAATTTAAAAGATTGGTAGATTAAACAAAAAGGACAACAGAAAACCACTTTGAAAGTTGGGATCTAGCTCTGCCAGCTTCAAAGAGGGATCTCTCTTTAGTATTTAACTTTGTTTTGAATAGATGTTAGGCTAGTTATGATTGTACTTGGTGGTTGTTTGAGTTTGATTGATTTGGTTGATTAAATATTTATTTTCCCATTGGGCAATGGAATCAAAACATAAAACTTGATTTTGCATCAATTTTTAAAAGAGTTATAACATGGCAAGGTTGGTTGCATTCACTGGATTCTATTGAGATTTTAAATGAATAATGGATATGGTAGAAGAGTGAAATTTAGTTGAGACTGAAACTCATTTAAGTATTTTTCATTCTGACTTCAAGTAGAAAAAAATTAAATTGTGAAAGCAGTCAGAATAAGGTGTTTTAAATAACATGTCCTATTCACCACACTTTTTGTTTTACAATTAAAAATTCTGATAAACAAAGTAAATAAATAACAATGGAAAACACAGAGACAATAGAAAAACTTCACCAGTAATTACACCACATTAATCCTGAAAGAAGTCTTTGTATTATTGATGCTACAACAAAAAAGGTGGAATATACAATTGTGTAGTAGGAAAAATATGTTCAGAGATCAACCTCTAATACTTCAGACGAGAAAGTATTTATACTAAAATATTACAATAAATTTGTCTCAACAGACAGTGTATTATTAGCCTAAATCTAATAATAAACTCTAACTATTATAAAAAATAGGCTCGATATGGGTGATTCGGCCTTCTGACACCGCTTTTAAGGAATTGGTTTCTGAGTAAGCCTATTTGTAGGTTACACTGGCTGTAATGTTGGCTAATGTGCAGTCCCATGAGCTAGTTGTAGATGACTGTTCTTTGTTATCTTTTACTCCTGAAATTCAGTTAACTTATCCCAATCACTCTTCATATGTGACAGTTAACTTGATGAACCTCCTGTAGATTTCATCTACTTCGATATATTTAAAAAACGTTGGTTTTACCACAAAAATGTGGTTTATCTCATGCTGGATGAAAAGGTCATGAGTTAATGCCTCCAAGAACACTTTCCCTGTCATAGTGCCTTTGATGTTTGAAAAATTAGATGTGTCTCTGGAAATCCCCTCCAACTTATTTGCATAATCTTGTCTGTGCATTGGTTTATCATTGATTACAAACATGGGAGGAATACCTTTCCGAGTTAAAGGTTCTAACCTACTGAAAAATATGTTTACAACTATCTCTACGCCGCGACATTTTTCTTGCAACTGTACAATCAAGTTTATCTTAGTAAGGACCTTCTTTACTTCTAAGACTGTCTCTGTCCTGTCATCCACTCGCAAGTCTTCCAACTCATATTTGTTCTTGGAATTTAAGAACTTGATAATGTTGTTAGCAGTAGTTGGCTTATCTCAAAGTTCTTCCTTGATTGTTGTGATGGCATCATTGGCCTTCTCTATCAAATCCTTATGCTCAAATATGATCTGTATACAGGGCCAAATTTCATTGATGGACTCAATGATATCTGTCCAAATTATCTCTTTTACTTGGCCCATAGTATTTCCTATAGATGAATCCCTCTCATACTTCTGCAACCTTTCTATTAATTTTTGTGCTCTCTGGGCTTTAGATGCATGTGAGCTCTCACTCCTGGACTTCTGATCCTGCAACACTTTCAATTGGTCCCGAAGCTTCTCTATTTCTTCTGTCTGTATTGATAGATTCTGCACTGCTTTGGTGAACTGCTCAACTCCATCCATTATACTCGCTGTAGAAGGTGTGGCTGTGGGAATAGCTGTAAGGTGTACAGTATCTAGAGGGACTAATGAATGTTTGGCAGCCTGCTCTTTTTCCTTTATCATCTTTTCCATCTCTGCTTCCATCTGCCTCAACTGAGAATTCTGCTCCATGATGAGATTCATCATATCTAATTTCTGGGACTCTGTTTCTTTAATGTATTTGGCCAAAGGGTCTTCTGTAGCTAATTTTTTTAGCTGCTTCATTAATGCTGCTATGCCAACAGATTTATTTTTAATCACCTCTTCTGTAGCTTTGATATTGGAGGGATCGTATCCAATTCTGGTCACTAAGTCTCCCAAAGACTTGATCCTTGAATCCTTGGCCAAAGAAGTTATTTTTTCCATCTTGAGCTGTGACTGGATATTAGCTAAAGAAACCTGCAATTTGGACAAAATCATAACAATGTTGGTGAGTGTGCATGAAATCATTTCACCTGTCTATTTGCGCATCTCCATTTGATCAATGGGATGTATGTCTTTAATATCATATTCAAATGCAATTTTTTTATAATTTGCTGTTGTCTTGGGCTGTGGAATCTGTGCTTGGAGAAAGGACATTGGAATATTTCCTTTCTTAGAGTCAAAGGCTGACAACAGTCTACTCTGAGAGTTGGGAGTTTGCTTCCAGAACTGATTATATATATTGGTATTTAGAACTTAATTATTCAATTTAATCTCCATGAATGTATCAGATATGATTTTCTCTTTCTCCCCTGTAACAACTGTGATGGTTTGAATAGTTTTTTCTGATCCTGTGAAGCTGTAGAGGTGGTAGGAGAGAGTGTGGTATGACCACCTAATTGTGAGGAAGTGGGTGTCTCTTTGGTGATGATGATGACTTCCTATTCTGAATCCTTGCTTGGATTTACTTTGGGATTGAGCTTAGTCCTCTTCCTTTACATGATTTTGAACTCTTTGCTGGAAGTGTCATTCACTGAAGGTGACTCTTCTTCTCTCATCCTTTTTCCTGTTTTCTCTTGTGGGACAGGAGTCTATGATGTTTAAGTTGAAACTAATTTTTCTTCAGCTTCCTGTAAAGTGTTCTTAGTCCACTCAAGCTGGTTCATGTATTTCTCAATATCTGGTATGTGGGTATGAATGTAAGGTGTAGATTTGTTATCTACCCTTGACTTGGAGATGGTACCCAATGGATCATATGACCATGTAAAACTGAGGCTGAATTGCATTTCTTTCATTTTTTTTTTTGCTTCCTCCCTTGCTGCTCTGCTATTACAAATGAAGGGCCCTATCTATGTTTTAATCCTGAATTGAGATTTTTTTGGCAGACACAAAATGGACCTCATCGACATTGAGCATTTTGCTGATGTATTTGAGAGCAAAAATCCTCATTGGGAGGAATTTTGGGAGATTATATGGTGCAAGCTCACATCCATATATTCTTAGTTCTGTGTAATTCTGGTTAAGATACTAGTCTCCTGTTTTGGTTTGGTCTGATAACTGCAATACTTTCCTGATTTCTTCACTGATTCTTGGCATTGAATTGCTACTTATAAGGTTGAGTGTTGGATGTACAAACAATTCTATGAACTGTTTGCATGAGTATTGTTTTTGTTCCTTCATTACCATTGTAGTCCAGAAGATGATAGATTATCGATTTCCATCATCATCCAACTTCTGTAATGAAAACTTGAACCTGTTGTTAGAAAATTATATATTACAGAGCAATGGAACACATAAAATACATGCTGAAACACAAAAAAAGAAAACATATAAAACCAAAGAGACACAAATATACATGTTTCACCCAATTTGGGCTACGTCCACCCTGAACAACCAGTCCTTCATTTCTATTATCCAAAAAAATGAAGAGACACAACCTATAGAAAATCCGCTGAAATATCCTCTGTTGTCTATCACAGCCTCCCTATCTGTTTCTCGCTCTGAGAATACACATACAATACACAGACACAATAGAATAACCTCATACAAAATGAGGGGTTTCCTTCTAGGGAAAAAACCCTAAAATAAACATAATTTCTACCATCAGATCATTCGCCTAATGAACAACCCAGATTGACTAGAAATTACAATTTTTACAAGGCAATTTTACATATGTTTTTAGCTTCCGGGGTGCTGCCCTTGAAACCCCCCGCCAGGGGGGGAGGGACTCCATAAAGTCGTAGCCGCCCCCCTGGACCCTCCAAGCAGTGTATAATTACGGGTGGCGTTGCCGCCCCATTAAGAACAGGGGTCCAATGTTGTGATACATATAAGGAAAAAAGATAATCAGGCTCCACACCCAACAATCTCCCACTTGGAGACTGATTGTAGCAACTCCTCTGCTGCTTCATTTGCAGGACAATTACTCCACTTTGGAACTGGATGTTTCTCATCTTCATCATCATACTTGAAGATCAATTGAAACTAAGCATAATCTCAGTTTCTCTCTGGTTACAACTTTTGTTAGTGTATCTGCAGGATTCTGGCTAGTGTGTATCTTTTCCAGCTTCAACTGTCCATCTTCCAACACCGACCATATAGAATGGTACTTTAGCTGTATGTATTTAGTCCTGGAATGAAATGTTGAGTTCTTTGCAAGGTGAATGGAACTTTGGCTGTCACTGTATAACATTCCCATATCATGCTTCTTACCCAATTCATCCGTAAACCTTTGTAACCAAATCATTTCTTTACTAGCCTTTGCAGCAACAACATACTCTTCTTCTGTTGTTGAAAGTGCAACAACACTTTGGATTTTTGAAACCCAACTGACAGTTGTTCCACCTACAGTAAATACATACCTCGTAGTTCTCCTCCTATTATCTCTGTCACCTACCATATCTGCATCAACATATCCCTATAGAGAAATGTTTGAACCACCAAAGCATAATGCTTGATTTGTGGTACCTCTCAAATATTTGAGAATCCATTTCACTACCATCCAATGTTCTTTTCCTATATTGTTCATGTACCTGCTTACAACTCCCACTGCATGTGCAATATCAGGCCTTGTTCACACCATTGCATACATTAAGCTTCCAACTATTGATGCATATGGAACTTTAGACATATAATCCATTTCTTCTTGGGTCTTGGGGCACATCTCCTTACGAAATTTGAAATGTCTAGAAAAAGGTGTACTAACTGGTTTTTCATTTTGCATATTAAATCTTTTCAACACCTTTTGTATGTACTCATTCTGAGACAGTGTTAATTTGTGATTTTTCCTATCTCTAGTAATTCTCATACCAAGGATTTTTTTTGTAGCTCCCAAATCCTTCATTGCAAAAGAATTTGCCAATTTTCTTTTGAGCACATTTATTTCCTGCATGTTAGACCTTGCAACAAGCATGTCATCTACATACAATAACAATATAATATAGCTGCCATCATTTTTCTTTTTTAGATAAACACAATGATCAGAGTGACATCTAGTATAACCTTGTTCAGACATAAACTTGTCAAATTTTAGATACCACTGCCTTGGATCCCGTTTTAAGCCGCACAAGATCTTCTTTAACCTGCACACTAATTTTTCCTTCCCTTTGACCTCATATCTTTGTGGTTGCTGCATATAGATCTCTTCCTCCAAATCTCCATGGAGAAATTTTGTATTTACATCTAATTGTTCAAGATGCAATTCTTTTGCTGCTACAAGACTTAAAATAGTTATGATTGAAGTCATCTGAACAACAGGAGAAAATATTTCATCAAAATCAATACCTTTCTTCTGTGCAAACCCCTTCACCACAAGTCTAGCTTTGTACCTCTTTTTTCCTCCATCTTCTTCCTTTAGCCTGTAAACCCATTTATTCTGCAATGTAGTTTTACCTGCAGGCAACCTAACTAAGTCCCAAGTCTGGTTATGTATTAAGGAGTCTATCTCTTATTTCATGGCTAGCTCCCACTTCTTCTTGGTTTCAACCTACATTGCTTCTTCATAACATTTGGGTTCACTAGAATCATTCAACAATAAATAATATAATGAAGGAGAGTATCGTTCAGGGGGTCCACTTATCCTGGTAGATCTTTTGACACCACTTTCAGGTGTTTGATGTGCCTATTGATGTTGTCGATTATTACTATTTTCAGGCACCTTTACTTTTTTTGTGATCTCATCAAGAACATTGTATTCTTTGTTTTATTTTTCCTATTTCTTTTCCTACAACTGATTCTTATACAAGACCTTTTCATTGAATATTACATCTCTGCTCCTAATGATTTTGTGATTTTCGTAATCATATAAGTGATAACCAAAATCATTAACACCATATCCAATAAAGGTACATTTCTTTGATTTTGCCTCAAGATTTGTTCTATTTTCTTTATTAATATGGACAAAGGCCTCACAACCAAAAGGCTTTAAAAAATAGTAGTTTACCTTTTTACCTGTCCATGCCTCCTCTGGAATACCACCATCCAAGGAACTTGAAGGCCCTCTGTTTATTAGATAAAAAACCGTATCTACAACATCTGCCCAAAATTGTAAAGGTAATCCTGCATGCAATCTCATGCACCTTGCACGCTCCATGATTGTTCTGTTCATCCTTTATAACACACCATTTTATTGTGGTGTTCTTGGAACTATCTTCTATCTACGAATTCCATGCTTTGAACAGTACCTATCAAACTCTGTGCTGCAATATTCACCTCCATTTTCTGATCTCAGACACTTCAACTTCTTTCGTGTTTCAATCTCAACCAAAGCTTTCCATTTCTTGAAAGTATAAAATACATCAGATTTATTCTGAATACAATAAATCCAATTTTTTCTAGTTGCATCATCAATAAAAGTAACATAATAACGAGATCCACTGAGAGATGATACCTGAGCAGGTCCCCATACATATGTATGCACAAGCTCTAATTTTTCACTCTTCTTTTCTTTCCCAACTCTAAGAAATCTGATTCTCTTATGTTTTCCATAAATACAATTCTCACAGAAATCCAAAAAAATATTCTTCAAACCCGACAACAAATTTCTTGAGTGAAGAATCTTCATCCCCTTCTCACTCATGTGTCCGAGCCTATGATGCCATAATGCTGCATCTGCTCCTTTGGAAGTTAAAGCATTAACAGAGTTAGAAATACCATTGAATTAATACAATGTACCAACCTTTTCTCCTTTTTCTATTACCAGGGCTCCTTTGGTGACCTTCCAAGTTTTATCTATGAAATTTGTCACACAACCTTCACCACCTAATTGCCCTATTGAAATCAGATTTTTCTTCAGATCTAGAACATGCCTTACCTCCTTTAGTAACCATTGGTTTCCATATTTCTGTTTTACAATAACTTTACCCATTCCAACAATTTTACAGGATTTATCATCACAAAAACGAACTTGCCCAAAATCTCCTTGAACATAATCATAAAATTATTTCTTTTCAGGTGTGGCATGGAATAAAGCCCCTGAATCTACCACCCAGGAATAAGTAACATTTTCTAAAGAAAAAATCAAAGCATCTTGTAACACATCACATGTCACATTTGCTTCATGATTGTTTTCTTGCTGTGCGTCTCCTTCTTTTCCCTTATAAGATCTACAGTCTTTCTTCAAGTGTACGTTCTTTCCGCATTTCCAGCACACTATCCACAATCTGGACTTGGATCTACCTTTCCTTGATTTACTACGATATCTTGTGCTCTTTCCTCTTTCCATTTTCTTCCCCTAGACTCTGCACTCAAAGCATTACCCAATGTCTCACCGGAGCTTTTCCGTCGCATTTCCTCGCTAAGGATAGCACCGAAAACATCATCAAACTTTAAAGTACTAGATTCAGAGACAGAGTTACTAATGGCCATAACTAAACCATTCCAACTTTCTGGCAATGAGCACAGAAATAACATAGCCCTAACTTCATCATCAAAGTTTACCCCTACAGATCTTAACTAACTGGTAATAGTATTAAAATCATTTAAATGGTCTACAACAGATCCACCTTCCGACATCTTCATATTAAATAAATGTTTCATAAGGAATACCTTATTTGAGGGCTAGGGTTTTTCATATAGTTTCACCAATGCCTTAATCAAACCCTCTGTTGTTGTTTCATTCGAAATATTGAAGGCTACCAATGTTGCGAGGCATAACCATACTGTTCCAAGTGCCTTTCTATCGAGAATATCCCATTCTGCATCTGTCATATTTGCCAGCTTATTTTATTTTCCACTCAATGGTAGGTAGAGATATTTCTAATACAGATAATCTCCCATCTGCATCTTCCACAACGAGTAGTTTTGGCCATTAAATTTCCTTACCCTAAACTTACCATCTTCCGCCATTGCTCTCCCTCAAACCAAGAACTCTTCTTTCCTGCGAGTTTATCAACCAAATAGACCTTTGGCTCTGATACCAGTTGTTAGAAAAGTATATCTTATAGAGAAATGGAACACATAAGATATATGCGAAAACACAAACAAAGAAAACATATAAAACCAGAGAGAAAAAGATATACGTGGTTCACCCAATTTGGGCTACGTATGCCCCTAACAACAATTCCTCCCTTTCTATTATCTAGAAAAATGAAGAGACACAACCTACAACAAATCCACTGTAATATCCTCTGTTCTCTATCACAGCCTCCCTATCTGTTTCTCACTTTGAGAATACACATACAATACACAACCGCAACACAATACCCTCATACAAAATGAGGGGTTACCTTTTAGGAAAAAAAGCCTAAACGAAACATAACTTCTACCGTCAGATCATTCAATTAATGAATGGCCCAGATTTACTAGAAATTACAGTACTTTTACAAGGCAATTTTACATCTGTTTTTAGCTTTGGGGGCACTGCCCCCGAAACCCCCACCAGGGGGGGCTCCATAAAGTCGCAGCCACCCTCCCTGGACCCCCTAGGCAGCGTATAATTATGGGTGGTGTTGCCACCCCGTTAAGAACAGGGGTCTAAAGCTGTGATACATAGAAAGAAAAAAGATAATCAGGCTCCACACCCAACACCTGTTTCCCTGAAAATATAAAAACATATATACTAAAACAGAGGCATATTTAAATACCTCTTCAATTTGGAATTTGACAAATTGTTCATGGATGGAATCTGCAAGAAATTGGCTAAAGTTAAATAATATGGCAAGCTTAGAATCTGTGGAGAAAATGGAAAGAAATCCTATAATGGCCTCCTCTATCCATTGATCTGAGTAATAACCTAGGAGGTAGGAGATAACTGTAATGATTTTTTTGGCTCTATCAAGGAAAGTGGAGGACGAATAGGGAGGATTCTTCTTACGAAGTTGGGCATATTCAGCCAGAAAAAGCTCAAGGGTTTTAGCCCTTTTTGCAAAGTCCAACTTCTGATATAATTCAATGAGTGCTTCTTGAGAGAAAGGGGTGCCATTCTCTGCTATAAGGGCCTGCATCATTTGGTCTATGGCTTGAGCAGTTATGGTAATTAAAATATCTCCTATAGGGGCAATAATAGCTCTCTGGATGGGTACATAACAATCTTGACATTTCTTGATGAATTTAGGGGCACTCTGGGTGTGGGGAAAGATGTAATGGGGAAAATATGACTCCCACAGTCCAATGTCATCAGATTTGTCAATGAATTTTTATTCAAGGCAGCAGTACATTTCGAATAACTCAAACTCACACAGGGTTTCATGGATTTTGTAATCCCTATCTGCCAAAGGCATATGATCGAGGTCAACTGAGGGATGGAGTAGTGAATTTACAGGTTCTTCTTGTCCCTTCTTCTTAGGAGGCATGGCTGGATCAGTTTTGATGGTGGATGCGGGTTTTTGATAGACAAATGGAGGCTGGAACTGAGTAAAATCTCTTCAATTATGAAGAAGTGGTGAAAATTGCAGAGATTAATTTGATAGTTATCAGATTAGCTTTTCTAGCGCTCTGTCAACATGCAGAAAACATGTACAGAGTGGAGAAAATGGTAAGGTAAAGAATTAAAATTAAACGGGCATGGATTTATACACATTTCAATTGATTTCCCATTGATGGTGGTGTAGATCCATTTTATTAACGGTTAGTGAGGAATTAAATTCACCAACGGATGCATTATCGCGAGAAAGCATTTAATTGGCAATGGTATAATATAGGTGGTGTGACATGACTAGTGCTCAATGAGCGGATTGGTGGTTTTTAATATAGTGGGAAATTTCTTTTCCTAGGGGGTCCGAAATGGTAAATAGTTTCGGCAGGGGGTGCGAAATGACGAGAGGGCGCCACGTTAACATGGGCCCGAAGCAAAAAACAACTTATTTCGGAGCAACCCCCCCCGACGGTAAAGCTCAGATGGTGAGGGGGGGCTGGAAAATGATAAAGTTCGTTGGATGGAGGAGCGGGGGGTTGGATGATGGGATAGATGGAGGTGACTTAACGTGCAATGACGAGATGTTTTGTCGGGTAATGGAAAGGTTCAATAAAGGTGAAAACTTAGGATAGTGGGATAATGCGCCAAATTTTGTTTTCATATGCCGAACCTTTTAGACTTAGGATAAAACTTTTATTCCTTTTCCTTCTCTTGCACATGAAATATAAATTTGAAATTTAAAATTAGGGTAAAATTTTTCATGCTTTTCAAATCCACATTTAAATTTCTACCTACCCTTTCATTTTCAATTATTTTTCTAAGCTAATATTTTTTTCATCTTCAATCCTCAGGGTACGTTTAAGCTAGCAACCCACATATCCTTTTTAATAACAATCTAACCTATTATATCACTTATTTCTCCTATTGATTCAGATTAGACTGTTGAATCAATCTCATTTTCTACCTAACTACTGATTTGTCAAGATTAAACTATTTGACAAATCTTTCTTCACTAACCTAATTAACTTGAAATTCACAATTGTTCCATCATGATTAAGGTGTATGATTGGAAAAAAAATATATTCATTGTGGCATTTTAATACAAGTTGCACACAATTTTATTGGATTTTAACATAAAGGAAACTTATTTAACAGTAGTGGCATTTGAATTTGCACTTTCAGTATTATTTCTATTTTTCTTTTGTGGGATTTTATTATCTTTTTATTATTTTTCACTTTTCTTTCTTTTTGTATTTTTATTCATATTATTTTTATTTTTGACATACCCTCTTTTTGATTTTATTTTATATATACTATTTTTTGGAAATCATTTGCAAATTGAAAATAATTTACAATGTAAATTTAAAAATATGAAATACTCCATCACCTTGAGATCCTATAAAATATAGGACACTAAGAGTGGCTCCAGCTGGGGATGACACTTCTTCATGTGAAGTGTCAAGAACATACGATCAGTAGCCTTGAGTATCCAATGCCTGTAATGTCTGCATATGATTTATTTTGTTGTTAAGGTACTTATGATATATTGTCAATTAGGGCTTAGGGCCTTCTCTATGGGCTTCAAATCCAATCAGAAATTTATCCAATCGAATCAATATAGACTGTGATATTTGAAATGATGTAAGAAAAATTTATTTATGCTAAGAATAGTAGTGCTTCAACATCCTTCCATTAACAGGACCACCAAGTAATTCTGCTCCATCCAGATCCTTGAGGAAGAATGCATTTTTTCCCCTGAAAGCATAAATAATGTATGGCCCTTTCCAAAGGTTGTCAAATTTACCATGTTTACCTTCGTCTTCTCTTTTGGAATCCCACCTTATAATTTTGTCTCCAAGGTTGAAGTCATCTACTTTAGTACTTCTGTCAAAAATATTTTTGACATTTTCTTGAATTACTTGAGTTTTGTTATAGACCTCCTCCCTTGACTGGTGCAACTGAATGGCTTGAATGATTCTTCTCTGTATGTCATTTGGCTCAACTTGTAATTCTTGTATTATCTCCATTAGTAGTAGTCCTAAAGATGATGGGAACATAACATCCATACCATAGACCAATTGGTATGGTGCCATGCCAATTGACTTCTTTGTAGTAGGTCTGTCAGCCCAAAGTGCATTAACCAACTTGTAGTGCCAAGATTTCTTGTTGTCTTCCAACAAATTTTTAATGATATCTACAAAACTCTTATTTGAGGATTCAACCAATTCATTACCTTAAGGGTAATAAGTTGTTGAATTTCCCAAAGTAATGTGGTATTTATAGAAAAATTCAATCATATTTTTAGATTTAAAAGCTGGTTCATTATCAGTAATCAGTTTCCTAGGACAACCAAATCTAGAAAGGATATTGGTCTCAAGAAATTCAATAATGACAACATTAGTAGCAGATCTAGAAGGGGTGGCCTCTATCAATTTAGTAAAGTAATTTGTGGCTGTGAGAATCCACTTATGTTGGCTAGAGGAAGGAGGATGAATTTCACCAATGAAATCCAGTCCCCACTACTGAAAATGGTTCTCAACTTAAATGGGTTTTAATGGCAGGGGTAAGAGATTTCTTTTTCCTTCAAAAATATGTCATTTATCACCTGAAGTTACTTTCTCATGAATTTTAGGGAATAGGGTAGGCAAGTAAAAACCAACCCTGAGGATTTTATTTGCAGTGGTTTTCCAATAGAGATGGCCACCACAGTCCCCTTCATGGAACACCTGCATGATTTTCTCTGTATCATCCTTCAACAAGCACTTAAGTAAAATGCCGCCAACATCTTTCCAATATAAAACATTTTATATGATTCAAAAATTAACTCCTTTTAATTTTAGAAATCTTTCCTTTGTTTTTGTTGGACCAGGAGGAGCATTTAAATTGAATAAAACATACAACAAGTCTACATACCAGGGTGAGTTTAAAAATTCTTCATCGATCTGTGGAGTCACCTGTTCCTCTTGATCATCCAATCCTGCAACAAAATTGATGTTTAATGCATGGAAATTTGACTCTGCCATTAATTTGGCTAGTCCTTGTCCTTTAATCATCTTGGTAGGTTTGATTTCTAAATCATACTCAAGAATGAAAGCAATCCATTTCCCTCGTTTTCCATCTGGTCCATTCCGTGTCAAAATATCCTTTACAACTGAATTAGGTACATATGCAATAACATGTGAATGCAAAATATATACTCTAAATTTTTTTATTGCTTTAACCAATGCAAAGGCATGTTTTTCCATGATATTATATTTTAAAGATGCATCTCTTTAAGCCTTACTGCAAATAGTGTGTTCAAAAGCAAAAGAAAATATAATAAAATGTTTGGCAAAATATGGACTAATCAACATTGGTGCTTTTGTTAATGCCTGTTTAACTAAATCAAAGGATTGTCTAGACTCAATACTCCGTCTAATTTCTGAATCCTATTTAAGAATATTTGTTATATTTCTAAGAAGCTCTGCAAGAGTAGGAATGAATCTTCTTAAGAAATTAATCTTGCCAATAAAAGACTAAAGCTCTTTGATGTTTCTAGGGTGACTGATTTTTAATATTGCTTCAATCCAGCTGGGATCAATCCTAATTCCATCCTTTGAAATAATGTGACCAAGAAGCTTATGTTCCTCAAGGCCAAACAATTTTTTCTTAGGATTTAATGAGATACCAAATCTTCTACGCTTTTCAAACACTCTTCTTAGATGCCTCAAATGTTCCTCATCAGTATTTGAATATACAAATATTGTCATCAAGACAAATCACAAGAAAATGGCCAATCTCATCAGCAAAGGCAATATCCATTTCTCTTTGAAATGTGGCCCCAACATTCATTAACCCAAATGGCATCTTCACACACATGAAGGTTCTCCATGGAGCAGTGAAAGTTGTTTTATCCTGATCATCAGGATGTACTAGGACCGGGTTATAACCTGAGAAACCATCTAACAAGGATATCCTACTATAACCTACTAACTTTTGCAATATATGGTCCATTTTGGGCAAAGGGTAGTTGTATTTTAGGGAAACCTTGTTAATATTTCTAAAATCAATAAATAACTGGATTTCTTAGGTTGTCTTCCTAGTAGGCACTATGTTAGACACCCATTTAGAGTATCTGAGAGGGACAATGATTTTAGGATTGTACATCTTTTTGACCTCCTTTTCAGTCAAAGGCATCATAACAGGATTTATTCTACGAAGCTTTTGTTTGAATGGTTTTTGCTCTTCCTTGACTGGGATTTTGTGTTGTATGATACTAGTGTCATATGATTTTAGATCCTCATCGCTCAAAACAAATACATCAACAAAATCTTTGAATAAAGCTATGCATTCTTGTTTTCTGACTGTAGGCAGTGATTTTGAGAGTTTTATCATTTTAGGATTCCATTAACTACCTATATTACATTCTTCTACATCTGCCCCAGTGGGCTCTATTTTTGGCTTTTTTGCTACATCATTAAAATAAAAAAGATCTTCTATTGGAACTAGACCTCTAGGCAAAATATTATCTATTAGCTGAAGTACTTCAAATTATTATTTTTTTGGATCAGTTTCATGCAACTCTAATTTATTTACAACTTCATCTAAAACACTATTTACATCCGATTCATCAAACTGTTCTTCTAGATTAGTATGCACAATTATCTGATTTTCTACTTGAGCACCTAAGTCTATGTTATTTTATTATACTCTTCTTTGGATTGCAGGAAGTTTTCTATTTGTTTATCATTTCCAAATACCTGTCAATACCTCATGTTGTCTGGTACAGCTGGTTGATGTTTAACCTTCACTGTATATTGTCTGTTGGGATGAGGCATTTTGCATGTGCTGGTTGAAAAATCCAGACCATTAGCTAGGACATTTTGATGTTAGGGTATCACAACAAGATCATATTCTACAAAAATGTGTAAGAAATCAAGCACAACATTTCTGTATGCTCTTGATCTAGGATGTTTTGCAGCATACTCTCCTTTAATTTGTTTAATAATCAGTTCAGAATCTCCATGAACATAAATCCTTTTAGTACCTAATTTCTTCAATAATTTCAAGCCTAAAAGAAGTGTTTCATATTTTGCTATGTTGTTGGTACATTGAAAATTCAGTTTATATGAATGACCTATGGCAAGATTATTTTCTAAATTTGAGACCCACACACCTACTTCTGACCGTGATCTACTACAAGAACCATCAAAGCTCATATTCCAAAAAGGTTTAGTTTCAGTGTTTTGTTGTACAATTTTTTTTTGATTTTTTTGTTTTTCACAAATGTTATTTTCAGCACTCGTAACCTCAACATCAATATCTCCATCATTATACAGAATAAAGGAATCTAAATAAGAGTGAACAGAGTAAAGGGGGTAGTTATGTGGCTTCTCCTAACTACTCACCATGTATTTCATTAAGGTTTCCCTATACACTCTTCTTTGTTGACCAAACACTGGGATGGTTGCATAAGTCATGTTCATTTGTAGGGCACATTGTAATTTTTCTCCCCAAGAGCGTGACAAAAACATGCCATAGTTTGGGTGAATATCAACCACTACTATGTCGATCACTAGACTCTTAGCTGCGATTTGGGCTAAAGTGACACATAGATCCTTAATCATGACCTAAACATATTAATTTGCTTGAATTAAATGAATACAAGTCTTTGTAAGGCCTTGTAATTTCAAGACCAAGTTTATCCATAACAACTTTTAGCATCAAATTGTGTGAGGCACCTAGATCTAACATAACATTGTGTAGAATTTTATCATGAACATTAAGATTGACATAAAACGGAGGGACTCCTCCTTCTTGTGGTTTACCATCTACCTCTGGACCAAATAATAATTCAGGCTTGTCATCATTCAAATTGACAGTATCAATGTTTTCTCCTATGTTCAAAGCCTTCATAACTTGAGTTTTGTATAGATTTTTATTCATTAACTCAGTCAAAGGGATAGGAATTTTGAGCTTTGCTAGTTCATTTTCAATATTGAATGATATTTGAAATTTATTTAAGTTCAGAAAGTCAAATTTATCAACAGATTCTTTTACCACATGTTCTTTTTGGTGACTGGTGGTGGGAATGTCTGTTTGAGTAGTTTTGGAGGAACTCTCAACAATATTTTTAGCAGGTATGTCAAATGTCTTCTTGCTAGAACTATCAACCGTTTTCTTAGAAATTTTTTTCTGGATTTTCCTTGGAAGTGGTGTTAGAAGTTTCCTTGACATGGTTTTCATTAGTCCTTTTTTTTGGAGTATATAATGTTTTCTTACTCCTAAGATTGTATTGTCTATGGACTTCTATGATAGAGTTTTCAAATCCCTGCTTAGAGTCATCTGATTCTTCAGATTCAAGTTCAGTTTGGGATAATTTAAACAAATCTTGTTCTTCCTGAGTAAGAAACAAAGTTTCATCATCATTGATACCCATTAGATTTATCTGATTTTCTTCGACTTCTTCTACTACCTCTCCATCATCATCAACATAATTCTCCTGAAAAGGAGGTCTGATTTTCTAATCAGGACCCCTCTTCTCCCTTTGTTTTATTTGGGGAGGATTTCTCCTAAGATTTTTATTTCTACTTTGAGGTGCATGTTTATTTTCCCTAGGTATAACCCTCTCATTCAAATTAATCATCTCCATCATTATTTCTACTATTATAACTAAGGAATCAATTTTAGCATCAACATAATAAGTAGAGGGTTTTTATTTTATGGTTACACTTCTTTCATTCCTAATAATAGCTCTCTTTGCTAACATATTTGGTTCTACACTTACTGCATCCCTTTGCATTTATTCTAGTGTGGATGAATTTCTTTCCCTAAGTTGGTAAGCCATGTCTGCCTCAAAACCATCCAGAAATTTGATTAGGGCTAAGCCTTGTGGTGGTTTAATATTAGTAGGGATTGCGTTGTATACACTGTTGAATCTAGTGAAATAGTCTTGAACACTTTCCCCTGGTCCTCTTCTAATGCTTTCATATTAAGATAAAATCTGAAGAGGGTTTTTCTTAATTTCCCACCTAATAAGGAATGTTTGATGAAATCCAGGAAAATCATTAATACTAGCAGCAGGTAATGCTTTAAAACATTTTCTCATCTCTCCTATGAGACTTTGTGCAAACAACATAAGTTTTACACTCTCCTCATCTACCTCCTGAAGGTCAAAAATTTCATTCATCCTGTTTACATGCTGTTCGGTAGTGATAGGTCCAGTTCCATCAAATTGAGGGATTCTTGTTTGATAATCCTGTGGCATGTTTGCCAAAGGAGATTGAAGGAGAAGGGGAACATATATAGGTACCATTATAGGGATATGAAGATGAACAATTGTTAGGTCCCTATATTACTAGTATAGTCCCTTATTGTTGTTAGTGTAACCCCCTTATTGTTATTATTGTACCCTTGTAACCCCCATTTTATTATTATTGTGCCCTTAAATTATTATTGTTAGGTCAGCTAGGATTACATTATGGCCCACTAGGATTACACTATGGCCCCATGGACTCCTATATATAGAAAGGAGGTTTTGTAAATTGGATCATCCAAGAATTGTTCATTTATGTAATGTATTGGAGGTTGCCCCCTCGAAGTGGCTTATTTCTAAGGCGTTTATATCTCTTTTCTTCTCTTTTTGGAGCTGGTTACACAACATTTGGTATCAGAGCTTTGGATTCTAGGGTTTCGCTGCTCCAAACAAGTCATCATGGCATTTTCGCTATAAATTTTTTTCTACGAAGTTTCAGAAGCTGAAAGTTTGAGGGTGCGAAGCCAAAATCTTGAGGAAGCTTGTATAAAAATTTAAGAGCTTGGTTCGCAATATTTGTGGAGATATGATCTGTGGAAGTCAGGTCTTTTTTCAGGCTCCTAAACAGGTCATCGTGAAATTTTTGCTATAATTTTTTTTCTACGAAGGTTCAGAATCTGAAATTCATATGGTGCGAAGCTGAAATCTTGAGGAAATTCGTCAAAAAATTTCAAATCTTGGTTCGCAATATTTTTGGAGATATGATCTGTGGAAGGTAGTGCTTTTTTAGGCTCCTGAATTTCATCTCAAAGAGGTGATCGTGGGAAAAGTTCAATAACTCTCTCTCTAGGGATCGGATTGGAGTGCCGTAAAAATTGGTCACAAGTACACGGATTGTAGTTTCTTGGCTATCAATTTCAGAGACAAAGAACAAAACAGTGACACGGGGAAAGTCGTACAAGTTCGCTCTACTAAACTAGTCCAGAATTAGGTCATTATGGGAGATTGGACACAACTTTGTCTTGGAGAATCCAAATCAGGTCAGACCTATGGCATTTGAAAGAAGCTTCAGAGGGCTACTACAGGGCTGAATTTTAGGTATCGAATATTTTCAATTACAGAGATAATTCAATTTCAATATCGAGCTCCTTAAAGCAAGTAAAAGGTGTGTATTTTTTTTCCGAATTGCATAAGTCTTGTTTGAAGAATCAAGTTGAATTGATTCCAAGGGCATCTTGTAGAATAGATATCAATATTGGATTCTAAAATGGCCCCTAAAAATAATTAAACACCCATCAAGCCTTCAGAAGGCTCTACTATGACTCATGAATATGAAGAATTGCAACATGATCTATCAAAATTACAAGAGCAAGTGCAACAGATTTCACTCTCGCAAAGAGAAACAAAAAATGAAATGGAAGTTTTGAAGAAAGGCATGGACGCTAAGATGGATGGCGCGGAAGCTAAGATGGATGGCATGGAAGTGGACATGAAATACAACATGGAAAGCATGAAGAATGATATAAAAGCATACATGGAAGGTTTGATGACAAGCTTAAAACAAGAAATGATTCCTAATGGCGGAAATATAGTAGAAAAACCTCATGATGAGAACAAAATAAATGTTAATTGTGTTTTCATAAACTCTAATGTTCGCGGGAAGAACCACCATATTCCAAAAATGGATATGAGGAAGTTTGATGGAAAGGATCCTGTAACATGGATACTACAGATGGAGCAATATTTTGATCTCCATAATGTGCAAAACACACAAAAGGTACGCATTGCAATTTTACATTTAGAACAAAATACATTTGTATGGTATCGATGGCTTTGCTCCCGTAAAAAAATTGTCACTTGGTCAATTTTTACGGAGGAAATGATAGCACATTATGAGGATACAAAGAGCAACACCTTCTTTAGCCAATTGATAAATCTCAAACAAAAGGGTTTAGTGGGGCAGCACATTGAGGACTTACAAAAATTGAATATAAAGGTAACTGATATTCCAGAGGAACACAAGATTGATCTCTTCATAGGCACTTTAAAGGATAACATCCAACATGAAGTTCACGTTTTGGAACCAGATTCATTAGAGAAGGCATTCAGGTTGGCAAGAAAATTTGAATGTAAAATTATGGCGACAAGGAAGCCTACCACTCAATTCTATAAAGAAGGAAGTGTTGCTATGCCTAGATTTCCACAACGTACAAGGTTGACACCACAACAATTGGAAGAAAAAAGAGCAAAAGGGCTTTGCTACAGTTGTGATAGCAAATACACTAAAGGTCATAAGTGTGCTGAGAAGAAATTATTTTACATAGATTGTGAAGAAGAAGAAGAAAATGAACAAGAAGACGATATACACCAAGAACCACCCCTAGAAGAGGAAGAAATGAATCCGACCATATCGTGTAATGCACTGGCAGGAATTACCACTCCTCAAACTCTCAAGATAGAAGGACATATAAAGAAGAAAAGGGTAATAGTGTTGATTGATTCAGGTAGCACCCATAATATTATTCATTATAAGGTAGCCAAGGAATTAAATTGTTTCCTATACCCAGCACCAGAATGTCAAGTGATGGTTGCAAATGGAGGAACTATAAATTGCCCTGGAAAATGCCATAATATCAAGCTAACCATGGGGGAATATGTATTGACTAGTCCAATGCTTGCCATTCCTATGGGAGGTGCTGATGTTGTACTAGGAGTACAATGGTTACAATCTTTGGGGACGGTAGCTTTTAATTTTCAAGAAATTTTCTTGAATTTGTTTTTAGAAGGAAAGGAAGTCGAATTACGGGGTATTGCGGGGAATCCAGGAAGTATAATAAGCTCTAATGTAATGACAAAGCTTCTAAATAAAGAACAGCGAGGTGTAATTGCACAATTATGTTCATTAGAAGTTCCAACATCAAAATCATCTATTTCTGCAGATCTCCAACAAATCTTGGACAATCATTCCAAGGTGTTTGAAACTCCCAAAGGACTCCCACCTATTCGTGATCATGATCATGCTATTCATTTGATTCCAGGAAGTGTTCCTACAAACATCAGGCCTTATAGATATCCTTACTTCCAAAAGAGCGAAATTGAACGTATGATTGCAGAAATGTTAGAGGCAGGTATAATTCAACCTAGTCAAAGTTCTTTCTCTGCTCCTGTAGTATTGGTACACAAGAAGGATGGATCATGGCGAATGTGTCCGGATTATAGGGAGCTCAATAAGCTCACCATTAAAGACAAATTTCCATTCCTGTGATTGATGAATTATTGGATGAATTACATGGAGCAATTTATTTTACCAAGTTGGATCTTCGTTCAGGATATCATCAAATTAGAATGAAGACTGAAGATATTCCAAAAACAGCATTTCGAACTCATGAGGTCATTATGAATTTTTGGTCATGCCTTTTGGCCTTACCAATGCACCTTCTACATTTCAAGGGTTGATGAATTCCATTTTCAAACCCTTCCTTAGAAAATTTGTGCTAGTATTTTTTGATGATATACTAATCTACAATAGGTCTTGGAAGGATCATGTTGAACATGTCGACAGGGTGCTCAAACTATTGCAGGAGAAACAATTATATGCAAAAAAATCCAAATGTTTCTTTGGAGTACAAGAGGTGGAATATCTGGGTCATATTGTATCTCACGAGGGTGTTAAAGTAGACCCTAACAAAATTAAAGCCATTAAAGAATGGAAAGTCCCCACAACCATAAAGCAGTTGCGAGGATTTCTCAAGTTAACAGGGTATTATCGCAAGTTTGTTAAGAATTATGGGAGAATAGCAGCACCTCTAACAACATTATTGAAGAAAGATGCATTTTCATGGACTACTGAAGCAACTAAGGCCTTTGAACATCTTAAAGAGGCAATGTACCTAGCACCGGTCTTAGCTACGCCAGACTTCACAAAAACATTTATTATGGAATGCGATGCCTCAGGAAATGGAATTGGTGTGTTTTTAATGCAGGAAGGAAGACCCATTGCTTTTGAAAGTTGTCCAATTAAAGGAAAGTATTTGCATAAACCTATTTATGAGAAGGAAATGTCAGCAATACTGCATGCACTAAAGAAATGGCGAACTTACCTAATGGGAAGACACTTCAAGGTAAAAACCAATCATGATAGTCTTAAACACTTTTTGGAACAAAGACTATCGTCAGAAGAGCAGCAAAAATAGGTCACAAAGATGTTGGGTTATGACTTTGAAATAATCTACAAAAAAGGAAAGCTTAATGTTGTTGCATATGTACTCTCAAGAAAGAATGAAGAGGTGGAAGCATTGCTTTGTGCCATTTCTATTATCCAACCAGATTGGATAACCGAAGCAAGAGATGAATGGAAGAAGGACAAAGATGTATGGACACTCATTCAAAAGTTGTAGCAAGATCCTAGTACATCCGATACATTTATTTGGAAAAATGATTCCTTATGGTACAAATATCGCATATATATTTTTAAGAATTCCCAACTAAAACAAAAGATTCTTCCGGAATTGCACACTTCTCCTTTAGGAGGACACTCAGGATTTTTAAAAACTTACCACAGGGTGAAGAAAGAATTTTTTTGGGATGGCCTTAAATCTGATATTCAAAAGTTTGTGGCGGAATGTTTGGTTTGCCAAGAGAATAAAGTGGAAACAAATAAGACCCCGAGACTTCTACAACCTTTATCCATTCCAAGTCAACGTTGGGAGGAGATTTCAATGGATTTTATCACAGGTTTACCTAAGTCCGAAGGAAAGAGTGTCATCATGGTGGTAGTTGATAGATTTACCAAGTATGCACACTTTTGTGCATTATCTCATCCATTTAAAGCAAGTACAGTTGCTACTACATTTATGGACAGAATTCAAAAGCTACATGGAAGCCCAAGGGTTATTGTGAGCGACAGTGATCCCATTTTTACTGGAAATTTTTGGACGGAGTTATTTTCTTGTTTGGGTACTCAATTAGCTCATAGCTCATCTTATCATCCTCAATCCGATGGTCAAACTGAGATAGTAAATAAATGTTTGGAAGGATATCTTCGTTGTTTTGTATCTGATAAACAAACACAATGGGTCAAGTGGTTACCTCTCGCTGAATGGTGGTATAACACTTCCTTCCATACGACAGCAAAAATGACCCCATTTATGGCACTTTATGGATATCATCCACCATCCATCACATCATCTTTAAGGGAAAATTCGAAGGTTCAAGCAGTGGAACATCACATCGAGCATCAGCAAGAAGTTCTCCAACACTTAAAGGATAACCTGAATTTGGCACAAAATCGAATGAAACAATAGGCAGATCAACATCGCAGCGAGAGAAGTTTTGATGTAGGAGATTGGGTATTTTTACGACTACAACCATACAAACAAATGTCCCTCAAGCAAGCAAAGAAGGATAATAAATTATCACCCAAGTACTATGGTCCTTACAAGGTGTTGCAAAATATTGGTACTATGGCATACAAATTGGAGCTTCCTGCTTCTTCGTGAGTACATCCAATTTTCCATGTTTCATGCTTAAAGAAGGTTATCAATGAAAATCTTCCAGTTCAAACAATATTACCAGAATTTGATGAGGAAGGAAAAATCATATTGGAACCTGAAGAGGTCACAGAAACAAGAACTCGAAAACTACGGAATCGATCAATTTCAGAATATCTCATCAAGTGGAAGAACTTACCCACTGAAGATTCTACATGGGAGGATGAGAATTTCATACAGAAGCACCAAGTGTTGAGGACAACAATTTTTTGAAGGAGAGGGGCATGTTAGGTCCCTATATTACTAGTATAGTCCCTTATTGTTGTTAGTGTAACCCCCTTATTGTTATTATTGTACCCTTGTAACCCCCATTTTATTATTATTGTGCCCTTAAATTATTATTGTTAGGTCGGCTAGGATTACATTGTGACCCACTAGGATTACATTATGTCCCCATGGACTCCTATATATAGAAAGGAGGTTTTGTAAATTGGATCATCCAAGAATTGTTCATTTATGTAATGTATTGGAGGTTGCCCCCTCGAAGTGGCTCATTTCTAAGGCGTTTATATCTCTTTTCTTCTCTTTTTGGAGCTGGTTACACAACAACAATATGATGTGGTTTTTGGGTGGAAGGTGGAGGATGAATGGAAGGTAAAGGGTGAGCTGAAACTGGGGGTTTTGGTGGAGATGAAGGTTGGATTGAAGTTGAGGATTGGGGAGAAGAAGGGTTTTGAGTTGCTTAGTGAGAAAGTAATAGAGTATTTGTGGAGACTACAGAAGGAGTAGAGCTTCCTAATTTATGGGAAAGTACTGGAGTAGTTGTAGAAACTACATAAGGGGTAGGACTAGCTGAGCTAGGGTGCACGGATTGTGATGAGGTGGATGATTCAACATAAGAAGTCGAAGCAGACAGTTCTACAGATTGCTTGACATAAGCTTCATGAACAGAAAGGTCTAAATCTGAGACTAAACCCTAAAATTTGTCAAAGTCTTGGAGGATTTGAAGGTCTATATCAGCAGGAGAAGATTGGGCATCAGACGAATTTCTTCTTAATGTAGCTTGATCTACTACTATCGGGTCTTCCCAATTGGCTGATTTATTTCTAAATAGGCTTTGTTTAAAGGGTAAATAACACTCAATGTCTTGTAGAGTTACTAAGTTGTTTGGGAGTGAATCTTATCTATGAGGAGGACTAATACTTCCTTGGCTTTCTGCTAAGATCTTTCTTTTCAATATTTTCTCAGGGCAATCTACAATTTATGCAGGCTTTGGATTAGGATGAGCTCTAGTATAGGCTCTTCTAGGAGCCAAAGTTATGATCTAAATGCACACAAACACTTATTATGAGAAAACCAATCTTAAAGTATTCCTATCATACAATGCTTTAACCAGGGTTATAAATTCAAAATAAATTACAATTTTTTTTTTCGTCCCCAATATGGTCTCCACTATGTTATTGTTTTTAAATTTAAAAGATTGGTAGGTTAAACACAGAGGACAACATCAAACCACTTTGGAAGCTCAGATCTAGCCCTGCCAACTTCAGAGAGGGATCTCTGTTTAATATTTAACTTTGTTTTGAATAGATGTTAGGCTTGTTATGACTGTACTTGGTGGTTGTTTGATTTTGATTGATTGAATATTTATTTTCCCATTGGGCAATGGATTCAAAACATAAGACTAGATTTTGCATAATTTAAATTTTTTTTTATAATAGGGCAAGCTAGGTTGCAGTCACTGGATTCTTTTAAGATTTTTAATGAATAATGGATATGGTAGAAGAGTGAATTTTAATTGAGACTGAAAAGAACATAAGTATTTTTCAATCTAACTTCAAGTAGAAAACATTTAAATTATAAAAGCAACCAGAATAAGGTGTTTTAAATAACATGTCCTATTCATCACACTTTCTGTTTTACAATTAAGAATTCTGATAAATAGAGTAGAGAAATAACAGTGGAAAACACAGAGAGAGTAGAAAAAATTCACTAGTAATTACACCACATGAATCCTGAAAGAAGTCTTTGTATTATTGAGGCTCCAACAAAAAACTTGGAATTTTAAATTATGCATTTGGAAAAATATGTTCAGAAATCAACCTCTAATACTTCAAACAATGAATTATTTATACTAAAATATTACAAAATTGATGACAATAAATGTTGTCTCAACAGACAGTGTATTATTAGCCTAAATCTAACAATAAACTCTAACTGTTACAAAAAATAGGCTCGATGTGGGTGATCTGGCCTTCAGGCATCGATTTTAAGGAATTGGTTGCTGAGTAAGCCTATTTGTAGGCTACGTTGGCTGTAATTCTCACTGATGTGTTGTCCCATGAGCTAGTTGTAGATCACTATTCTTTGTTATCTTTTACTCCTGGAATTTAGTTAACTTATCCCATCGCTCTTCATCTGGGATAGTTAACTTTACGACCCTCCTATAGATTTCATCTACTTCAATATATTTAGAAAACTTTGGTTTTACCAAAAAAATGTGGTTTATCTCATATTGGATGAAAAGGTCATGAGTTAATGCCTCCAAGAACGCTTTCCCTGTCATAGTGCCCTTGATGTTTGAAAACTTATATGTGTCTCTGGAAATCTCATCCAACTTATTTACATAATCTTGTCTATGCATTAGTTTACCATTGATTACAAACAAGGAAGGAAGACCTTTATGACTTAAAGGTTCTAGCCTACTAAAAAATCTATTTACAACTATCTCTAAGATATGACATTTTCCCTCCAGTTGTACAATCATGTTTCTCTTAGTAAGGACCTTCTTTACTTCCAAGATTGTCTCTATCCTGTCATCCACTCCTAAGTCTTCGAGCTCATATTTGTTCTTGGAATTTAAGAACTTGATAATGTTCTTAGCAGTAGTTGGATTATCTCCAAGTTCTTCCTTGATTATTGTGATGACATCATTGGCCTTCTCTATCAGCTCCTTCTGCTCAAATATGATCTGTATACAGGGCCATATTTCATTTATGGACTCAATGATATCTGTCCAAATTATCTCTTTTACTTGGCACACATTATTTCCTATAGATGGCTCCCTCTCATACTTCTGCAGCCTTTCTATTAATTTATGTGCACTCTGGGCTTCAACTACATGTGAGATATCACTCCTGGACTTCTGATCTTGCAACACTTTCACTTGGTCCCGAAGCTCCTTTATTTCTTCTGTCTGTATTGATAGATTATGCATTGCTTTGGTGAGCTTCTCAGCTCCATTTGCTGTACTCGTTGTAGAAGGTGTGGCTGTGGGAATAACTGTAAGGGGTACACCCTCCAGAGGGACTAATGACTGTTTGTCAACCTGATTTTTTTCCTTTATCATATTTTCCATCTCTGCTTCCATCTGCCTCAACTGAGCATTCTGCTCCATGATGAGGTTCATCATATCTGATTTCCGGGACTCTGTTTCTTCAACGTATTTTTCCAAAAGGAATTCTGTAGTTGGAATTTTTAGCTGCTTCCTCAATGCTGCTATGTCAACATTTTTATTTTTAATCATCTCTTCTACAACTCTGACATTGAAGGGATCATATCTAATTTTGATCATTAAGCCTTCCAAAGACTTAATTCTTGAATCCTTGGCCAAATAATATATTTTTTCCATCTTGAGCTATGACTGGATATTAGCTAAAGAAACCCGCAATTTGGACAAACTCATAACAATGCTAGTGAGTGTGGATGAAATCATTTCACCTGTCTCTTTGTGCATCTCCATTTGATCAATGGGATGTATGTCTTTAATATCGAATTCAAATGTAGTATTTTTATATTCTATTGTTGTCTTGGGATGTGGAATATGTGCTTAGAGAAAGGCCATTTGCATTTTTCCTTTCTTAGAGTCAAAGGCTGACAACAGTCTACTTTGAGAGCTGGGAGTTTGCTTCCAGAACTGATTATATGTACTAGTCTTCAGAACTTCATTCTTCAATTTAATCTCCTTGAATGTATCAAATATTCTCTTCTATTTCTCCCCTGTAACAACTATGCTTGTTTGAATAGCTTGTTGCTGATCTTGTGAAGCTATCGATGTGGTAAGAGAGAGTGTGCTTTAACCACCTACTTGTGAGGAAGTGGGTGTCTCTTTGGTGATGATGCTGACTTCCTGTTATGAATCCTTGCTTGGATTTATTTTGGGACTGAGCTTAGTCCTCTTCCTGCACATGATTTTGAACTCTTTGCTGGAAGTGTCAGTCACTGAAGGTGACTCTTCTTCTCTCACCCATTTTCCTGCTTTCTCTTGTGGGATTAGTCTATGATGTTGAAGTTGAAACTAATTGTTCTTCAGCTTCCTGTAAAGTGTTATCATTCCACTCAAGTTGGTTCATGTATTTTTCAATCTCTGTGTTGACACCTAATCCTATGGGATGGGTGTGGATATGTAATTTTGTATAATAAATAATAGTAGGAAATAAGGAAGGCCAAGAGTCATTGGGAGATGAATCCCAGTAGCCTCACCTCCATGTATAAATACATATGCATTCTTCAGCTAATACACATTCTGATTTGAGGAGTTACCTCCTGGTTTGACATGGTATCAGAGCCAGTCCCACTATTGGCATTTTGCCTATGGTGTAACTCCCTCTCCTTTGCTCAGTCAGTTTTTAATAATAGTTTTTGCTGCTCCTACTTATTGCTATACTGTTATTCTGCATTTTTTTTTTAATCTCTGCATAGCTCTAACATTTGCAGCTCCTGCAGCTCCTGAAGATTCTGCAATCCTGCAGTTCCTGGAACACTGCAAATTGCAGCCCCCCTCTGCAGTCCTGCAAAGATCCCATTCCTAATTTTTTTTTTGTAAGATGCCTCTCGGCCTCCCTCTCTCCACTCTCCCCACGCCCCCTCACACTTCCCTGCATAGCGCTGTCTATTCTTTCAACCCACTGCATAACTCGATTCACATTGAAGAGCACCCATTGTATAGTCGACTCACTGCATAACTCAAATCACATTGAAAGAGCGCCCATATATTATCGCACTGCCTGTTATATTCAATATCGCTTACAGCGCTGCCTGTCATATATCAGTGCTCATATATCATATATGAAATACGCTCCAACGCCTCATCCAATACATTTTTAATACGCTATCTGCATATAACACCGCTCCACTGCATTACAACTCCAACGCCTCATCCAATACATTTTTAATACGTTGTCTGCATATAACACCGCTCCACTGCATTACAGCCATACCTGCGCTGGCTCGCCTCCTGGTTTAATACCACCTCCACGCTGTCATATATATATAGAACGCTGTCTGTCGATACATTTCCCGTGGCCTGTCATATATAAAACGCTGTCATATATATATAGAACGCTGTTTGGTCTACTATCCCACTATACAACGCTGCCCTTCAACATTTATACGTTGTCACATATATACAACGCTGCCCTGTCAACATTTATACGCTGCCACATATATGTAATACGCTACCACCATATTAATACGCTGTCTCTTTTATATTTCCGCCCCTCCATACCGCCCTTCATACATTCCATACCGCCTTTCATAATATTAAATACCACTCCCCTCCATACCGCCTTTCATAATATTAAATACCGCTCCCCTCCTCCCATTTGTATACCTCCAAAGGATATCGTCTCTATGATGAAGCAAATAAGAAGTTTGTGATAGCAAGAGATGTCATATTCCTTGAATCTTCCAAGAGTGACAAGGTTGTTGAGCGGCAACTTGATCGCTTGGATATATTCACACATGCAAAGCATTTCCAAGAATTTGATAATGTGATTCCACATCTTGAAGGGGGGATTTCAATATTGAATCAAACTGTGGAATCATGTCCTGAAGCACTCTTTTCCCCACATGAAGAAACAACCACGGATGGCACATTGGATGATGTGATTGACAGAATTGGGAGATTGAATCTTGAATCAATCCCAACTCAGTCAAATGACCAGCCTGGGCCATCTCAGAAAGGTCCTCCCAAATGGCTGACAAAGACACTGGAGAATGTTCATCCTGATGAGGTTGGAAAAACATGAACAAGAAGTTCCACTCAACAAATCGAAGGTGATGTAGATAATTCTGATTCTCCTGTTGATATGGATATTGCTTATAACTGTGAATTGAGTTTGTCTACAGATCATGTACCAACTTCCTTCAAAGAAGTCGCTTCTCATGATGAATGGAAAGAAGCGATGCAGAAGGAGTATGATGCCTTGATAAAGAATGGCACTTGGAAGCTGGTTGATCCGCCTTTGGGAACAAAACCAATTGGCTGTAAGTGGGTCTACAAGAACAAGTACAAATCAGATGGCTCACTTGACAAGCACAAGGCCAGGCTTGTGGAAAAAGGTTTTGCACAAAAAGAAGGAGTCGATTATGAAGAAACTTTTGCTCCCACAGCAAAATGGACCACCTTCCGGACTCTCTTTGCCTTAGCAGCTCAGAATGGATGGAAAGTCCATCAGATGGATGTAAAAATAACCTTCTTGAATGGAGATATAAAGGAGAAAGTTTATATGTCCCAACCAGAAGGATTTGTGGTAAAGGGTCAAGAACACAAAGTTTGTAAGCTTAGAAAATCCTTGTATGGCCTCAAGCAAGCACCATGAGCCTGGTATGAGAAATTAACCGAGCATCTTCTGAAACTTGACTTCAAACATTTTGATCTTGATGATGCAACTTTGTTTGTTAAGAAAGTTGGAAAAATAGTTGTATATCTTGTGGTATATGTAGATGATCTTTTGATAACAGGGAACAATGAGAGCTATATTGCATCCATGAAGAAAGAGTTGAAGAAAGGTTTTGAAATGACCGATTTGGGTCATGTTCATTACTATCTGGGTATTGAAGTAATTCAACATCCTAAATTTATATTTCTTTCTCAAAAGAAGTACATTGGAGATCTCTTGAACAAGTTTGGCATGGATGACTGTAATCCCTTAACCACTCCAATGGAACAAAACTTGAAGCTCACATCTATTGAAGGGAAGGAATTTGAGGATGCAACTAAGTATATACAACTTATAGGAAGTCTTATCTATCTGACCACCACCAGACCTGACATTTCATTTACTGTTGGAATCCTCTCAAGGTTCATGCAAAAACCTTGTGAAGGACATTGGTCTGCTGCAAAAAGAGTGTTAAGGTACTTGAAGGGGACTCAAGACTTTGGACTCAAATATACACAAGTAGGCGACTTCAGCTTGATCGGATACTCTGATTCAGACTTTGATGGCGACAAAGAAACAGGGGTGTCTACTACAGGTTACACCATGAGTCTTGGATCAGGAGCTGTCTCATGGAGATCACGCAAACAGTCAGTTCCAGCAGATTCCACGACCGAGGCAGAATATGTGGCAGCAGCTGAAGCAACAAAGGAAATTGTGTGGCTCCGGAAAATCCTCGAAGATTTGCAGATGAAACAAATGTATTCCACTCCACTCATGATCGACAACACTTCTGCAATAAAGTTGGCCAAGAACCCAAAGTTCCATGATCGAACAAAGAACATCAATACAAAGTACCATCTAATTCGACATCATGTTCAGGCCAAAACCATCCATCTACATCATTGTTCCACAAATGAGCAAACTGTTGATATCTTCACCAAAGAACTTGGAAGAGAAAAGTTTGAAAAGTTCAGATCGATGCTTGGGCTCACCAACATCCCTTCGGATTAAAGGGGGAAATGTTGACACCTAATCCTATGGGATGGGTGTGGATATGTAATTTTGTATAATAAATAATAGTAGGAAATAAGGAAGGCCAAGAGTCATTGGGAGATGAATCCCAATAGCCTCACCTCCATGCATAAATACATATGCATTCTTCAGCTAATACACATTCTGATTTGAGGAGTTACCTCCTGGTTTGACACTCTGTTCTGTAGGTATGAATGTACGGTGTAGATTTGTTCTCTACCCTTAACATGCATATGGTACCCAATGGATCATATGACCATGTAAAGCTAAGGCTGAATTAAATTTCTTTAAGTAATTTGTTTGCTTCCTCCCCTGGTTCTCTATTGTTACAAATTAAGGGCCCTATCTATGTTTTGATCCTGAATTGATATTTCTTTTTGGCAGACACAAAATGGACATCATTGGCATTGAGCACTTGTTTGATGTATTCGAGAGAAAAAATCCTCATTGGGAGGAATTTTTGGAGTTTATATGGGGCAAGCTCACATCCATATATTCTTAGTTCTATGTAATTCTGGTAAAGATACCAGTCTCCTATTTTGGTTTGGTCTGATAACTGCAAGACTTTCCCAAATTCTTCACTGATTCTTGGCACTGAATTGATTCTTAGAAGGCTAAGTGCTGGATGTATAAATATTTCTATGAACTGTTTGTATGAGTATTCTTTTTGTTCCTTCATTACCATTATTGTATAGAAGATGACAGATTGTTGATTTACATCATCATCCAACTTCTGTAATGAAAACTTGAACCTGTCTCCCTGAAAATATAAAAATATATATACTAAAATAGAGGCATATTTAAATACCTCTTCAATTTGGAATTTGAAAAATTGTTCATGGATGGAATCTGCAAGGAATTGGCTAAAGTTAAATAAGATGGCAAGCTTAGAATTTGGGGAGAAAATGGAAAGAAATCCTATAATAGCCTCATCTACCCATTGAACTGAGTAATAACCTAGGAGATAGGAGATAGTTGTAATGAATTTTTTGGCTTTATGAGGGAAAATGGAGGATGAATAGGGACGATTCTTTTTCGGAAGTTGGGCATCTTCAACCAGAAAAATCTCAAGGGTTTTAGCCCTTTTTTCAAAGTCTAGGTTCTGATATAATTCACTGAGTGCTTCTTGAGAGAAAGGGGTGGCATTATTTGCTATAAGGTCCTTCATCATTTGGTCTATGGCTTGAGAAGTTATGGTAATTAAAATCTCTCCTGTAGGGGCAATAATAGCTCTCTAGCTAGGTACATAACACATTTTACATTTCCGAATGAATTCAGGGGCACTGTGGGTGTGGGGAAAAATGTAATGGGGAAAATTTGACTCCCATAGTCCAATGTCATTAGATTTGTAAATGAATTTTTCTTCAATCAAACAGTACATTTTGAATAAGTCAAACTCACATAGGGTTTCATGGATTTTTTAATCCCTGTCCGCCAAAGGAATATGATCAAGGTCAATTGAGGGATGGAGTAGTGGATTTACAGGTTATTCCTATCCCTTCTTCTTAGGAGTCATGGTTGGATCAGTTTTGATGGTGGATGAGGGTTTTTTATAGACAAATGGAGGCCAGAACTGAGTAAAATCTCTGCAATTAGGAAGAAGTGGAGATAGTTGTAGAGACTACTTTGATAGTGATCGGATTGGATTTTCTGGCGCTCTGTGAACTTGTAACAAACATGTACAGAGCAGATAAAATGGTAAGGTAAAGGATTAAAAACTAATTGGGAATGGATTTATACACATTTCAATTGATTTCCCGTTGATGGTGGCACGAATCTATTGGATTAACGATTAGTGAGGAATTAAATTCACCAACGGTTGCATTACTGCGGGAAAGAATTTAATTGGCAATGGTATAGTCCAGGTGGTGTGACATGTGTCGCGCTCGATAGGTGGACTGGTGGTTTTTAATATAGCGGGAAACTACTTTTTGGAGGGGGTCCGAAGTGGTAAATGGTTTCGGCAGGGGGGTACGAATTGACGAGAGGGCGCCACATAAGCGTGGGCCTGAAACAGAAAAAAACTTATTTCGGAACCCCCAAGGAAAGTTCAGATGGAGAGAGGGGGCCGGAAAATGATAAAGGTCGTTGGATGGAGGAGTGGGGGGTTGGATGATGGGACAGATGGAGGTGAGTTAACGTGCAGCGACAAGATGTTTTGTCGGGTAGTGGAAAGGTTCGATAAAGTTGAAAACTTAGGATAATGGGATAATGCGTCAATTTTTTTTCCATATGCCGAACCTTTTAGAATTAGGATAAAACTGTCATTCCTTTGCCTTCTCTTGTGCATAAAATATAACTTTGAAATTTAAACTTGGGGTAAAAAATTTCATGCTTTTCAAAGCCACAATGTGTAGAAATTTGAATAATTTGCTGAATTATTCACCGAGATTATCCTGATTACACACTATTTAAGCTTCATGCATAATACATAACCTCTTCTACAATTGATCATCAATATGCGGAAATAGAAAGCAGCGCATGCGCTCATTAAAACATAATCAAGCACACATATCAACACAGGATGTAATAGGGAAAGAAATAGATGAAAACCCCCAACTATCTGTATAATATAATGATAGAGAACATGTAACAATACATAGCACAAAGCTCTCACAACTCTCAGCACTATCTCTATGCTACACACAAAACTAGTTATGAAGATGAACAAGTCACAGGTTCAAATCTCCTCCACAAGTCTGCCTGCCTCTACTGCGCAATCCAAGTGAGTAATGAATGAGATCCAAGTTCAAATCCCACTAGCTCCAACTGCGCAATCCTCATTGGCAATCTCCATCAATGTGTGTGCAAATCTCATGCACAACCAATAGTCACAACTGATAGTAGACTCACCCTTTCACCCACCTCTAACACTGGTCTCCACTGAACTGTCCATGCATTGCAGTTAACTGATGTGTTCTTTAGTTGATTTATGAGTTAATAATTAGTGAATTAATTAATAATTAATTCACACCACTCATCACTAGTGTATTTGTCAGTTAGACTAAATACAACTAGTTCAATTAAGTTAAACCGAACACAACTCCACCAACTGTCTCATCAACTCCACCAAACTCTGCCACATGAGTTCTAACTGAAGTCAACCATGCAATAGCTCAACTAACCCTTAGGAAAAGCATATTTCCTTCTGTCAGCTGCATGTGCCACATCCAAGCATCAAACTGAAGTGCTCCAAGAGGATAAGATAATGTTTATAGTATAAATATTATTAAGGGTTAATAATATTTGACTGTTCTATTTTTAGCTCGATAGTCTAAAAATAGAAACCGCCCAATGTCTAAAAATAGAGGTCCATCTATTTTTACCAACTCGACTAATCATCCATAAATAGCATCCTGCAACTCATAGACCATGATCCATATGTCTACAAATAGACATAGTCTAAAAATAGACTTTGCGCCAAAAATAGCCTGCGGGCCCACTTAGTGAAGGCGACTTCATTTCACTAAGCTCCATCATCTTGTTGCATTTTCAACACTCCCTCTCAACAAGATATGGATTATCTGCAACCCCTATCCTGCCTCTGTGGAATTCGAATTTTCTCCTGGTGAGTGCCTTCGTCAAGATGTCAGCATCCTGATCCTCTGTGGGAATATATGAAAGTAACATGATTCTCTGCTACACACAATCTCTGATATGATGGTACCTGATGTCGATGTGTTTGGATCTATCATGAAATACTGGATTAGCCGAGAGTTTAATGCAACTCTGGTTATCACAATAAATCACAGTAGGCTCCAAATGCGACCCGAACAATCCGACCAGAATCTTCCTCATCCAAATAGCCTCGCATGCAGCCAAGCTTGCTGCCATATACTCAGCCTCCGTGGAACTGAGTGCCACGGATCTCTGCTTCCTGCTGTACCAGGAAACTGCTGTCGAACTGATACTGAAGATCCCTCCAGATATGCTCTTTCGGTCCATTGGGCTCCCTGCCCAATCTGCATCCGTGAAGCCACACAGCTTCACCTCATACTCCTGTCTGTACCACAAGCCATATCTCGATGTGCCTCGAAGATAACGCAATACATGCTTGCCTTCCTTCCAGAAGAGCTTGGTAGGCTTAACCATAGCTTGCGAAAGCTGGTTAACAGCATAGCATATATCGGGTCATGTATTGACCAGATACATAAGCGACCCCACCAACTGTCGATAAATAGTGGCATCCACTACCTCCGTTGAAGTAGCATCCTCCTTCCTCCAACCTCCAGGAAGAGGAGTATCACTGTGCTTGCTATTAAAAATCCGCCCTCCAAAAATAGAAGAAAAGAGATGTAAACGCCTTAGAAATGAGCCACTTCGAGGGGGAAACCTCCAATACATTACATAAATGAACAATTCTTGGATGATCCAATTCACAAAACCTCCTTTCTATATATAGGAGTCCATGGGGCCATAATGTAATCCTAGTGGGCCACAATGCAATC